>OZ010578.1:119308672-119691172 GCA_963932145.1 Acanthosepion lycidas | reverse complement strand
TAAATATTAATCTAATTTGTATGTATTTTTTTAATAAAAGGTTTCTAATGACTTCATGTTTTTATTATGCACAATCTGTTTTGCAATGTTTTTAGTTTCCAACAAAATCGCGTAAACACTTCTTGTTGCACATACACACGCATGCGCATAGTTCCTTCCTTATACGCGGTTTCACACACACACACAAAAAAAAAAAAAAAAAAAAAAGAAACAATTCTTGTTGTGGTTCGTAATATTCATTCATGTGCAAATAATATTTGGAAAAATATGAATCCATCACTTCTTCCGCAGTTATGAGTTAAATAGTAGAACTTGCATCTGTAACATCATTATTATCGCCCCCAAATTCTTCTACTCTAAAAAACAATTTCTGGCTTTAAATAACCTGCAAAAGGTTGATAAAACGTAAAAAAAAACAATCAATCAATCAATACTATTATGCACTGAGTTTGATCTTTATTGGGTGCCCTATTCTTGCAGCCTTGTGCCAAAATAGGATAAGCTGTTTGTCATAATACGATTGGAAGAAAGGTGATTTCACATATAATGTGTACTGGGCAGTGAGTTCGATCCTCACAAAGTGCTCCATGCTTGTAGCCTTGTGCCATATTAAGTTAAAGCGCTTGCCATGGCAAAGTGGCAAGGAAGATGATTTCGGTGCGAGGACAATCATTGCTTTCACAGCCTTCATCAACTACGCGTAAGATAAACAAAACAAATAGATTTCTCGCCAATCCGAACTGATTACAGATATTTGTTGGGAAATTACAGTCACTTTTAAAGGTTTTACAAAGCGTTTTTATACAAATTTTCTAACCAGCTGTTACCACGTCGATGTACATAAAATTCTTACAGGTTTGGGAACATATATACACACACACACATATATATATATATGTCTGTGTGTGTATATATATATATATATATATATATATATATATATAGACAGAGAGAGAGAGAGTAATGATGCAATATAGTAATCCGTATGGAATTTTCAGGAGGATATATATCCAAGGAGAGGTCTACGTCAAAAGACAGAGCAAAATTATTATTAATTAAAAAATATCAAACACTTAAAATCCTATGGGATTTTAAGTGTTTGTTATTCTTTAATTAATAATATATATATATATATATATATATATATATATATATATATATATATATATATATATATATATATATAATAGCGCACTGTTTGCTGGTGGCAATAAAACAATGCTCGATGTAAAATAGCACAACTAGGATTTCATAGTTGTTCCTCGTCATTTGGAGTTTTATGCACGTAACAATCGTCAGACACAAATTGAAAGCTGACCGTTGTAAAATTTTTAGATTAATATTGGTAACCTACTGCTAAGATAGTAGACCAATCCATTTGCTTAAGAAATTTTTTAAATATACATATTTGTGGAAAAGTTTTAGATACAAAAACAAATAGTTTTAAAAAAAAAAACACATACACTTATATATATATATATATATATATATATATATATATATATATATATATATATATATATATATATATATATATATATATATATATATATATATATATATCCCTACCTTCATACATATAAATGTATGCAATATATATATATATATATATATATATATATATATATATATATATATATTAGGTTGGTGCAAAAATAATGTCGTTTTCTCACATGTGAGAAAACGACATTATTTTTGCACCAACCTAATATATATATATATTAAAGACATTTTTATGTTTAACGTTATAGATACAAGTATTTAAGTAAATGCTCTGTTTATAATAAACAGTATTAAATAACCTTTACCGGCCTGAATGTCCGAGAAATTTTCATAGAAAATATTCGTTCTTTGACAGGATTCGAACCTGCATCCTATACGGAACCGTCATTTACGCTGACGTGCCTTACCGTTAGGCTACAAAGAAGCGTTTGGTAGACAAGGTCGAATTTACTGCTTATAAACTCAATCTTCCATGAATCTCGAATATTCATAACTGCTCATAGCGTATCAAATGTAAACAAATGACGTCATATATTACGAAATGGACAAAGTCCGACAATTTATTTATTAAAGACATTTTTATGTTTAACGTTATAGATACAAGTATTTAAGTAAATGCTCTGTTTATAATAAACAGTTTAGTTTATTTAATACTGATTATTATAAACAGAGCATTTACTTAAATACTTGTATCTATAACGTTAAACATAAAAATGTCTTTAATAAATAAATTGTCGGACTTTGTCCATTTCGTAATATATATATATATATATATATATATATATATATATATATATATATATATATATATATATGATTTCATGTATACAATATATATATATGCGATATATATATCATATATATATATATATATGATTTTTCGTTCATTTTTTTTTCTGTACCCCTTTTTGGTAACAATAGATTTCCATATTTTTATCCGAATTTATATCAATTTTTTGATCCTTCACTTTTTATTTTTATTTCATTTTATTTAATTAATAATATTTTATTATTATATATTGCTTTATTTTCCTTCACTTTTTTTCTTCCTTTTCATCATATATTCTAATCACTGCCCGTCTTACTATTCTTGACAACTTGGTCCGCCAATATTGGCTAAAACTTGCAACACGCGAGACGTCGTTCCCTCTCCCCAACCTACAACTCTCGTCATCTATGTTTACAATCTCATTCCTCGTACGAGATAATACTCCATCTCCAAAAACGTCTGTCGGTGAGTAATTCACATTTCTCTGTTTATTCTTTGGTCTGTTAATGAAAGACACAGTCGTGTCCGAAAATTCCGAACTTAAAACCTTTCTCATCGTGTTTTCTTTCTACCATATGGTTAATAATTAATAATTAATAAATGTTTATCGTACTGATTATATTGATACCTTTTCGTTTGTCCTTGTTTTATTAACTAACCTATCTATTTTACACACACACACTCACACACACACACATAATTATGACAT
Source organism: Acanthosepion lycidas (assembly GCA_963932145.1). Lineage (NCBI taxonomy): Eukaryota > Metazoa > Mollusca > Cephalopoda > Sepiida > Sepiidae > Acanthosepion > Acanthosepion lycidas. Next base: position 119,688,191 of record OZ010578.1, on the reverse strand, counting down.
ATCGCAAATATAGTGTTAGTGTTAATAAAACAGTGCTCGATGTAATACAACAATGCTATAAAGTATATATTAATAAATATACATATTATCACTCATCGATAGCACGACTAGGAGTTTCATGCACAACGCAATCTTCATGTGCTGAATATAGATTGGCCGTTACGTAATTTAATTTAAAAAATATATATATATGTTTATTTGGCTTAGTTATATATTATGCTGGGATTACAATATTTTAATTTTTAAAATTATATTTGGGATTTAGAATAAACCAGATTTGTATCTCGGATTGAGGAATCGGAGAGCCGAGTTCGAATTCCAGTCGTATCCATTACATTCAATTACGTGCTAATATCTTTGAGAAAGGCATGAATCCTGTTCTTCTCTCCACCCCCTGCTATGGGTAAATAGCGGGGGTAGACCGGGTTCTATTGCCTTGTATGGCAACTGGTCTACCGCAGAAAGAAATGGCAACCTACTGCGGGAAATAATCTGCCTCGTCAGTTATGTATCGAAAGATCTTGGTATATGGCTTGTAATAACTATTATTCAAGCCTAAGGTCACATCGAGGAAGTTAATCACTTTAGCATTGGTGGTAGTGGTAATATTTAATTTGTGATCTTTAAAAAAAATTTATAAGTTCCTTTCTCAATCGGTCTATATTTCGTGGGCTTGTTTTATGAAGGAGAATTACACCTTCACCTCAATAGAATCCGATGTCCTTAATGGATAATTACCTAGTCTCCCAACTGTAGCATGATGTGACACAATGCCGGGTTTATTGTGGGGAACCCGAGCGCATACACCCGAGCCAAGGACAAAAATTCCCCAAGACCCCGCAACCTACGGTTGCGCTGGCCTCGATGGTGAGCGCCGATACCCGTCTCTGGTGCAATGAGGAATACAGCCTCGGGCAGTTGTTACCCAGGACCGGGCATCTCGCAGTATTATTATCCTAAGTTGTGCCTCTGTCTTCTGACGGAGCCGGAACTGAGTCGCAACTGAGAGATAATAAACCCTACCCGGCATGTGCTAAATAAGTATTGATTTTCTAAGCGTAGCCTAGATGTGAGACAATGCCGAAGTATGGGTGCCTTAATGTCTCCACAATAATAAAACTCTAACTAATTCACATACTTCAGGTGAGTCAAATGCTTCCATCGCAATATTAAATTCTGGGTTACTTCTTTTAGTCCACAGATAAGCATTATGGAGTACTATAGGTTTTTGTACCTGCTTTGATTTTTATTTCGCGATCGCTAATAGGACAGTAATGTTTTGCTAGATTTGAAGCGGCCATTAGCAGATTCTCGGTGATATGCGCGGTAAATATCACAAATATCGAATTGGATGAATGTACATTCATTCTCCCTTTCTCCTGATGATCACATTTAGGCATAAAAAATAAATATCTACATAAATATGCTGATCCAGCTTAATTTTTAATATAAATTACGTTTTTTTTAAGGTAAATTCTGTTTTTTTTTTCTTTTTTTAACACACGCACACAGACACACACACACGCATACATACATACATACATATATATATATATATATATATATATATATCCACAAATATTCTTAAATGCCTATAATTGATAACAGAAGCCATTGGTTTATACCAACGACTTCCCATACTTAATACTTCTCGTTTTCACTCTCGCGTGGTCATATGTGACGTCACGAGCTACAACGCGATTTTCGCTTCCGCGTGTCGTATACACGAGTTTATCGTTGCTTTGAAATTTTTCATGCAACAAAAACAAACTATCATTATTGTTTCGTCCGTGTTTTGTTCGATATATTGAAATATAATTGTCATCTTTGATAATGGCTTATGTAAGCGGAAAGCTTAGATTGGATTTAAACATGTATCAATATGGTGATTTCCTTTCGTCTTTCAATGATAATGTTATTAAGCTTATCAGGCAATATAAAAGGGACTTACTTAAAATAAATAGACAAAACTTGTCTATATTATTTAGTTAAACATGCACCAATGAAAAAATTGCTGCCTAAATATTCACAATATATATATATATATATATATATATATATATATATATATATATATATATATATATATATAAACAAATGCACTATAAACATGAGGAGTGATGAGACAAATACTGAATTCAATCTGGTTCAACATTTTTCAAAATATATACATTTATTTCCGATTTTTTAAATAAAATTTAAAGCATTTGATTTTCAGAATTAAGTCTGGAATGTTTGTTGAGTAATGGTTAACGATACAGTATGGCTAATCATTATTGTTGAGTAGTGTGTTCGATCCTCGTTCTGTGCTCTATTCCTTTGCCAAAGTAAGCTAAGTGTTGTAGATTATTAGTGGCACGTTTGATCCTTACTAGGTGTCTCATATTTGTTGCCGTATGCTTAAAATATAACAACTAATGCTGTAGTAGTAGTAGTAGTAGTAGTAGTAGTAGTAGTAGCATAGTATGTAACGGCTGTAAAGATGTGTTTAGTGGGCAGTCGTTTTTAGGTTGTTCTCATAAACATTGGCTGAAGAGAATTATTGTGCAGACATCATAAAGAGCTGACTGCTTTTAAGATATCCAGGAATGTCCATTTGCGGTCATCTCTCTTAGAATGGAAACATCTTCTATTCAAGTTTACTAGACGTGTCCAGTCGCTGGGCAACTGTAACACAAGCTGACAGCACAGACCATCATAAACCGTTCCTGGAGCTCTTTTAATTGTTTCAGTCCATTTGAAAAGATCATCTCCATAAGTAAAAGCTAATACACGGTTAATTATTATATTTTTATTATTATAAATTACAATAAAAACATTTTACAGCACTACACAAAAACTTTCATGTTTCTGTACTAACATGGTACTTCTTTAGGCGATGATAGATAACGCCTGAAGAAGTACCATCTTAGTACCGAAACATGAAAGTTTTTGTGTAGCGATGAAAAAATGTTTTTATTGTAATTTATAATAATAAAAATATAATAATATTTTGCTCTACTTTGTATTGAGCCCTTTTTAAAAAAAAAATAAATGCTACAATATGTAGATTTTTATTCCAGCTATACTTTCTCTCATTTGAATATATATATATATATATGTGTGTGTGTGTGTGTGTGTGTGTGTGTGTGTGTGTGTGTGTGTGTGTGTGTGTGTACTGGACTCTCCCGTAGTTTTCGACGTACGAGGGTCCAGCAGCTCAGTTCTTCGAACTGACAACCAGACAACCCGCACACATCATTTTGATTATAGTGGTGAAGGTTTGTGCAGAACCAACCACACTTTTTGGAAGAGCCGAATACAGGTTATGCTACAATGTCCCCGCAGGTTTTGAATTCAGAGTGGTCCTTCTCCTAGATCGTTCGCCACCCAAGAGTATAAGACCCTGTCTGTCCCAATATGAACCTTTCAGTCATACCTTTCCCAGGAGTACTAGTGAATGTAATGGATTCGACTGGAATTCGAACACGATCTCCGATTCCTCAATCCGAGCCACTGTCCATTATTCCACGGTGCCTACATTTCTCTCTCTCTCTATCTCTCTCTCTCTCTCTCTCACTCTCTCTCTAAATATATATAGGAATGGGTGGGCTAAAAATCTACATACACGGACATATACTTGCACGTATGTATAAATATATTTCTTCCTCAGGTGTTATAAATACAGCGTCCAATGTGTGTGTGTATATATATATATATATATATATATATATATATATATATATATATATATATATATATATATATGTATATATATATATATATATACATATGAAGAAATATAGTCTTAAGATGTGCTATATTTATGGGATAAAGTGCTCAATATCAGAGATAGAGCGTGTGTAAATATAAAAGTGAACATAGAAGTCAACACTTAGAGGCGACAGGGTGTTTCATGCTAGATGCAATCGTCAGGCCTGACGATTGCATCTAGCATGAAACACCCTGTCGCCTCTAAGTGTTGACTTCTATGTTCACTTTTATATATATATATAAGAAGAGAGGAACCGCAAACGTTTTGGGTTGTAATGTGGATTATTTAAAAATATATATTATGTTTTATTTTCCATAATTTTGCGACACGTGTTTCGAGTCCCGCGACCTTCTACAAGCAAAGAGTGGATATTTCCACATATTATAAAAATGAATTAATTTTCCTTACGTTTTTCGATGTTAAACATTCTCTTTTTTGTGTGGTAGTAACGCAAATCGATGTTAAATGTGGCAACACGTGTTGCAAAATTATGGAAAATAAAGCATAATATATATTTGTAAAAAAACCCACATTACAACCAAAAACGTTTGCGCTTTCTCTCTCTTTTTTTTAAATATACACTTTTTTATCGTTAAAACAACTATAATCTCTTCCCTATATATATATATATATATATATATATATATATATATATATATATATCGATTATTATTGTTTTTTTTATGGTTTTTGTAGGCTTTGCCTTGCCATTGTACAGGAATTTTGAGTTTGAAAGAGTTTTCAACGTAATTCTCTTCTTCAGGAATTGGGGGCTGCGGATATATAAACACAGATTCCATTTTTCACAAATAATAGCATTTTCCAAATATAATATAAAATACTTTTTATAACACTTTTCTTTTCACTCTCTCTCTCCCTCTCTTTCCCTCTCTCTCCCTCTCTATCTCTCTCTCTCGCTCTCTTACGTACACGCCCTGATGATGACTCGTGTGAGTTGAAAACTTGAAACTACGCATCTTGAATTTTAGCCACTTCATGCACATGCAACATGCACATTTGCAAAAGAGTAATTGTATATTAGAAAAATGTTCATTGAATACTCATAAAATGTCTATTGCTTTTAACAATCATCTCTCTCTCTCTCTCTCTCTCTCTCTCTCTCTCTCTATATATATATATATATATATATATATATATATATATATATATATATTAGGATGGTGCAAAAATAATTTCGTTTTCTAACATATGTTACTATGTGAGAAAACGAAATTATTTTTGCACCAACCTAATAGTTATATTCGTTTGGAAAAAACTTAGGTATTTTGGCTTGTAATTGAACAAACCAACGCCCAAGGAAAAATGAGGAATATTAAAAAAGAAAGAACAAAGAACATGAAATTGAGGCGAAAACAATCGTCCAGAGTTCAAGCTCAGAGTCCAAAGAAAAAAACCTCGAAAACGGGTAAAGCAAAATTAACTATGTATACTTTTTATAACACTTTTCTTTTCACTCTCTCTCTCCCTCTCTTTCCCTCTCTCTCCCTCTCTCTCTCTCTCGCTCTCTTACGTACACGCCCTGATGATGACTCGTGTGAGTTGAAAACTTGAAACTACGCATCTTGAATTTTAGCCACTTCATGCACATGCAACATGCACATTTGCAAAAGAGTAATTGTATATTAGAAAAATGTTCATTGAATACTCATAAAATGTCTATTGCTTTTAACAATCATCTCTCTCTCTCTCTCTCTCTCTCTATATATATATATATATATATATATATATATATATATATATATATATATATATATATATATATATTAGGATGGTGCAAAAATAATTTCGTTTTCTAACATATGTTACTATGTGAGAAAACGAAATTATTTTTGCACCAACCTAATAGTTATATTCGTTTGGAATTGAACAAACCAACGCCCAAGGAAAAATGAGGAATATTAAAAAAGAAAGAACAAAGAACATGAAATTGAGGCGAAAACAATCGTCCAGAGTTCAAGCTCAGAGTCCAAAGAAAAAAACCTCGAAAACGGGTAAAGCAAAATTAACTATGTATAGTGCTCAATACGCAAACCTAAATATGAACCTAAAGAGCCAAGTATACGGATCGTCAGGGTCAATTTATATATATATATATATATATATATATGAAGAAATATAGTTTTGAGGTGTGCTATATTTATGGGATAAAGTGCTCAATATCAGAGATAGAGCATATGTAAATATAAATATAAAAGTGAACATTGAAGTCAACACTCAGAGGCGACAGGCTGTTTCATGCTAGACGAAAATAGTAAAGCCGCCCGCGTCTAGCATGAAACAGCCTGTCGCCACTGAGTGTTGACTTCACTGTTCACTTTTATATATATATATATATATATATATATATATATATATATATAATCTTTAGGCTTACCGTCGTTCCTTACTCTTACTCTCTTTCTCTCTTTCTGTCTTTATGCCTCCTTGTCTATTTCACTTACTTTATACGTTTTCTCCCCATCCTCCCTCTCTCTCTCTCTCTCTCTCTCTCTCTCTCTCTCTCTCTCTTGTATTATTATAAATTAAATTTTAGATTTGTTTTGGGAACCCTAAGGGGGTAAAGAGACTCGAATGTCAATAAAAAGACTGTGTGTGTGGATGTTTGTGTGTTTCTTGGTGGAGTAAGAAAACACGAACAAAAGAACAGTCTTAACAGCCACAATGGGACAGATGATGAGCTTAACGCACTTAACAAAGGCAAACACACAAAGCAGAAGGAATCCAAGGTTTGGGTGAGGAGGTTTAAATACCAATAAGTAAATAAATAAAAACTTCGTCTTGGTGGATAAAAATCTAGACATGATTTATGTGCGCGATGATGGTCCTCCACAACATCCTATTTAAATTGTTTGGACTGCTTTCCTTATTTTTATTGCCAAATTCACATGGCCCAGTGGATAAATGCGTTGGTTGATTGATCCAAAAGTGACTTGACTCAAAGAGTTGTGAGTTCAATACTCGGACATAGCAAAGAGAACAAAAAACTTTGGGAGTTGAGTTATCAAGGGGAATTAACTGAAACGAATATATCCAAAGCCATGGCACGTGGAATTAGAACAATCTACCCCAGTGGGCTAAATAAAAGGTTCGGCTGGATTTCAAGAGATATAACCTGATGAAGGTCGGAACATACATCGACCGAAACGTCGTGGATATAGTAATAAAGATGAGGAATACAGTCCGAAAAAAGTGCATCGTGTAAATAGTTACAATACAATCACTTCGGAAATATAGACAAATGTTCCTGTTCCTCGTAGATTTTAACAATGTTTGGCTTTTTGCTATCTCTCCTAATCTCTGTTCTGCAAACCATTTACACAAGTTTGTTATATTATTCAATGATTTCCACTATCCGTTTTGCCTTCAACGTATCCAAGCGCCTTTTCCTCATTATGTGCCCTAGAAATATTCTGATTCTAAATGTAAGTGTCCTTTTTGCTTCCATTTTCTCTAAAACTTCATCGATGCTCACATGTTCAGTCCATGGTATTCTCAGCATCCTTCTGTAGAACTACATTTCTGTTGCTTCATATCTCTTCTTCATCTGTGAAGGTACTGTTCAGCTTTCGCATTCCGTAGAGGAAAACCGATATTACATAATAGATCATTACTCTTTTCTATGTTTCTAACGCAATTTTCCTGTTCTGTAATGCTTTGCTTAGCTTTTTGATGGCATCTTTCTCTATTCTAACTTCCGATTTCGGTGTCGCATTTCCCGTCCTCATTTCCTAGATATTTACATTGTAGTACTTCTTTAATCTCCATTTTATAATTGGAATGCTGGGGTGTTCCTTTTACTTACAACCATACATTCTGTCTTCTTGCAATTGATGCTTAGTCCTTTCATCTCGCTTTAGTACCTTCTGTAGGCGTACCTGTACTTTACATTCTTTGTCTACTAAAGTATCACGTATTCACCAACTGAAAAGAAAGTACACTAAACTCAAGAACACAAAGAAAATATACATATATGTAAACTATTTCACTTAATTACGTAAATACCTATCCAGTGATACCTCGGCTTAAGTCATTTCGAGATAAGTCATTTTCGAAGATAGGTCAGTTTTTCTTAAATATTATATGTAAAAATAAAACTCGCCTTAAGTCAGTTTACTCGAGTTTACGTCGGCCGTTAAAAATATTAGAAACGTCAAAACACTAAAATAACAATAAACACATCAAATCATATTTAAATAAATTTTAAAATAATATTATGTATACGATCTATATATATATATATATATATATATATATATATATAATATAAAATCATCAAAAAAAATTAACATAATAAGGTATCTTCAGCAGATGTTCTTTCTTCAAATTCCTGCCAACAGGCGGCACTCGTGTTGTTTTCCGCTCCCACACCGATTTGAAATTCAGACTTTTACATCTGTGCTCTGCCGTTGACGTTCTTTTAATTACATTCCAATTGTGATTTAGAATACATTTTAGCGCATGCCTCCGAAGAAAAGTCCAAGTGCTAATGCTAAGCGTAATGCTATATCGCTGGAAGATAAGGTGGAAATTAATTATATTTTTCAGAATATTTTAAGTACATATCATAAATGCTGTAATAGGCAGCGGCGAGTATTTATTTACGATTTATAGTGTGGTTGTTTCGACATAAGCCGTTTTTCGACCTAAGTCGTTACCTCTGGTACTAATTAATTACGTAGGGTGAGATATACCTATATTTTTATTTACATTCAGACTAATGTTTGTATGTTTGTTATTACCACAGCATCTCGGTCGCTGTACTCTTTGGCATTCTTTAGTTGTCTCTTGGTCCGAGTAATCTTCAAGACATCTCGAACTGAACACTTTATTTAATCTATGGGGATTGATTGTTCTTATTCCGCTGTCCATGTCTAGGGATATTGTGCTTTGTTCATTCTTTAATACTGGTCAGATATTTCACGTCCTATTTCCATTGAGTCTAAGTCTGTACTAATCGGACCGGAGATTGATTACTAGGCAGCATGAGCAATTTTGTTACCTTCTTTTTTAATCCTGTTCATTGGAAATTCTCTTTTAAACAAGACATTTTTTTTTACAACGATGGATAACTCCACTATAAAGATGTGTGATGCTTTCGGTAAAAATCTTGAAGAATGAATTTAGCTTCCATTTTTTCCTACGCGGTTTTTTATTGAAATATTAAAATCCAAAAGATCCTTCAGGCAAACAATGTTTGCATTTTTCTTTTCACGACTCCGGTGTTTGTTTTATGAGAAGCATTGAAAACGGAAGAAAAGCAAAAGAACCTTGATTCGTTCATATATATATATACGTTCTTTTTCTACCATTTTCAGGCTGTTCACACACACAAACACAATCAAACAAATGATATATAATATTTCGTACTATTGTTCTCATCTTTATTGATATAGATGCTTTTGTAGACTCGACGTTTCGACCAAGTACGAACTGGTCATCATCAGGTGTTCATTGGGATATCTGTTGATTATTGTGATATTTTTGTCCCTCTGATGTCAGTTATTGTCCGTTCCTTTTGACCCAAGAATTGAACTCATAACCACTAGATAACAGCCAACACCTATATCCACTACGTCCCAAAAGACATTAGTTGTGTTTTTGAAGCATTTTTATTCAAAATGAGATAGTTCTTTGGTTATGGTGTCATGTTCGTTCAGCTTGTCATAATTTAGTCTTTCATTTCTGAGATGAATAATTGTCAATATTCTTGTATTATTTAGAGCTATTGTTCTCATTTTGGTTCATATAAACAAATCATATATATATATATATATATATATATATATATATATATATATATATATATATATATATATATATATATTGTTTATACATCTTTTAAGGATACACTTATTTGAGTAAATGATCTGTTTTTATTTGTTTTGTTTTTTGTTTTTTGTTTGTTTTTGGCATGATGAATGTTCGAGAAATTTTGTAGAAAATATGCATTCTCCGACAGGAATCGAACCTGCATCCTATACGGAACCATCATTATGCCTGACTTGTTATGACTGTTCAACCACAGAGAACTTCTGGTTAGCAAAGCTCGAATTACTTTTAGGCCGGTGAATGTAATTAATACTGTTTAATTAAAAACAGAGCATTTACTCAAATAACTGTATCCATAAAAAAAAAACGTACAGACAGAAAATATATCAAAATATTTGTTGAATTTAATCCATTTCGTATAAAACGTTGATATTGTGTACGTTCGGCTACAATTTCCAGAGTAGATATGATATATCAATGTGAGATATGGTGATTAAAAGCACTAATTTTAGCTTTGCTAACCGGAAGTTCTCTGTGGCTGAACGATCATAACATGTGAAGTTCTGTATAGGATACATGTTCAATTCCTGTCGGAGAACGCATATTTTCTACAAAATTTCTCGAACATTGATGCCGGTAAATGTAATTAATACTGTTTAGTTAAAAGAATAATTTATTTACTCAAATAAATGTATCCATGGAAAAGCGTATTAACAAAATATTTGTCAGATTTAATCCATATATATATATATATATATATATATATATATAGTTTATGCAAAACTTGGTAATCTGCATGGGTAGACCCAAGGAGGATGATATCCAGAGAGCTCAATGTAAAATTCAGAGCAGATATATTTGAATTCAATTTTATTCAAATATATATATATATATATATATATATATATATTGTCACAACTTGGTCAGAGGATCCGTAATAACGACAAAACAGTTTAGTCTGGTTACTTCTCTGCCGGCAGAATTGATACTTCTGCATTTTATTTACACATAACAATATGGCCGACACGGTACTTCCGTGTCTGAACAATGGCTGAAACGGTGCTTCCGTTTCCTTAGTTCCCGATTAAAACATATATAATATTTTCATTGAGTCTTCGTAGATGATTACTGTTCTCTTCATCAGCCAAAGATTCAGATTGATTTTATTTTTGAATTCAAACTTGTTAGAAAGAGAAGATAATTCGGTAATTCAAATTTCTTGGGAGAAAAAGAAGATAAAACAGAGAAAGTTTTAGCGGAAGATAATTGTTTTATAATTTTACAAATTTATGTTTACATCCTCAAAACTGTCATAGAGGACTTGACTTGTTTGTTTAAATACGGCTTCTTTTTTACAATCCAAAAATCTTTCTGAAAAGCCATTTTTTATGACGTGACACCCTTGTCGTTATCTAAAAACAATTAAAATAAGATTTTTCATTACGCTGATAGGTATTTGACAAATGCCTGTAAACGGAGGACTCTTTATCCATAACTCTCTCTCTCTATATATATATATATATATATAAAATTATTTTATTTAATTTTTCATGTTTCTTATAATTTTCTTCCTTTCTGGACGTAAATTATATAGAAATTATCCAAACGTTTTGTATACCGGAGCTCTTTTGCCTATACTTTTTGCCATTATCAAAGATGAATTTTATTTTAACTTTTTAATGAATCTATCAATATATATATATATATATATATATATAAGTTATAGAAATTATTAGGTGGATTTGAGATAATCATAATTAAGTAATTCATCGAGTCTTGAAGAAACCTCAACAGAATGCAGAAAGCACTGGACGGCCGTTTCGTCCTATATTTGGGACTCATCAGCAGTGCGCATCCACTACCGAGAATTGAAACCCGGACATCCTTGTATATCCTTGCTTGAACCGGCTTCTAATGCTCTGGATGTAGCGGCTTGGGGATAGTAGTCGTGGGTCGTGGAGGAACAGTCCTATGTGTAAGGGAAATTCGGATAAGTTCCACTACAGAATATGCGATCGAGCGGCGCCATATCTAGTCTAATTTGCTACCTCTTCATCACACACACACACACACACACACATATATATATATATATATATATATATATATATATATGAATGAATATAGTTTTAAGGTTTGCTATATTTATGGAATAAAGTGCTCAATATCAGGGATAGAGCGTATGTAAAATATAGAAGTGAATATTGAAGTCAACACTCAGAGGCGACAGACTGTTTCATTCTAGACGCAATCATCAAACCATATATATAATAAATTTCTCTTGCTAGATCAGTTACGACCTTTTATCACATCTAAGCAATGCTTAGTAAATCACAATATATATATATATATATATATATATATATATATATATATATATAAGTCTGTTCTCTTCTGTGTTTTCTACTCGAACCTGCACTCTATGTTTTTCTGGAGACACTGGAATGGGTTGAGAAAAATCATTTTGGTCACAAATACATTTCGAATAGGGCTAAATAATAGCCATGTTTGAAATGTATTTAAAACAAGGACACACATTCACACATACGGTCACATGTATCTCAACCCATACAAATACATGCGACAATTGCAAACAAGCGCGCAGACACACACACACACGCACACACACACACACACACACACAGACGCACACACACGCTCGCTCGCACACGTGTAAACTCTCACAAGCTCAATTCCCTCCAGGATAAATATTTGCAGGTAAATATATTTAAAAAAAAAAAAAAGTAAAACGAAGAAAGTAAACTCCCTAATCCCTGTCTGCACACAGTACAGGATCTTGCATGTATAATTCAGTAAGTAAATAATGTAGATACGTTGCGAAGCCGCGTTGGGTCAGTTGCCATAATTTTAGCAAAGAAAATGACTCATTATTTAAATTTTTATTAAAACCTTCTATGTGATTAAAAAAAACTTCAATTAACAACAAAACACATCTGCACGCAAAAACAAATTTCATTTAAAACTGAATCTTGTTCCCGTGAATACAGAAACGCATTCAGTATGCAAACGCGCATGCGCTCAAATCGGATATGCACACATTCAGCCATTACAAACAGGTATATACACACGTATAGACATTATATGCCAAGACGTATATTAACTGTATTGATATTTCTATCGACACACAAACACTATAATCATCAACATAGTCAGTAACTAACCCCAAATGAAAATATGCCGCTCTAACTTCTGGTGTATGCGTCTCCCAAATACACAAACATTAATAAAGAAGCATTTGCCGGTGTGCGTGCGACCAGATCTAAAATAATTCTCCTTTATAGAAATTAGCGTTGCATCTGAAATGGATACATACGTTCATAATGTGTTGGTCACTATAAATCCATCAGGTGAATTATCAGAAAAGGAAGTTGCAATGACAAAACACAGGTAAGTTGGCCTTTTCCCTTGTACTTCGTCATGTTAAGCTAAAAAGCTAGTCACATTACAACTAAATAGAGAATTTGATTCTCACTGGTTGTAGCCTTAGGCCCAAACAAAGCTCATCTTAAAAAAAGTTAAACTGTTCGTGAAACGGAAGTAATCGGTTAAGTGTGCGTAAAGTTTCCTACTTTCGGTCGTCTTCTGTCTCCGATCACGGCAGAGCACATTGATTCTTCTGTCACCAGTTACCTCATAATACAATCATTTTGTTGACGTGGACAACTTTTGCCTATACAATTCAATAACAATATTACCCAGTGCCGAACTGTCAAGAAAATATGAACATGCACATCAAAAATCCTGTTTATATATGCAAGACTTCCTTGCTTGTTTGTAGTCAAACTGTCTCTAAATCTAAAATCGTTGTGAAGAGAGGAATAGATTTTTTTCTTAGCATAAGCAATACAGTCTAATGCAAATGCCTTGAAAAATAATGTTTTCTTTTATATAAAATTGGACATAAAAATTCTCAAGTTTAAATAATCATTAGATTGCGTCATAAATAATTTCCGTTTTTGCTTATCAACTTTATTTTTCAAAAGATAAAGTACAAATACATTTTATTTAGTCACATATTCGCCATTATTTGCAATGACTTGTTGCCACTTATCAAGTAGCACTTTCATATCTTTTGAGTAAAATTCCACAGGTTTTGATGTGAAAAGTTTTCGACAAACTCTTGAATCTGGTTTTCATTAGAGAAAGTTTTCCTCGTTAAAGCAGCAATCGAAAAAGGTAATAATTGGTTGGTTCAAGGCCAGTTGAATATGGCAGACAGCATAGAATAAACCAAGCGAGTTTCAAAATCTTTTTTCTGTCATTCTTGCTGTATGTGGATTTTCATTGTCATGGAGGAGAAACATTTTATTTATATTGATGAGCTGCTTGGCGTATAAATATGTTTTTTTACATTTTAAGTATTCTCAATTAATAATATCCAAACGATTCCACCACACACACAATTTTACCATTCCTTCAATGAGCTCAGATTTTGTGGGTCGGTTTATCTGTATCAATCAGCCTTTGGAGTTGAACATTATTGTATGTAATCCATTTTTCATCGATGTTATAATATATTTAAGGAAAACTTAATAAGTTTGATACATTTGACATTACAATTATGTCTCAAAAACGGAAATTACATGACTCAACCTAATAGTTCTTTGTTTGAAATTTGTTCATGTATATCAGTCCAAAATGACGAATGCTTATCGTTTATGTATATCAGTCCAAAATGACTAACAGCTATTTGTACTAATATTAGGTTGGTGCAAAAATAATGACGTAATAATATCGTTTTTTGACGTATTTTTAAGGTCGAAAAACGACATTATTACGTCATTATTTTTGCACCAACCTAATATGTTTCGTTCTTCTTAGTTTTGTGTTGCAGTCTTAAAAATTAGGGGTTTTTTTTACCTTGATTTGAACAACGACCTTTGACACTGGCGGTGGGGTGTGGGCAAGAAAAATGCAAGTAGTTTCTAACTTTGGTGGCATGGCGAAGCAAACAAAAATGTTTTTACATCACCCTCAGTTTTTCCGATAATTCGACGCGTACTGAACGAATATCAGTGTGGTATGTGGAATCAGCTGGTTAGTCTGTTGCGTTCACTCTCACACTAAAAATCTAATAAGTCATGAATATGTTTCTCCTCTCCTCAGATATAGGTTAAATACTAAGGTAGACTAAGCTCGCATTCCTTATCTAGCAACCAGCCTAAGAGAATGATGAAAAATGAAGGCAATAGGAAATCACTCCACTCTCTTTCCCAAGAATTCATAGCAATTCACAGAGAAGTCTTTGGGGAGATCATGATAGTCTACATATTTGAATTCGTATGGCATTTAAAAAAATAAACTTATTTTTTCATTATGGTACTTTACATAAAAAAAAATCATTATATACATATATACATATACCTATTTACATTATTCGAACTATTGTCCTCATCTTTGTTGCCATATTTATCACAACGTTTCGGCCGTTGTACGCTCCGGTCTTCTTCAGGTGGTTGGAATGTCGAACTGAACCCTTTATTTCGCTCAATGATGTTCTTTGTCTATGATCTCAACCTGATCCCACAGTGGGCGGTGATCTCCCTTTTTCTCTCCATATGTGGTCAGCCACGCCTGATATTTCCACTTCCCCTCGTGTTACAGCTTTCTGGTGTTCTTGAAGCCTTACCTTAAGGGAGAAGCCTGTCTCCCCTTTATATTTCTTTCCACAGCTGCACGAGATGGCGTACACACAGTCTTTAGTCGTGTTCTCCTCTATGGGGGATCTTACTCAGGAGAGATATCTGCGAAGTATCGTCAAGCTTTTGAAGGTTGTCCTAATGTTATATGGACCGCAGATCCGTTGTATTTTCTCTGAGACGTTGTGATAAATATGGCAACAAAGATGAAGACAACAGTCCGAATAATGTAAATAGTGTACATAATACCTCATTTCAGAAATATAGACAGATACTGAAAGGCCGAAACGTTGTAATAAATATGGCGACAAATAGTGCACTTCCATTGTACCCAGGTGACAGAAAATACTAAACGTGGACTTGTTCGATAAGAACTTTAATCAGAAATAATTTTATTTTTTTCATAATTTATTGTCATGTCTCAGACCACGAATATCCTACTTTTATTTTAACTAAACAATTTAAAACTGAAAAGGGGTTCAGTTTGCTATGCAAATTCATTATAAATTGATCCCTCTATATGCTCCCAAAACAAAAAATGTTGGTACTATATGAAATACTATTTCAAAATTGTGATCTGCAGTGCTTTTTTTATTATTTGTGTTTTCTATTGATAAACATTTCGGATTACGATGTTAAAAAAGAATTACCTATTGGATACACCCAGGCATTGCACACACCCAGATTTTGGCATGGAATATTTAGGGATAAAATGCACGAATCACAACCAAAAAAATCAAAATTATAATCTTACCTTTATACCATGAAGAAATACATACAGTATTAGCACAAATTATAACATTGGTACGTGTTTGTTTTTTTAATTGAAGTGTGGTAAGGTTTAGTTACCATGACATTTTTGAAAAGAAAAAATTTAGTACACTTCATCCCGCATTTATTGAAAATTGGTTCAGTTGTTTTTCAAGGAGCAACTTCTGCGCATATAGTAAATTCATAATATCTACAAAGAATTCTACCTGGTATCAGTGAAAACTGGTACATATTGTAATAGGCAAAAAATATGATATTACTTGTTGGTAAATGAATAAATACCTGACATCCAAAAAATACAGAGCAAGATCAGATAGGAGTGATAGAAGAAAGAATGAGGAGGAGAGTAGTGGATAGATCGAGGCAACTGGAGATGTCGATTGACATTACACTTGAATAGCTGGAGATTATAACTCTCAGGGAAACTGGAATAGGGAAAGGAGTTCCACAGGCGAGAGGTGCGAGACATGAAGGTTTTGGAGTAGAAGAGACGGCTACATTTAGGAGTTTCGACAGTGAAGGGGTGAGAGCGGGATGCCACCCTCGTAGGCGCTTGAACCAATGAAAATAAATATTTCTGTAAAATCTGGTATTTGTACAAAACAAACAGCGAAACATTGGGCAATTTCATAATTTTTTTTTCCTGGGTGAATTTTTCAGGGATATTTTTATTGATATCATGTTCACTTCCAGAAGTCCTACTTTCAGAGCTAAGCTCTATGCGTGCACCGATTGCAGGTGAACCCCCACTTTTTTCGTGATCTTCATGTCATTCTTATACAGTGTACGCTGTATTGTACGCAGGGTAATTTTTTTGGTGCATTCTTTTGGAAGAAATCCGCGTCGAATAGGTCGGAAAAATACGGTATTTTTTATACCTCAAGAAATCACGTGGTATATTTTGATTTCGCTAAATTAGGGAGGATCAATTTACATAGCAAACAGGACCCACCCCCACCTATTTATTTTTATCATATTTTATTTTTTTTAAAATAGTCAGGATATTTGGCGTCTACAGTACTTAATCTTTAGGGTGTAGGAACCGATAGCACAAACGTAAAGTAATGTATTAGGTTGGTGCAAAAATAATGACGTAATAATGTCGTTTTTACGACGTATTTTTAACGTCAAAAAACGACATTATTACGTCATTATTTTTGCACCAACCTAATAACTTGTGACGGAAGTGGATTATCTCCCATAGACATATAGTCACGTAACTAGGGTCACGCGGTATTAGTATAAAAAGAAGCGCGCTTTCAAAAAATCTTCCCATTTTATTTTTGTTCCCTGTTGCCAAGCATAAAGAATGTTTATTTATCTTTTATGTTTAGAATTATTTGGTTGCCATTGCTTTTACTAAGTTAGAAATAATGGTGATTTTTCTAAGCGTAAATTAGATGTGGTACATGGCCGAGGGTATGGTGTTCGCAGTAAGGATCAAATTCACTACTCTTCATTTGTAATTAGCTATAGTGAGACCACGTTGCGAATCTTTTTCACTAAGTCGAGCTAACCCTGAGCTAGCAGTAATGGTCGCAACAAGTAACATGTTTAAAAATATGAAGAAAATGATTTCAGGTCACAGTTCCTATTTTCCAACTCAAAATCCTTTTCTCTTTAAAGTACAGTGAACCACTTCCGCACTTTTACATTGGAATCATATTACCCAACGTTGTGTATGCGTGTGTATTTTTTATTTTTATTTTACTTTACTTTTTTTAGAAAGAGAACAATAGCCTTTGAGAAATAGTCGTGTGTCAACCATTTTTGTCGTCTATATCTATGAGTACCTGAGGATGGTGAATGACTAACTGATTGACTATTACTAGTTAGTTCGATTCTCACTGGATACTCCACACTTGTGACCTTATACCAAACTAAGCTAAACTTAATAAATAATAGATTGCTTCCTAGCTACTTTATCGGATCCTTGGTGAAAATGGACTAAAGTCTACTTCCTAGGAGGGATTTATCTCGTTAAAATTAAAGGGAGATAATTAGGGCGAATCTCTGGCACTAGATGTGTTCCAGTAGGAGTAGTAATACGAGAAGTGGGCAGTTTCTGACACCACTTGCATGTACACTCGTGGAATTGTACGTTAATCGTGACCTTGTGTCATCGTTCTAGGTAAGTAATTAGACACTTCACCTATATCTATGCGAAAATCTCTCTCTCTCTCTCTCCCCCACGTAATATGACCCATGGCCTTGTTACTCCTATTCTACCTGCTTAATTGTCACAATTTAAACAATAAAAAATATCGTTCTCAGCTGGCAAATTTATTAATTAGATCGTCTAATTCATTCCTGTCTTTTCGCGGTCATTTGAAAGAATACTTAGTTTCGGGCAATTCAGAACATTGATGTCGTCTCCATTTTCAAGTTTAATACAATTAAAACAAAGTTAAATTGCCGAATTCGGCCCGACATCCTTACTAACTAATTTTTAAGTCGACAAATTACACACAGTTCGACTTTCCCGAAACGCAGCCGAATTAGTTCTCGATTGGTAATTAAACTCTGTTCAATGTTCACAGCATCTTAGTCGACCAGCTCACTGACGTCACAAAGAACTGTCTGAAGAGCTCATTAACCTTGACATATTTGGGAAGAATATTAGGATAATCCAGAACCTATACGGTTCTGGATTATCCTAATAGGTTCTGGATTATCTTAATATCGTAATATGTTTTGGATTATCGTAATATCCTCGTAGTTTCTAGATTATCCTAATAGATTCTGGTTGACCGAATACCCTAATAGGTTCTGGGCTATCCTAATATCCTGGCAGTTTCTGGATTATCCTAATAGGCTCTGGATTATCTTAATATTCTAATAGGTTATAGGTTATCCTAATATTTTAATAGCCTGACAATTTCTGGATTATCCTAAGAGCCTAATAGGTTCTGGATTATCCTAATATCCTGGCAATTTCTAGATTATCCTATCCTAATAGGCTCTGGATTATACTAATATCCTAATAGCTTCTGGATTATCCTAATATCCTGCCAGTTTCTAGATTATCCTAATATCTTAAAAGTTTCTGGATTATTCTAATATCGTAATAGGTTCTAGGTTATCCTAATATCCTGCCAGTTTCTAGATTATCCTAATAGTCTCTGGATTATCCTAATATCCCAATAGGTTCTGGATTATCCTAATACCCTAATAGGGTCTTGATTATCCTAATATCCTGACAGCAAACCACCTGCATACGAATAAAAAATGAATTCAGTGAATATACAAAACAGAAAGTAAAACTTGAATGCGTCTTCTTGCCGGCATTAGAATCGCGTCGTTGTATAGGTTGAATAAGTCCGGCGAAAAGACTCATCCTTGTCTTACAAGCCTTTCTCTCAGAATCGTCACATGGTATAGGTTGAATGAGAGAATTAGAATTCTTACCAGGATTCGTTATTAGCGGCTATAATATCAAGAACTTAGATACGAAAATGAAACAGTTTTGATAACAGACACAGAAAAGAAACAATAAGAACTACAGAAGATGGTCCGTCGGAGTAGATGCTGCAGGTGTAGTATCTGTTCTGTGTCTGAGGCCTTCTCTCCTCACTTGCTTTCCTCCCAACGTTGCTTAACATCTGCTACATAGCGGTAGTTTGACCGGATATGACTTGCTTAAACAAGCTTTGGCCAGCTTAGACAGGCTATGACCAGATTAGACAAGCTTTGACCAGCTAAGACCAGCTTAGACAAGCGGGCCGAGTGGAAACACTCGGGTCCCCACGTTAAAAACCGACCTTGTGTCAAAACCTGACTGAGTGGGGGGGAGGGGGGGTGAAGGTAAATCTCTGAGTAAACATGAATTGCAGGAAAACCCAATACATGGTTGTTAGCAAAAGGGGCAGCCGAACATACGAATTGAAGATACCAAAATTAAACAAGTACAAAAATTACCTGGGAAATGTTTTAACTGAGAACGGAAAGTCCGACACTGAAATCCGAAGGTGAATTTGGACAGCGAAAGTTGCCTTCCAGAAGTTAAGCAAAGTATTAAGAAACAGGAAAATTTAGATCTCTGTGGCAGAAGATATTAATTTAATGACAGGAATGTCTACTCAACCTATTCAAACACTTGCATCAAGTAAATATAACGTTTATAATATATATATATATATATATATATATATATATATATATATATATATATATATATATATATATATATATATATATATACACACACACACACACACACACACACACACACATATACACACACACACACACTACTTTAAACATTATTTTTAATGGATACCCTTATGTTTATTTTTTAAACAATATTTTATTTCGTCTACCGACCTGAACATTTAAGAAATCTTAAGTAAAAAATGTACCTTTTGGCAGGATTCGAACCTGCGTCTTCAGTTGCATGAGAAACCGTAGTTACATCCGACGTGCTTTAACCAACTCGGCTACGAAGAACGTCGTGAACTGGCGAGGTACTATTTTGCCTTTATGTACATTTCACTCGTTCAGAATTTTCAAAAGTTCTTAACTGATCAGTTTCGTATTCGAAACGGAAACAAAGCAGTTTCTAAAGAAGTAATGGATTTTTATTTTATTGGCCCAAAATATTTTTACTACTTTAAACATTATTTTTAGTGGATACCCATATTTTTTCAGGCCAGTATACGAAATAAAATAATGTTTAAAAAATAAACGGAACGTTTACTCAAATATGCGTATCCAGTAAAAATAACGTTTACAGTATTAACAATATGTCGGATAAATAAAATAAAAAGCCATTATTTTTTCAGAATATATATATATATATATATATATATATATATATATATATATATATATATATATCTTCACACCTCTGAGTTAACAAGGCCTATAAGTAAGTCTTTGTGGACGGAAATAGTTATTCGAATTGGGTAATTTGGGATTTCTGGTCTATGATATATATATATATATATATATATATATATATTATCCGTGACAAAAAGATGGACACAATCATAGAAAGTCGATTTTTGTTTTTTTACCAAGACAATAGAATTCAGGTATTAATACAGGTGTACATATGTACATCATATAAGTCAAAAAATGAATTAGTATTTTCTTGGGTAAACTTTTACTTTAAGGACGGCCTTAATTCTTCGTGGCATGCTATAGACTAAATTATTTAGTAAGTCAACGTCCTTCGACAGATTTTTCCAGCATTCCTTTAATTAGCGAAAAAGCGCATCTTTTTGTTAACTTTCCTATTACGGGCAGGCCACTGGAATGGTGTGTGTGTGTGTGTGTATATATATATATATATATATATATATATATATATATATATATATATATATATATAAACCGTTGTTGGTCAGAGTTGAGTCAGGCCAGGGAACGGTTATAGTAAAGAGTGCTCGATACACAATCCAAAAAATGGAGCGTGCAGAGCTTTTAAATATTAAATATTAAAAATATAGTAAGATCAACCACATACACTACCATGGTTTCAAAAATTGAGATCTCGCCTGACGGGGATCAAGGCATCGGAAGATAACGTTGCATTTAAATGTTTGAAAGTTATCATGGAAGCAAGGGCGTTCCACTGTCGGGAAGTGCAAGAGAAGACGTTGTTGGAGTAGAAGTGGCGTTTACATTTAGCTGTTTCAACAGTAAAAGGGTGGTACTTAGAAGCCAACCTAGTCGCACGCTTAAATTCATGCAGTCGCGGCATCTGGGAAAATAGCTCGTCAGAGCAGTTGTCATGAAAATATTTGTAGAAAAGACAGAGGGAAGCCAGATCACGTCTGTGATAAAGTGAGTCGAGAAGCCAAGTCAAGTCCGAATACATTGCAGATCTTTCTTTGGATTTTATCGAGGACCCCGAGATGAACAGCAGGGGTACCAGACTATATATGGCAACAGTATTCAATGCATGGACGAATGGTAGATATGTAGATGTGCAAGGTGGACTCAGACGAGAAAAACCTTCTGGCGCGAAACAGAGAAGCAACTTTCCTTGCGAAAGACGAAGCTATTGATTCAATGTAGTTGTTCCATCTCAAGTCAGTGGAAAAGGTAGGCACAGTGAGACGTTCTCGCGAAGTCGAACATCAACCATACTGGTAGGGGGTAGGGACGTTTGTCCATATCATTTGAGTCGAATTCTCACTGTTTGTGATATTTTTTATTAATAACTATTGCTTGAAGAGAGGAGGCACGGTGGAGTAATGGATAGCGGCTCGGATTGAGGAATCGGAGAGCTGAGTTCGAATTCCAGTCGAATCTATTACATTCTCTTACTTAAGACCCCCCCACACACACAATAGCAAGACAGACTGGTTTTCATAGCCTTGGATGGCAACCTACTGCCAGAAAAATCTGCCTCGTCAGTCATGTATCTAAAGATACATGATCGCCTACGTATGTATCACGCATGTTACATAACTGATTGACTGAATTCTTGAAAATGAATTCCACTAAATAGTCGTTCATATGATAAAATCTTTTATAACTGATCAGATTTTACGCCCTCGGGCTAAGCTCCAACCCAAATCTTATTCTCTCTGGTTAAAAAAGTAATTTCTAGTGTTGCCTCACCGTGAAGCTATACACGCAGGCTATCTCTGCTATCATGAGTTCTATCCTCACAGAGTGCTGTATACTTATAGTCTTGTGCCATGTTGAGTTAGTAAATATCGCATAAAAAACAACTTTGATCTGTTTTGTGTACGAGATAGTTGCGTCTTATCTACTGGTGTGTCTAATGCTAGATATGTTAATTTCTGGGATGAGTTAGCAACTTATTGCATTATTTACACTCGGGCTGCTGTCCCCATCTTTGTTCTTATTATGACAACTTTTCGGGCGTTATGCCCTCTGGCCTTCTTCATGTGTCTGTTGAGCCGGGTAACCGTTCGTAAATTTAACTTTTTATTTAATCTACAGAGGTAGATTTTTCTCGTTTTGCTGTCCATGTCTAGGGATATCTCGTCTTGTGCTTACTTAGTACTGATTCGTTATTGCTCGATCTGTTTCTACTAAAACTATGTTTATTCTATACTAATAGCCATACCCAGCTAGTCGATCAGAAAAAGCGTTCAATTAGAATGGAGCAAAAACAGCATCATGTTTAGATGTAACAGAGTCTATCTCCTTCAATTACTTTAAAGTACTTTCATTAAAAAACATTTTGAATTAATGCAGTTTCTGCTATAACAGAAATAGTCTGTATTTATTCAATCGAATAAATAATCGAATCGAATGAGTTCACGAAGGGGTAAAACAGGCAACATGAAGACCCACTTCAGACTATAGTTTTTTTGGAGTTTTTGAAATTCAATTTGTCATTGTGCTACCAGGGATATAAAAGAGGATACATTTAAAAAGCAATTGTTAAGTTTGATGAAAATTGGTTGAAAGATCAACGAAAAATAAGAAAGAAACCAGTAAAAATCACCATTTTTTTCGCAACTTAGGAAGGTTTTCACTATATGGGTGGACTCAATTATCAAGTTAAATGACTGTTAAGCAATCAACTTATTGTTGTCTACAATTGAATGTAGATTGTATTAGATTGCTTGAAAATTGAGGGAGTTTTTATTTTAAAATTTGTGTTGAAATCGATTTGTGTTGAAATCGATTTGTGTTGAAATCGATTTTTCTTTTTCCGCTAAACGCAGAAAAAAATGAGGTGTCGTCGAACTCGTCATAATGTAAGTAACCTATATACCGAATTTGAACGAAATCCGAGGGAAAAGTTGAATTTATCGATTTTTGATCGGCTTTATTGATTATTGATTTTTTAAAAGTATCGATTTTTGCGCTAAGAAACTATCTCTTACATTGTACAATGTATGTGCCAAGTTTGGTCAAAACCAGTTGGATGAATTTCGAGTGAAAAGTATCACACACACACACATCCTCTGTTTCATATATATATATATATATATATATATATATATATATATATATATATATATATATATATATATATATATAGATTCCGGATTCTCCTACGAGACAACAGCCTAGTAAATTAAAGGATTGGTTCGTGGAATCGTGAGTTCAATGCCCTCGCCGGTTAATACAAACACTTTTTTCTTTTTGTTGCGAACTTTCGTTTATAAATACAAAAAAAATGACTAAAGGGAGTGGCGTAGATGTGGTTACGTTAGTGTACACCGAAAAGGCGAAATTTTGAAGATATATATTCGGGGGCTCCAATTCAGTTGACGCTACAATACAGTCATGTTATTTTTTTATTATTTATATATATATATGAATGGAAGCACGTGACCTGATAGGTAGTTAAGAGCTGAATTCGGATCTGAAATTTTCACTACAAAATGCCGATGACATTTTTTAGTCGTCGATGTTTTCTCAATAAAATAGTCAATGTTGGTTCGTTAGCTCTTTACCTGTCCTGCGCATCATATGTGATGCACAGGACGTGTGATTTATATCTCCATGCACCATATGTGGTGCACACGAGTCATGATTTTAAAAGAGTGTTAAAACTAAGAACGCTTAAGAAAAGCGTCTACTATTGAGCAGGACGTCTGAGGAACGGCCTAATCTAATATTTTGTACATTGTATATGACCTCAGAACGCTTGACTGATAATGTAAGGTCTCAAATGAAAGACGTCAATTTTTCCACTTTACTTTGTATCATGTGAGGCACAGGGAGTAGTGTAACTTATGATTTAAATTCTGTGCATTACATGTGATGAACGGGTTTTTATTATGTGAAACATTATATATCAGCAGCAGATTCTATTTGCCAAATAAGCTGAGTTGCCTTGCAGTAGTTATAAATCTGTAATCAAGTATGGATGTTTGGATGGTACACACGAAAATGCCCTGGACAGGCATAAAGGGTTAATAGGTATTAAGTTAATACTATTAACGAACAGACATTGATAAAATGTTCAAAATATACTTATATGACCACTATATGTTCAAAATATACTTATATGACCACTACATGTTCAGAATGTACTTATACGACTACTACATGTTCAGAATGTACTTATACGACTACTACATGTTCAGTATATACTTATATGGCCACTATATTTTATCGCTGTTAAAAATACCGGTAATCATTTTTGTAGCTGTTTTTTTTTTAATCGTCATCACCCTATTCAAGGCAGTAAAGCCACTAAGACACAAAGGATTACAGGATGTGGAAGAATTAAGAACGGAAACATTAATAATGAGCAGGAAAAGTAAAAAGTAATCAGGATGACAGTAAATAGCGATTGACATTGCGTTTACATTTTTGCAAATTAAAGTTGGCTGGAAAGCATGGAGTCGAAACGGAGTTTCACAAGCGAGAAGTACTAGAAAAGAAACTTTTAGCATAGAATTTATGGCTACATCTAGCCAACTCAACTGTAAATTGATGAGATTTCGACGCTAGTTTAGTACTAAGTACTAGCTGTTAATTTTTATGGTGCAAAGTGCAACAAAAAATATGTTTATTCTTAAATAAATACAAAGTTATAGGAACATATATTTGGTTAACACAATACCCCCTATATAGCTGAATAATTCTTTTTATTATTTTACATGTTAATGTAGGCTTTTTGACATTCTATAAAACCAATCAGACTTTCATTCATCGATCTTGTTCAATTTATTGTTTCGACTTCAACATTATTTGTAGCGGTTTTTATTGCCCACTAGAGATTTTATTTACTCGAATATTGTTTTCCATTATCCTATAGATTTAGTGACGGACCATATGTTTTCTATTAGATTGATATCTTGAGAGGCTGCGAGCTATCCTGTTAATTAGTGTTTTTATCTTTTTGAACATTCTTGACAAGATGGACAATAGTCAGTTTTGCTGAATATAAAGGACTCTTGTCTTAAATGAATATATTTCTTAGCTTAATGTTGTGATCCGTACCACTCATAATAAAAGTCTTGTCTAAGAACTTATAATAATTCTCTATATTTATGTTGATCCTGTCTTCATATTCGAACGCACCTATAGATTTACTTGATTACAATACTAGCCAAAATATAACACACCTTCCACTGTTTCCATGAAGGATCCAAACTCTAACCCAATAATCAGGTCCGTCTAATGTAGCTCTATGTAGCGTTGTGCATTGTTGCATCTAGTTAAGTTTTAGATGCAACTTTTTAAATGCCCGCTGAGAATTAATGTAGAAAAAATAGTGCGATCTATTAGGTTGGTGCAAAAATAATGACGTAATAATGTCGTTTTTTTGACATATTTTTTAACGTCAAAAAACGACATTATTACGTTATTATTTTTGCACCAACCTAATAAAAGTGTCTGACGAAAGATGGAGAAGAAAATGGTCCTTCTTTTTTTCTATTTTTTTTTTTATTTTTTTTTTTTTTTTCATATACTTTGTGTTGTGGATTCCGGGTTGAAATCCGGTACCAACAAATAACAAACGCCAGGAATGAATATATGAAAATAATGTATTACCGTAACTGGTAATGCAGGTTAATAGTTCCAGGAATACGGGTTAGTAGCAAAATATATATACAATCTTTGGTATTGAAGTATCGTTGTATGACTTCTTACTGAGTCTACGTGCTCGCTCACTGTGACTCCTACAACGCTGTTATCCCACCCTCACTCTTCCGCTTACCTATAACCTTTTACTCTGTCACTCTGGACTCGACTCGACTCCTCGGGTATTCACTGGCAGTAGTATAAGTATACACTGGGTGAGTCCATTTGTATAAAAAAGGGGTGGACCTCTCAACACTTTGCTCACCAGCAAGGCGGATCGACGGTTACTAGAATTTTATTAATGGGGAAAGCAAAGAGTGTCATATAGTGCTCTCCCCTGTAGCGTTCGCCAGGGTCGAGCCTGATCAATACTTAGATGGGTGACCGCTTGTTAATAGCAGACACTGTAAGCTTGGATGTGCAGCTGGTGTAACGAATAACGGCTCGGAATTGAAAATCGGAGAGACGCGTTCCAATTCCAGTCGGGTTCGTTATATTTATTTAAGGTGTATTCATACCCTTGGGAAAGGTATATGAATCCACCTTTTCTCCTTCTAAGTATCGGTTAATTAGTATGACTTATACCAGTAAATCATTATTATCTGCAAAACATTCTTACAATCTAAAATTATTTGCTGGTTTTAAATATTAATTATTAAAAACAGGTTATAATAATATTATAATAATAACCTTGTCTAGGTTATTAAAAACAGGTTATTAAAAAACAAATCAACCGATTTTTTAACTTGATTAGAAAATCGTATTACTTACAACCCACACTTGATTGAGACTAAAATGTTTTCGTCTAGATTGATCAGAGATAAAATACATATCAGAATTCGAAAAATCAAGGACGACAAAAATAGTTTAAAGAAATGATTCTGTTTTGTTTTTGTTTTTGTTTATATATATATATATATATATATATATATATATATATATATATTGTTCCACAGCGAAACGGGTCGGCTGGTAATCATTTTTTGCTAATGGGGAAAACAGATAGTGTCAAATAATTTTCTCATCTGTAGCATTCGTCAGAGTGGACTGACCAGCAGGCAAAACAGTTTTTCTTTTTATAGCCCTTTCCCTTGCCAGTTATTGATTAGAAAAAGTTCTTATCCACAGCCGAAAACTCGTCTTAGATTAAAATCTTAGCTTAAAATATTTTAGCCGAGAGGGATCAGAGATAAGACACAAATAAGAACGTCACCTCTAAATGTGGTTTGAGTTATCATGTCCAATAAAGGTCATTCTTCAAACTCCTTGTTCATTTAATGGGCATCATCGTATATCGCTACGTCTGCCTTCATCACTGAGAGTTATTGATAGACTTTGGATTTTATCCAATTTTAACGTATCTCTTTGTGATGTTTACTTAGATTTGTTGCTTTCCTATCTTTAACCAATGTTCTTAATACTCTGCACTTTTTCTCGCTTGACATCTTCGATGCCAACTTCATCAGATGTCTTCTCGCTAGTCAGTTCACTTTGCTTTTTTTAAATTTTTCTTACAGCGCTTTTTTTGGGAAACTCCTTACGTTCAGATTTCTTGTTCATATCTTGCCAATGTATTTCATTTCTTTTTTTATCGTTCTTTGAGCACTGTTCAATTTTATCGAAATTACTAACGTTTGTGTTCCCCGTCACGAAATAACTTTCCATATCTTGTTTTCCTTTTGGGAATGTCATTCATACGATCCGTGTAACGGATGACGGCTCGAGGTGAGAAATCAGAGAGTTTGTGGGGGTTTATGTGGGAGTTATGCGTTTACAGATCGTTATCTTCGGATAACGTCCTTAATCTAAATATACACCAATTTTTGGATTTTTAAAAATGCATGCAAATATAAATAGTACAAAGATATATTTTGCATGTACTGATAAAATTCGATATCTCTTACAGTAAAATATACAATATTTAAAGAGTTCATATCAGAAAGTTCTCGTGTTGAATGTTTAAGTCGTTTAGCATATAATAGAGAAAGTGAATAAAAGAGTTTTTGTAAATGTATATGTATGTATGTAAGTATCTCTTTGATAGTAGTAATCTTCTAGATTTTCTGTGGGATTTGTAGGTGTCCGAAAATGTAGGCATGGGAGAACTGACGAAATTATTTCATCGACTCTCTAGTCCTTTTGTCTGTTTTTACACTTTTCCAAGACAAAGAAATTCATTCCAGAATTGCTTCTTTATTTCTGAATGATTCAAAGATGTGACTCATTTGACCATCACTTTTTCTTCGCCTCCATTTACGAATGATGACCTTTTGACCTTTTTTATTTATTTATTTCATTTTTATCTCTTTTTTTTAACTCTTTTTGTTCTTATTTCTTTATGGCAAAACAAAATGGTTAGCAAACTTTTCTATCAGTTTTGAAATAGTGAACTTTTTATTTTTCTATCACTACAAGTTTTCATATTCCAGTCGGGTTAATTACATTCACTTACGCGCAAACATTCTTGGGAAAGGTATGAATATGTCCGTTCTCCCTCCACCTATGGATAAATAGCAGGACAGACTTGTGGAACTCTCTACCGGCTTCTTGCTTCCCTGTCAACTTTGATCTACAAAAATTTAAATGCGATGTCAATCGTAAAATTTTGTCGTCCTAATTCTTTTATTGTCTTCTCTTCTTAAGAGTATATTCTTCTCATTTTCTCTAACACCCAGTAATCCTTTGCGTATATGAAGCAGAAGGCCGAAATTATGCGGCACCCAGTGAGGATCGAACTCACAACCAAGTCGTAATTGTTCTGGCGAGACAAGCTTTCTAACCATGGCACTACGTCGTGGTGCCCATGTCTAGTCAGACATGAATCGAAAGTGACATGATCGCCAAATGTGTATCATGTATCGAACTTGATTGACTGGCCTCATACGATCTAAGGTAATCTGAAAGTTTTAAAAAATCAATAAATATATTATTATCAGTGCCGGATTTGCCTATAGGCTTAGCAGGTTGAAGCCTAGAGCCTCAAAATCTCAAGGTGTCTCCAACCCAGGTATATAATATTTTTGACACTGTCATAGGCCTTTCTGACACATGCTGCCATAACGCATTGTAAACTCTAAACAACCCCTCAGTAATTTTAAACACCCCTCATTATCCTCGGCTTTACTTAAAAAGTTGAATTTAACACTCTTCCATTTTCCTCTACTCGTGAAAATGGGGGGACTTGAAGGAGCATCACAATTGGAATAGCCTCAGGCCTCGCAAGTGGAATAGTCTATAACCTCATAAGTGGAATAGCCTAGGGCCTCGCAAGTCGAATAGCCTATGGCCTCTCATCATCTTCATCCAGGGCCTCTTATTCATATGTTTATTTTCAATATTATGAAGAACCAAGATCTTTTATATTTCTGTGATGGGATATTGTAATTAATTATACTACAGTGTAACCCGGATATAAGATACTCGGATATAAGATAAACCCGGATATAAGAGAGAATTTCTCTGGTCCCAAATTAGAGCCATACTTACCTAAACAAAATAGACCAAACCCGGATATAAGAGAAACCCAGATATAAGAGACTTCTCCGGTCCCGACAACTCTCTTATATCCAGGTTACACTGTACTTACATTGTTCGGACTGTTGTCCTCATCGTTGCTGCCATATTCACGACGTTTTGGCTGTTGTACGCTTCGGCCTTCCTCAGATGATTGGACATCCGGAAGAGACATGACACGTAGAACTAGAACAATCTGCCCCGATGGACGAAATAAAGAGTTCAGTTCAAAATTCTAATCACCTGCGTGATGAGATCAATGTGTTGAGCCGAACTGCCTGTTGTCAGCAAGGAATCCGTTTCTGAATATCTGTGATTTAAGAGGTGTGAGCTCCCAAGCTCATCATTTTTTTTTTTTTTTTTGTAGAAACAAATAAAAACACTATGATTGGTTATTGTATTTTAGATTTTTTCAGAGATTTGTTTTGAGCCCTGTATGTGATGCTCTAAACCCCTGCACAGAAGACAACTTATTTTTTTATTTTGGGTTTTGCTTTCTTAGCGTTCACATTCAGCCGACATGTAGAGTGAATCAGAAAGTGATCTAATTTGAAGCAGAGTAAAGAATCCTTAATCCAAATTTCGAATTAAATACCTTCAATGAATCTATCATATTTTGCATATTTTGGGACCCTAGCAGGTGCAACTAAACTGGGCTCAAAACACTATGAAAGCATAAAAATAGATTTTTATAGTAAAAATATCAGAAACACATTTTTTTGAAAAAATATTGCCAGCGATAAAAAAAACCCTCTTTAGAAAAATATGTCAATGACATCTGATCTAAAAAGTGATTTCTTACAACGAATACATATTCTATTCGTACGAATCTATCCTAAAAAAAAAAAACTTGTCGGCATTAAATAACCCATTGAGCTGTTGATATGCCACAAAGCAAAATAAACCAAACCAATCTTTCCCGAGTCCCCCTTCGCTGACCAGTGTAGCTCTTTGTAGCGACATGCACAGCATATTTAAAACTGAACTATCGTTACTTAATATCCAAGAGTCTCATTGGGGAAATGAAAATCGTTTTTTTTCTCCTTCTACTTGGTATCTTCCTCTTCGGATAACTTTCAAATGTACTCTATTTTAAGCTATTTGCTTTTCAACTTTCTTGATTCTTTTCAAATTCGGTTTCAGTTTAGCTGTGGTCAGAACCGCAATCTGCACTTGTATATATTCTCCTGGAGAAATGGTCTTCATCTAGTCCTTATGCAAATGAAATCAGTCCCATGTCCGGTTATGAATCAGGGGTCGATAACCCTATGGAAAAAGCGAGCCAGAAAATTATGCATTGTCTCGGAGGAGGGCCATTATATTAACAGTACTATAATAAACTCTCTAGGCCTCAGACCACTCCGTCCAGAAGGCTGCCTTAGTCTGGAGGTTTATTGCTTGATAACTTTTTCACGTCAGGTGAAATATTTACACACATCTTACATCAGGGGTCAGCAACCTCTTAGGAGTGAGCGAGCCAGAAAGCTATGCGTTTTCTCGGAGGAGAGCCATTATATTAACTGTACTATAATAAACTCTCTAGGCCTCAGACCACTCCGTCAAGAAGGCTGCCTTGGTCTGGAGGTTTAAAGAAAAAACAACGAAGTTAGTGTTATATTATTTAAACGAGGTTCCTTATTTTACTACAAAAATAACAGGATAACAACACAATCAACAAAAATGCAAATTCCTTTACTACAAAAGAAATTATTAATGAGGTACTTATTGTTCTCATACAGATGTACTTCCAAATAATGATACCATCATTTTTGCATTATACAATAGGCTTCTATATTTTCCGCTTGAGGAAACATTTTTTGTAGAAGTTGGCAGTGGATTTGAAATTAAATTTTGATTTTAAAAAATCGTCGCATTTAAGTCGATTAACTCCAACTGATAGTTTTCTGCCACTGGCTCCACCAATTAACTGAACAATTAGTGTCCAGATGTTAAGTTGGCGGGTCGAACTAAAATCTTTCGCGGGTCGGATGTGGCCCGGGGTCCTGGGGTTACCGAAACCTGGGTTAGATGATGGACTGGAAATACTTGATGTTACTTTATGAATGGTTTTATGTCTGAAAAATGTGTTGCTAATCCAAAGGTCATTCATATCACACATCAACCTCTCACCACCGTCATTTATTATGTTTGCATAACCTTGAGACAAATTGTGGATTCCATGCCAACATAATTTATATTAATTTGCGTATTCAAGTTACCCAACATGTCTGCAATGTTATCGGTCGTGACCTGGCATCTCGACTTCAGTCACTTTCTCACCACCGTTATGTAGCTTCCTTCTGTCTTTTCCATAAATATTTTCATGGCCGTTGTTCTAATGAGCTATCCTCCTTGGTACGCGTACTACTAGATTGGCGATTAGGTCTCACCGTTTTACATGAAATAGCTGGTAAGTTCTATTCTTTTTTTCTCACACTACTCATCTGTGAAACACTCGTGCGATTTCTTGCCGCATACAATCTTCAAACATTTAAACGCAACATCAATCGCCATCTTCTATCTTCCTGAACTCTGTTCTTTTAGTATCCTTTCTCCTTACAAAAGTCTTCCCATTCTCTTTCACTCCCTGTAACCTTTTGCATCTTAGTGGCATTATCGTCTTGATTGTGGTGAAATGATTAAAAAAGGTTGCGAATTTCATCTATTGTATATCGAAGAAGTCTGTAGAAATCTTCTTCCATTGAGTCATCAGAATTTAATGTGGGAGCATATGCTTGAACTATTGTAGCTTTGTTTTTTTTTTTTGGAAGCGTGTAGTCATCAAACGTCCGTTAATCGACTTTCACCTAGTGAGTGACCTGCAGTACGTCTATTCAATTAAAGAGTAATTCTAGACATGATTTTTTTTTTCATATCACGAAAAGAATAAAATGTTCTGATTCCATTAATCCACTATTAGTCCATCTCATTTCATACAATCCAAAAATATCAATTTTGTATCTTGTTATCACACTTAGAACCCGTGCTAAACTCCCAAACTGATGGAGACTACGCATGTCTCGTGTTGGTATTGTTGTAACAATTTTGGCGAGGAAGATTTGAGTGGTCAGCATCTTGACTTCCTTTTGGATAATATCGATCATAATGGCATAAACTGATGGCAGCTTGCCTCTACGCTATCAGATTTTTGTGATACCTTCTATATCGAACTAATTTTTGCACAAGGTGAGGTTACTGACCCACGCCGAACGTCTTAAGTGACATTAAACACATTGAGGAGACGTGTTGAATAAAGTCTAAATCACAAATTAAAGAAATTAAATTAACTTGTCGTTAAAGACACAGAGGTTGATCACACCAGTAGCCATCAACACCTTAATAGACGCAAAATTAGCCAAGTTTCAGTCGTTAGCTGACGACACCAAGTTCGCCTTAATTGGACCTACAAAAGAAATATATGCTCGACAATATACCCTAATTGTGAGACCTCGAGGTCATCACATCGTCGCGATGTGGCCAGTAAGATGGATTTTTAGGAGACCGGTAAGATGGATGTTAAGGAGACCAGCAAGGTGGATTTTAAGGAAACCAGCTTGATGGATTTTTAGAACAGCTGGATAGAATTTAGGGCAGCTGGATGGAATTATAGGAGACAAGCGAGGTGGATTTTTAAGAGACCAGCGATGCGGATTTTTTGTAGACAGAGCTGCATGAATTTTTAAGAGGACACCTGGGTAGACTTATAGGGCAACTGAGGGATTTTTATCAGGCCAGCAAGATGGACAGCTGGATAGATTTTTAGGCTAACTAGGTGGATTTTGAGATCAGCAAGATGAATTTTAAGGAGACCAGATGGATGGATTTTTAGGACAGTTGTGTTGGTTTTTAGGATTCCAGCAAGATGGATTTTTAGGAGATCAGTTGAGTGCATTTTAAGAGGATACCTGGATGAAGCTTTAGGAGACCAATTGCATGGAGTTTCAAGCCAGCTCGGTGGACTTTAGGAGATCACCAAGATGGAGTTGTAGGAAACCAGCTGGATAGAATTTTAGACTAGCTTGTGGATTTTAGGATAGCAGCAACATGCACTTTAGGAAGCCAACTGAAGAAATTTTTAGGCCAGTTGGGGGGATTTTTAGGAGAGGAGCAAGATGGAGTTTTAGAAGAATGGTTGGGTGGATTTTTAGGAGACTACCAAGATGGATTTCAGGAGACCAGTTGGATTGAATCTTTTGAGACTCGCATGATGGATTTTTATGAAACCAGCAAGGTGAATTTTAAGGAGACCGCTTGAATGGATTTTAGGAGAACAACTGGATAGATAGGGCAGCTGGGTGCATTTTTAGGAGACCAGCAAAGTGAATTTTTAGGAGAACAGCGCAGTAGATTTTTAGGAGACCGGCGAGGCCAGCTGGATAGATTTTTCGGCTAGTTGGATGGATTTTTGGGAGTCCAGCAAGATAGATTTTTAGGAGTCCAACAAGGTGGATTTTTAGGATCCCTGCGGGATGGATTTTTAGGAGACCAGTTAGATAGATTTTTAGGCCAGATGGGTGAATTTTGGGGAGCGCAGCAAGATGGATTTTTAGGAGACCAGTTTTAGGCTAGCTGGGTGGATTTTTAAGAGACCAGCAAGAGTGATTTTTAGGAGATCAGCTGGATAGGCCAGTTTGTGGATTTTTTGTAGACCAGCTGGAGAGATTTTTAAGCTAGCTGGGTGGATTTTTAGGAGAGCTGCAAGATGGATTTTTAAGAGATAAGCAAGATGGATTTTGGGGAGACCAGTTGGATGGATTTTTAGGGAGATAGTTGTATGGATTTTTAGGAGACCAGTTGGATGGATTTTTAGGGAGATATTTGGATGGATTTTAGGAGACCAGTAGATGGATTTTTAGGAGCACGGTTGCATTGATTTTTAGGCCAGCTGATAGATTTAGATACGTCCAATTGATGAATTTTTAGGACAGCTGGATAGATTTTTACATGAACATAATCCCCAAAAACAAACAAAAAAAAAAGAAAAGAAAATTACATAGTCTTGATAAAACTAGACACGTGGCAATACCAACCAATTCACTAACAACTATAAGTGAAATGATTCTATCAAATCTTAATATTAACTTTTTCTTAACGCCCCAAAACAATAAATTTAATCAACACAGAATAAGTACTGTCTTAATCTAGCTAATCTCACTCATTGACGCATCCTTACAAATATTTTTCCTTTCAACATATCACATTTACTCTTATTAGACGCACCACAGTCACCAAAATACTTCACTTTCTCAATGAAATTCTTAACTTAAAAATGTTTATATGCACAATTTTGAGGAGAAGTTAAAAATACTAATCACAATGATTTTATACAATGAAGTCAATCTATATACAAAAACTAAACAACGTTCATTAGCGCAGCGTAGAAATAAATACACTATGGGAGACCCTGTCTATATTTCTGATGTGAGGTACTGTAATTATTTACATTATTTACATTATTCGGACTATTGTTCTCATCTTTATTGTTATAATCCCAACATTTCGGCCTTTGTACGCTACGACCTTCTTCAGGATCTGTCTATATTTCTGAGATGAGGTATTTTAATTATTTACATTGTTAAGACTGTTGTCCACATCTTTATGGTCATATTCACAACGTTTTGACCGTTGTACGCTCCGGCTTTCTTCAGGTGATTGAACACATGGACCAGTTGATAAAACCGTTGGTTGGATCCAGTGACTTGACCCAAAGAGTTGTGAGTTCAATACCACACTACTGCAGTGGTGGACGAAAAGTTGTAGGGTTGAGTTAAAGGGAGATAACTGAGACACCCGGAAGAGGCATGGCACGTGGAACTAGAACAATCTACCCCCGGTGGACGAAATAAAGGTTTCGCTTCGAAATTCCAATCACCTGAAGAAGGACGGGGCGTACAACGACCGAAACGTTGTGAATATGGCAATGAAGATTAGTATAACAGTCCGAATAATGTAAATAATGTAAATAACAATAATACCGCATTTCAGAGATATAGACAGATATATCTCCCTTTCCTCACCAATTTGCTAGTAATACAATATGAGATAGTTAAAAATAATAACAATAACAAAGCTGTCAGAAAGTTAAGTAAGATATGCTAAGTTTAACATCGACTTATATTTGGGGTATCATAATTAAAATTGAAATACTGTGTAACTTTAGCGACTCGGTATAAACTGTAACCGACATTTGTTATATTCCCACCGGCCAATTCCTTAAACACCTTTTTTCCTAAGGTGTTCAACTTTCGGTACAGTGGTTGACACACACTCTTTCGCTAACAACCGTCGTCAGGGTAAGACGTGTGTTTCGATGCCTGCACAAAACCCAAGACAGAGAGCGTACACGTATCCACAAACACAAACAAAGATAAGTAGAAAGCAAATTTCTCGACCCGTTGAATCTAATTATTTTTTTTATTAGATAATGAAAGATTGTATCATTTTTCTCAGATTTTTTTTTTTTCGCTGGTTTATTTCTTCTATCAATATTTTTTTTTTGTTTTATTTTTGCTGAATTTTTTCTTCGTTTTTTTTTTTTTTTTTTTTTTTTTTTTTCTGAAGAACTCTC
This sequence comes from Acanthosepion lycidas, assembly GCA_963932145.1. Lineage (NCBI taxonomy): Eukaryota > Metazoa > Mollusca > Cephalopoda > Sepiida > Sepiidae > Acanthosepion > Acanthosepion lycidas. Next base: position 119,651,662 of record OZ010578.1, on the reverse strand, counting down.
TTCTAGTTTTATTCACGGGTCTTAGACAACCAATTATATTCATATTCCTCGACAGAACTCTTCGCACACTAAATTCTCTGACTGACCAAATCAAAGATTAAAGATTACACACCTACAAGCACCCATACCATCAATAAAACCGTCATTTGTCTGAAGATTTTCATTTAAAGAACGAAAGACATCACTAATAAATTCTCCGCCATCTTGTCATTCACACAAACAGGTTGGACGAAAAGTAGGTTTACACTTTGTAGCTATGCACTATACATTTTTTAAAACATTTTATTATATTTATTTGTTACAATCATATTTGATCAAAACTATTTATGTACATTTGTTTAACATTTTACTTATATTTTTAGCACAGTTTAATCGCTTAAGTGCTCAAAATGTCCTCCTTCAGTATTGCAACATAACTCAAACCTCTCCAGAACATGATGACACACAGCACGGCACAAATCCCGATCTGCATTAAATTTCAATAAATCATTCTGAGATTGGCTCTTTTAATTTGTCCACTGTGTTGGAATTTCTCTCATAAATCTTGTTCTTGACTATACCCCAAAATAAAGAAATCCATTAGTGTTAGATCATGATTTAGCCTCATCTACCGCAAGGAAATTTGGTTCTCTGTGTTGCGCCAGAAGGTTTTTCTCGCCTGAGTCCAATCTTCAAATCTACAAATCTACCATTCGTCCTTGCATTGAATACTGTTGCCATATATGGTCTAACGCTATTCAACACGAGTTCCTCAACAAAATCCAGAGATGGATATGCAATGTGATAGGTCCTGATCTGGCATCTCGTCTACAGTTTCTTTCTCACAAAAGATCTGCGGCTTCCCTTTGTCTTTTCTACAAATATTTTTATGGGAACTGTTCTGCTACTTTCACTACATTAAAAAAAACATTTTATTACATTTATATTTTGTTACAATCATATTTGTTCAAAACTGTCCTCCTTCAACATTGCAACATTCCTCGAACCTCTGCAGAAAACTATGACACACAACACGACACAAATCCCGATCTGTATCAATTTCAATAAATACTTCTGAGATGTCATCGTTTAATTCGTCCACTGGGTGGGGATTTCTCTCATAAACCTTGTTCTTTACTAAACCCGAAAAAATAAATCCATTGGTAAACACGGTGGCCAGTCGATGCTGTCCCTTCGTCCGAACCAACGTTGTGGAAAGGTTTGGTTAAGACAGTCCTTTACTGCCAAAGCATAATGCGGTGTGGAGCTCCATCTTGCTCAAAGAACAGTACGGCGAAGTTGGATCTAAAACGTGAAGCAAATAGTGAAACAACTGTAAGCCTACTTCTGGCCTACCCTGCATATTGTTGCAACATGTTTACAGATGATTGCCTTCTCGTTAACTGCACATCATTGAATTAATTATCTATTCTTAGTTTTAAGGTGGCACTTTAGTCCAGCATGTGTGTGTGTTGTGAATGAATATACGAACAATTTTCGTATCTGGACGACAAAGACTTTTCTATAAAATGAATCTGTGCCGCTCTTTTCAAAGGACATAAAACTTAGCCCGAAATAACATATGGTAATGATTAAAAAAAAAAAAAAAATTTGAAAATAATTAGATGCCTTCCTACGCTTGAGAAAGCTTGATCGACTGAAACAGGATCGATGCAGTGTCTCGTGCTCCCCGCCACTCCACGGATCTATGATATTGGTCCCTTACTCTACTACATGCCAATTTTCATAAGCTAGTATTCGTATAAAATACAAATTTTATTGCAACCTAATTATGTACAATAATGGATCATATGCAATATAGGTGAACAATTCAACTAGAAAAATACAATTAGAGATATGTCATAATAGATCATTCCATCTTAATAAATCAACAATGTTTTGCGGCAATTTTAACATCAACTTGATATTTTTCTTGTTAAAATATTGAATATTTTAAACACATTCAACATTATGGATAAAAAATAGTGAATTTTATATCATGTTTTATTTATTATGAACGAAACAAATTCACGGATTTGGACAAAAAAAAAACAGAATAGCATCAAAATCCGAAAAATTTCATCCTTTAAGTCAGTTGTGCTAAATTTAATTTGTAATGTACATAAATGTAAGTAGAAAAAAAAACAAATGCTTATAAGAGAGTCACAAAGTACTGCCCGGTGCTCTTAATCAGGGTTGAAAGTCGTGGGGGGGGGCGTAGTACGCGCCGGTCTTGGGTTGAAACATTGCTTTCAAAGCCTCATACGTTAAGTAAATTCGTTCGAATAATTCATTTAATAAATAATGACATTTTTTTCTTTTTCTCACGACAACAGATAACTGACGTATCTTATCAGTCGTTTTTTTTTCTTCTTCTTTTCTTTTGTCTTTACAGCATGGCGGATAAATACAAGGAAATGAAAAATGAGGACGACACAGATTATCTTGTCCTAGACGATGAATTTGAACCGGATTTAACATCGGAACACAGGTCACAAAACGACCACAATAATTCAAGCCGATCAAACAACGATAATGAAACAAATAGACCGGGCTTAAAAGCCTCCACAGACAGCTCTCAGTCTGAAGAAAACAACCAGGACAGTTCACCTGATTCAAATTCGACTTCGAATACTAACAGAAGGCCTCATTATGGCGTCATGTACTTCAACCATGCAGGGGAGGCAACTTTTACAAGAGACAATGTGTGTACGACGCAAACAGAAGGAGGCACAACCGTTATCAATACGGCCCATTACTCGTCGAATTTTAATCCGTATTCTTACGAAAAACCTCTGCGAAAACGTAATATAAAATTCATGCTGGCCATATCGGTGATCGCCATCATTTTCTTCTTCCCAACTGGAATCTGCGCTTATCACTACGCGATGAAGGCGGACAAGGAATTCGATGTAGGAATCGAACGCGGGGACATCGATCTCGCCCGCAAGTATGCCAAGAAGAGCGAGAAATTTATAATATTCTCTTTCTTTTCCGCTTTTCTCGTTGCTGTCATAGCGTTAGCGGTTTACGAACGGTTCCAGATGAGTCCGGAAGAATTGAGAAAACATAGCTATCACCACATGATTGCCGGCTAATCAACTTATTAACGCCATTTATATTTTAACTTTCTATTTTTTTTTTTTTTAATCTATTTTTTTTTTTTTTTTTCTGGAGGAAATATTTTAATAGCTAACAATATAAATGAAATAAAAGTATATTTTGGGATGGGAGACAACTTTTGCTAACCGAAAAGCTGCTTCAACCAAACAGTAATATTTTTTTTGTCATCAGCGAGATATTTCTTAAAATACGCAACTTACTAAAAAATTAAGAACAAAAATAAATAAATAAAAAAATACGCTCGTTAAACTCCGGTATTTCCCGGCTACGAATTCACATTTTTTTTATTCTAAAATAAACTAAAAAATGTAGCTTTCACTTTTTTTTTAAATTAACGTTAAGTTCGTTTGTGTTTAAACAGTGATCTGAATATTATACATCCCTGGGCCTACGCTTGGAAAATCATTATACATCACTGGAGTAAGGAGGTTACTTGTCAATGTACGTGATGTAATAGTTAACACACTGTTGTTGTGTTAGAGTTGTGAGTTCGATCTTCACTGGGTGCCCACACTTGTGGCCACGTCTAAGCTACGCTTTGTAAATCATTTTGAACTCTTGGAATGTGTTGTAAATGGTTAAAAAGGCTTGTCTCGCTGGGCCATGTAGGTGAACGCACAGTAACAAAAAAAAATGCATTTGTAAGTTTTCAAATTTAAGATATATAAAAATAAGTTCCATTTTATTTTCAGTAAAAAAAAAAAAAAAAAAAAAAAACTGCTTATCATTCACACAAATATTTTGACTAAATCCAAAAGGTCGTTGTCAAATGTATTCAGAAAGCTACTTGAGTGAACCATGGAAATTTGATTTGCTATTTGCTAAATATTAAATAAAAACGTTTTGTAAATGAGTTCAGACGCCCCCGGTGGTTAATTATAGAGAAAATCCTTTGATATTTCTTTTCCTAAAAATTTAGTGCGATAAATTAGACGTGCGTCTTGGAAGCTGGGAAATACGCTATTTACATATTCTTTTCTTTTTTAGCAGGTTTTATTATTATTATTATTATTATTATTAAGATTTATTTTTTTTAAATTTCATTCTTTACTTTCCCTTAATCTGTTGACTATCTTACTGTTCCATTATCCTGTTGACTACCTTAAACAATTTGTTTTAAAACATTTTAATTAATTGTTAATAAATGAGGATAAACCCTTTTTCAGCCGTACACAGTTTTGGATCACATTCACTTGTAGATAAAGGTTAGCAGGGAATTAGTAATCACTCGTTCCTAGTCTCTGTGACTGGTCAGTGACACTCGTTATTAGAACTTCACTAAAAAGAAATAAAGTTGTAAGAAACTAACGACCAACTTAGTGACCACTAAACTGTTGTTACTGGGTCGGGGGTGGGGGTGAACAAAAACTAAGTGTTGAGAAAATAGACAAAGAAAAGAGTGAAACAAAACAAGATATCAGGAAGGTCTTCTGTATAAAGAAAATTTCAAGGAATGTCCTTAAGAGTCTCTGTACATAATGAGGAAAAAATTGAAGTTACACTGCTGGTGAGTTAGCGAGCGCGTGAGATGTACTACATGTTGCGTCTATTGCACGTAGCGCACTAACCTTTTGCGTCCGATGTCAACACGAAGTGAAAAATACTATCCACTAAGGCGATGGTTTCTCATATGGTGCGGTGCTCCCAAAAGGTGAGACGGAAGAAGATAGCAGGTGAGGCGGAAGAGGATAGTCGGTGAGGAGAAATAATTAAAATACAATCAAAGATTTAGAAGCAGTTTCAAAAAATTCATGTGCCAGAAATAAATACGATTTCAAAATTTAAATTATTATAATGAATGACTTGTAATTGCACGCATGAGATTCAGTATAAATAGTTATAAATAATTATTGACCGATTTTATCAGTGTGATATTTTTACATTATATCAAATATAGTAACTAGGCTCCGTAAATTGGAGGAGAGATTTATCAATGATTATGTTCTGACTTCGAACACGCAGTTATCTCCCTTTAGCCCTCAGTGTTTTTTTTTGTTTTGTTTTTTTGTTTTGTTTTGTTTTGGATTTGTTTTTTTCCTTTAAATGTACTTTTTATCACATAAAATTTGGCAAGGCGCGTGCAAATTTTATTTCCGAAAATGAGGTCCAGATAAAAAAAAAGAAAGTTTGAGAACCACTTCTCTAAGCTCTACAGCGCGTATGCTCCCCGTTATCTTTTGTTTTTGTTTTTTTGTTTTTGTTTTTTTGTTTTTGTTTTTGTTTTTTCTTTTTTCTTTTGGTCTTTTTGGTTTTTTACGGATCTCTAAAAACTAAGATGGGGTTACTTCCGCTGATAAGGTCTTTTTTCCCTGTATCTGGCAAAAGGGTTTAGCGTCTGCTACAAAGTAAATATCAATTGGTATAAAGAGCTCTTCGCGAAACTTGTCCACTTTGTCCTTCTAAAATCAGAATTTCTGGTATCACTAAACTTTTATAATAACGACTGGAGATGAATGAAAAATTTTAATTTATATCTCTTATGTTTGATTGAAAAGGGAAAACAAATTACCGCTCGAAATGAACCCCACTCGCCAGCCAGCCATAATATTCATTTTTAACATACTCAGAATACATTTTAAAATACCTGAATCTTTCAGCATTTGTCGCAGATATCAGAGTATATAACTCAACCTGAATCTCGCTATGAACATTTTGCCAGTGATTATATTGGCCTCTTCAGATGATCCTAGCGTGCATAGAAATTATTCGGACTATTGTCCTCATCTTTGTTGCCATATTTACCACAACGTTTCAGCCTTTGGACGATCCGGCGGCCTTCTTCAGGTGGTTGGAATGTCGAACTGAACCCTTTGTTTCGCACGCTGGGGTAGACTGTTCTAGTTCCACGTGTCATGTCTAATGGATGCCAGTTATCAGTTATCTCCTGTTAATTCACTTCTCCAAGTTCTCCACTGCATTAAACAGGTATTGAACTCACAACTCTTTATCCACAGTGGATAAAGGCGTTGGTTAGATCCAGTGACAGCAGCCAAATAAAATAATAATGTTTGTTTTCATATTCTTTCACACTCAGTAACCCCCCTTGTGTTTTAGTAGCTTTACTGCCTTGCATGGGGTGAAATGATTAAAAAATACATTTATTTGTTTTTTTACTCAATGAGTAGTAACTGGTGGCTTACACTGAAAAAAATTAAGTAACAGTGTCTCACTCAATAGTCAATAAGTTTCACTCAGTAGTCAATAAGTCACACTCAGTAGTCAATAAGTCTCACTCAATACTCAATAAGTATCACTCAGTAGTCAATAAGTCTCACTCAATAGCCAATAAGTCTCACTCAGTAGTCAATAATTCTCACTCAGTAGTCAATAAGTCTCACTCAATACTCAATAAGTCTCACTCGGTAGTCAATAAGTCTCACTCAGTAGTCAATAATTCTCACTCAGTAGTCAATAAGTCTCACTCAATACTCAATAAGTCTCACTCAGTAGTCAATAAGTCTCACTCAATACTCAATGTCTCGCTGAGTAGTCAATAAGCCTCACTCAATAAGTCTCACTCAATAAGTGTCACTCAGTAGTCGATAAGTCTCACTCAATACTCAATAAGTCTCACTCAATACTCAATAAGTCTCACTCAGTAGTCAATAAGTCTCACTCAATCAATAGTCAATAAGTCAATATAGTCAATAAGTCTCATTCTTTAAATTATCTTGTTAAAAGTTACGAGTCACTGCGTGACATAAACGGATGACATAGCTGCCTGGAAACAAAGTTGGTTTTTTTTTTTTTGTATTTTTTATTTTTTTTCAATTACAAGGTGAAAAATGTTTGCGAAGCCAGCAACCGTCTCTAATTTTCATGCCATATTTGTTTACAAGAGAATAATTATTCGGTTCATTAAGCATTTATTTACAGCAACAAAAATGGACAAACAATACTATAGTTTTATAAATTAGGCAACCACACTTATTTTTACTTTATTTACGTTTAAAACTCAAGGACACAAAGGGGTCGTTACGTTTTTGTTTTTTGTTTTTTTTTTTGTTTTTTTTTTTTTGAGTGGGAGGGTGCCGTGGGTCAAAAACTTAAAGGAAGACCATCGCTAGAGTACTGTGAATAGGAATGGCATCAACTTCCTAACTAAGGGACCGCGAACCCTGCAGACAATTTCCCAACTAGAGTTACGGGCCCCCCAAAGCTAAATTCAACCGATTTGGTATTTCTGAGCGATAGAAATGGTGAAAGAGAGGGGGGAGCGGGAAAGAAAAAGGGGTCAGCATTCAAGATTTTGCACATATTCCTGCCGTTCATATATCTTCCTGTTTTTTGTAATGCAAACATTTATGCGTAATTTTTAAACAGATACATCGATTGCCAAAATGCGAGGCAAAAACGTGCTTCGCTTCAATTAATGCAGGACTCGTCCTTAAACATCAATATCAAGTTATCTCCCCTTCACTAGAGAAGGAACGAGAACAAAAAAGTGGCTGACCTTAAAATTGATTGAATAACTTTTTGGCACTTGGTGGATACGTCTAGCTAGCTCAATGCTGCTAACGTTAATAAGTATGAAACGAACGAAGGACAAATTTATTCAATTTTGAGGAAAAGAAAAATTCGGTCACGAAAATGCTTCGCAGCGGGCCACAGGTCCACAGGATTGAATACTAAGATCTGACCACGTGCCAATAATATGTCCCTGGACATTTTGCATAAATTTTACATTTTTAGACCTGAACATAATCAGCAGAGAGGGTAACAACAAATGGCTTGTACAAAGTTGCTCTTATAAACCACCTTCTTATTCTATTTACATGTCAGTACTTCTTTTCAGTTAGCTTACGGTCACATCACATCGAAACACCGGTTCCCAGATGATCACCGAAGTTAAGCAACGTTGAAACTGGCCTGTACCTAGATGGGTGAGCGCTTGGGAATACCAGGTGCTGTAAGCTTGGGTATGCAGGTGATGTAATGGATAATGGTTAGAAAATCGTTAATCGGAGAGCCGGGTTTCAATTCCAGTTGGGTTATTTATATTCACTTACGCGCAAATACCATTGGGAAAATGTATATAAATCCACCTCTTCTCCCCCAGCTATGTGTTAATTAGTATGAATTATCTCCCAAAAAGAAAAAAAAAATGATCCTTATAATCTAAAAATATGTTCTAGCTTTAAATAACTTGAAAAGTGTTGATAAGCCGTAAAAAACTAATCCTTTTCAATTATTAGATCTCGAAGCGTTGTACTGACCAATCAGTTTTACGGGGTTCAACGGCATAAGAATCGGGATACCTACCCCCACTTCTTGGTGATTACACATTTACGAAAAACAAATGTTCAAGAAGAAAGTCAATTTCTCTGAAATGATTCGACCCATTGGAAGTAATTTATTCTCCCCCAACTATGGGTTAATTAGTAATACATATCACTAAATCATAATTATTCCCCCGCAAAAAAAATTCTTACAATCTAAAAATGTTTTCTGGCTTTAAATAACCTGAAAATGTGATAAGCCGTAAAAAACGAATCAATCAATCAATTTTTTTCAGTTATTAGATCTCGAAGCGTTGTACTGACCAACAGATTTTATTGGGTATAAGAATCATGATAATCCTTATGTCCCTGAACCCCATAAAATCGGTTGGTCAGTCAGTCACCTTGGTGATAACGCATTTACGAAAAAACATATGCTGAAGAAGAAAGCAAAGTTCTATGAAACGATTCAACACACTGAAAGTAATTTTAATGAGGTCACAGGAAAAAAAAAAGCGGTTCGGTAATTTCTACAATTTTTCTGTACTATTAGACAGGTTCACTCGTAAAAAAATAAAGAAAATTTTTAGGAAATAATTTTTTTTTTTGGACCTTCCTCAGAATCGAAAAATATTGATTTTTTTCCATCATTATAGAAGGGGTTCCTGTTCGTTATATCGAGAGAGTGAAAAATCGAACCCTGACTTTTTACAGAGTTATTGGGACTAGCTGTTCTGCGGAGGAAAACAGATATTTTTTAATAAAAATATTTATTTTGAATAAAGAACAAACGGTTACATTTTTTAATTAAAGAACAAAAATGTAAATAAATTAATAAAGTATACCTGGTTCTTTTTCATTTAAAATAAATAATTATTATCGCCCAACGTTTGTGTATTTATAGCCACCGAAAAAGTTTTGTTTGACAAAAAAGGTTTTTAAACAGTTTTACTTTTGAAAATTCAGAAAATCAATGATGTATGTAGTAATCTCAGTTTCAAATTTGACATTTAAATTATAAATAACAGCTAAATTTATAAAACACAGTAAAATGTCTGAAATTATACAAAAATTAATATTTTTCGATTTTAAAAAATATGTTGACTCCAGAAAGGTCTAAGAATGCTCATCTATAAGAATTAATTATTCGCTGATTTTTTTTTTTTTTTTTTTACGAGCGGACCCGTTACCTTTTTTTCGGCCACTTACATTTCATTTTTACACAATAATTATTGCTCAAGTTGCTTAAATTTTTAATTTCTTACTCTTGAATCTAAAAAGTAAAAAAGACATTTCAAAATGTAACTGAAAAAGTAAAGTTGGCAAAATTCTTGAATATCGAATTTTGTGTCAATTTTGTTTTGCTGACTCAAAAAAACAAGAATTTTAACGAAAATTTCGGACGTGCTAGGAATGATTAAAAAATGTAAAAAAAAAAAAAATAATAATAAATCTGTCCCCTTAACATAGACATTTTAGAGACAATAAAAATTATTTTCATCAAGTTTAAGGCCCCTTTTTAGCTTTTAATTTTTATTTATCTCTATGCAGCATGTCTTTTTTTTTAGCGATCTCATGCAGGTCCTTCCATATAAGGTATTTTCTAATTATTTTTTATTAATTTTTACCCTTTTTTATCGCTTGAATTATTCAAATTTGAGTACGGTTGCATATAAACAAAAATTACGTAGATATCATCATAAAGAAATGAATTTGATTGCATCTTGAAACTTACATGAATCGGGTAGAATTTCATTCAATAAAACTAAAAGTCTAAAACATATGACACAAGAAGGCCGTGGTCATTGAGGAGCTTAATAACTAAAATAAACTATTATTATTTATTTTTAGCTTAGTCTGGCAAAAGACCAGTAACGCTGCAGCCTAAAGTCGCTTTTACGCTTTGGCGAAAAGCCCAGTTTAAAATAATCTATATAACGGACAGACATAATTTATGAATCTCATTGAAATTTTCAATAAAATCAATACAATTATTCTGCCTTTATTCATTAATTGTGACATTATCTTTTTTTATGCTGAATTGGGGCAAGGAATCAAATAAACATTTATCTTAGACTTAAATTATCTGCAAACATCAACAATTCGGCAAAGTTTAATTAATCGTACCAGAAAAAAAATGTCTCAAAAGGATGTGTATTCCTTTAACACTGTTATTACTGTACACTATTGTAATATTTAAAGAAGACAGGAGACACTTGTACAAGTTTCAAGAGTGGGAGGCCAGGTTTTATTGTGGGTCTGAATGTGTGTGCCCTAGACTAAGGGCAATAACTCTTAAGGGCTTATTATTATTACATACACTGCTTCGGTAATTTTTTTAATTGCTTTAAAAATTTATTTTTAGAATTTAATTAAAATCCAAACATATGAAACTGGATTCACATTATTATCTTTTTCCTCGAAAATTGACAACAAACATTAAATACTATTTATTTATTGTTTATGTGCAAGAATAATTTTAGATTTACAAGATTATAAAAAATAATGTAAACCAAATTATACAATGCAATATTTATTATTTACCATTTTATAAAGAAATAACTATTAAGACCATTTATAAAAATATCTATGAACAAGAAAATTTAAATATACATATAACGTCGACCAACCGTAATTAAATTATAAGTTTTGAAAAAATGGGATTTTATGGGCATTTCTTTCATTTTTTTCACTAAAATAAATCTAGTTACAATGTAACAAACATATGTAACTGTTACATATGTTTGTTTATTTTTTTTATTATTTATTTTTCATTATTTCACCCCAAGCAAGGTAACAGAGCCACTAACACGCGGGAATACTAATTGTAACAGAATACAAAAAAACAAAACATTATTAAAGAGCGAGACCAAAAAAAGAAGAGAATTTCTTTTAACAGAGGATGGAAGATAACGATTGGCATTGCATTTTTTTTAAATTTGACGGTCAAACTTGACTGGGAAGCAAGAAGTCGGAAGAGAGTTCTACACACGAGAAGTGCAAGAAAAGAAATTATCATAGAACTTGTCGGAGTTACCTCCTCCTTAATTTCCTAATTTTGAAACCGTTACTTGGGGATGCTCTCAACTGACTTGGCGAGACCTCGTTTTATACTCTTTTCTTCTCACTTTTCAGCTGATATACCACGATGTAAATGTCTAGTGAAGATTTGCGTCTTCCCCTTTGTTGGGGTGGGGCTATGCGTTTCCTTCGGGAAACACGCATGAACATTACACACACACGTACGTACGAACATTCACTTACAGATATTTTGACCATAAACTTTCCACGTTCATTCATACACACTAATTATCGTCATTGTCAGTCGTAACCCTTATTGTATGTTAATACACATATACCTGTTTGTATATATTAGGTTGGTGCAAAAATAATGTCGTTTTCTCACATATGTTACTATGTGAGAAAACGACATTATTTTGCACCAACCTAATATATATATATATATATATATATATATATATACCGGTCTTTGTTGTTTTCTTCACACATTTCCTTTCGTATTTCCTTAGCTGGAATTGTACATACTCCGAGTCCGCCATGTTTGCAGTGGGCTATTTCAGGAGACGCGCGTGTTTGTCTCACAACGCGTACAAACGGCCCGTTACAGAACTTACGGTTACATCTAGCCCTTTCCACTATAAAATGATGAGATCTTGCCACCAATCTAGTAATGCGCTTAAATTTATAAGTAACACAAAGGAAAGTAATATTTATTTTGATTTAATACAAAAATGTGGCACAAGGGCAAAAGGGGGAATAGAGAAAGACTGGTCTTCAATCTATCTTATCTTAAACTTCGCTAGCCTCGATTACTGACCGAAACATACCACAGTACTCTTTACACCAAAACAAAGCATTATTACTTCTCATTCTTACTACAGCTGTTGCGGGCCAGTGTGTACACGTTATGAGATGAACACGTTTGCCTCTCCTGAAAACGGCCCACAACAAAACATGGCGGACTCAGGAGTATGAGTCGACCATAAAGAAATATAACGAAACAACAAGAATATGTACAGACAAATAATAATGTGTTAAACAACAGTTTACAAAATGACAAAGATAATAATGTGTGTGTAACAAATTAATGTGGAGAGTTTGTGTTTCAAAGTATGCGTGACTGAATGTACGTGTGTGTGTATATGTGTGTAATGTTCATGCGTGTCCCACAAGAGAGAACGCTTTCTTTTGCGAGAACTTTACATTTTTGTAGTGTCCGTGGAAAAGTGAAAGGAGAAAGCGAACAATACAGGATCTTGCAAAGCATATATAGTATTCGAGAGCGCCCCCTAGTAACAGTTTGTAAAAGGTGTGTAAATGTATATTTATATCTGCACATATATATACTCCTGTGTGTTTCTTGTTATCAGGAGAAAAATAATAATCACCTCGGGCATCACCAATCTGTTGCGGGCCGGTGTGTACGCTTTGTGAGTTGAACACATGTGAGCCTCCTGAAAACAGCCGCCATATCTCAAGTCTCTATGTAGCCCTAAATAGTTCCTATATGTATTGTACAAATTAGACGGTGAGGTGGAGAATAAAAATAACAACATTAAAAAAACATGGAGGAAAGTTCGTTAGAACAATTACAATGAAAGTATAGAGAATACATACGGAAGTTGTCGGTGGGAAAGTAATTGAAGACGAGCTACCGGTAAAAACTGCGTTCAGAAATAACATAACCTTTCAACTTGAAAAGAAGACCAGTATGCCAAACCCGGTCAAAGGCTTTCGAGATATCCGAAGTAACAGATTTTAAAAAATTAAGATTGCCAAGTTAGTCTACAGTAATTAGTGGTGTCAAAAAACATCGTTTTGATATAATTTTTTTTTTTTTTCTTTTTTTTTGCGAGTACGTTAGTATAAACTTTGCCAACAATTCTATACGGAAAATGCTCCAAAACGGCTTCGTTTAAACCCCGGTACATTTCTCACAACTTAAATAAGAAAAATGAAAACTTACATTACAGTTCACCTTGAACAAAATGAACGATAAAAAACTAAGATGCAGTCGAAACTTTCTTTTCTTCTTAAATGTCAGGCGCGAATAATCAAACATCTTGATTTTTTTTCTGAAACTGCGACTTACTTGAACTTGAAACGCTGATAACGAGTGTCATCCGTCAATCCTATCATCGTATTTTCATACCTAATGACAAAAATTGATGTGTTAATAATATTAACCTATCCTAACCTCGTCCGTCACAAGGGTGGGGAATCCATTCATCCCGAGACTCCACTACAGCAGTAATAGCTTGCAACTTATTACTTCAAGGCTAGACGTCCGAAATTGATATGACTGCCAAAATCAAAATTGGAAAATATTCAGATCTTTTTATTTGTTATTATTTTTATTTGTTTATTTTCGTATTATCAATTGGACAGAATAAAAACATTTTCTGGTATATCTCAGTGATTAAAACATAGGATTGCAATATGTAAGTCTTGGAATAGGTAGTTACGCACTGAAATAAAATCCAGAACAACTGACTCTTCTCCTAAGGGATCAGTCCAAGGCGGAAAAAAATAACAACATGAGTTTCGATATTCTACATCGTCTCCACATTTATCTGGAAAATTCGACTGAAACTGAACAATTCCCTATATTGACTTTTTCAAATGTACTTCAATTTGATGAGAACTATAAATTTATGAACCATCTATTTTATTTGCAACTATTGATGAAGGAAGCATTGCTACTCGAAACATCGGATTATTTGTCAAAATAAAATACATTATTTTAAATGACATTTTATATTATGGTCTTTCTTTTCTTGATATAAAGCGATATAATATATATATATATATATATATATATATATATATATATATAATGTGGATGAGTAACTGATTGTGGATATCAGGGGCTCTAAGCGTGGATGTGCAGGTGGTGTAATGGATAAATGCTCGGAATTGAAAGCGGAATGCCGAGTTTCAATTCCAGCACAAATACCCTTAGGAAAGGAATAATCTCTTCTCCCCTAGATATGGGTTAATTAGTATATGATTTGTATCAGTAAATCATCTTTATCTCCAAAACAATTCTTACATTCTAAAAATATTTTTTAGCTTAGTCGATTCGAAAATGTTTCAATACATATATATATATATATATTTATATATTGATAATATTAGTGGTCAATATATATATGTGTGTATGTATGTATGTATAAATTCCCAAGAGGATAGAATCCAGGTAGAACTCAATGTCAGGACAGAGTAAGAATATAATTCATAGGTCTGATGAATTGGATCGTGATTACGATTCCAATGTAATAAATTATAACCATGGAATATTAGTGTTTGAGTCTTATATATATATATATATATATATATATATATATATATATATATATATATATAGTAATGATACAATATGGTAATCCGTATGGAATTTCCAGGAGGATATATATCCAGGGAGAGCTCTATGTAAAAAGACGGAGCAAAATTATTATTAATTAAAGAATATCAAACATTAAAATCCCATTTCATGAGAGCTCTAAAAAAAACTGCAGCTCTCAATCTTCAAGAAGAATCGTTTTTTTTTTCCCCTGAACTTTCAACGGGTAAACACGTGTCATTTGCTCGGGAAGGCATTCGCCTTCAACAGACCGTTGTTACTCTGTAATAAAGTTACTAAATCCATTTCCAATGCCTCTGCCTCCTTCTTCCTTTTGTACCTTCTATTTCAACAACAAGAAGAATTCAGCACTGATCTGGAGTTTGAATAAAATCAACAGAAACGCCCAAAGAATTAGACCTTTTAAAACTCCAAAAATTCTAACGCTCGAACGCCATTTTTACATTTCTAGTTATAAAACGTCGATTTCAGGGTCGTTACTGTGTTACAATTTCTAATTGTTATATTTTAATGTCTTCTTTGTTTTCAGTTGTATTTCTATGCAAACTGGTAATTTTCTCGCCTTTGTTAGTCAATGATTATAGAAAAAAGACATGAAAATATCGCCTTGTTGAAATTTATTCCATTTCTCTTCACCTCTATTAACGATGACGACCCGTAATTTACATGTGTAAATTTTCTTTGCTTTTCCGTCCAACTAGAAATATTGTATTATCTTCTGCACAATACGAGAAATTTAGAGCGAAAATTAAAGGCAAAAGAGAAAGGTTGTATTATACACAAGTATACGTTTTCAGAAACTTTTACTCAGATAAAAAAAAACTCTGTTTTGAAACAGCAAGATTACAAATACTCTCACACTCTTTTCTACCGTTCAAACTTGTTATGTAGGTTACTCGCGGCCTTCTCCTACCCCTTTGTGTCTTGTGATGCTCAACAGAAAATCCTGCAAGTAAAAAGACGAGCAGTGCCGTGCCTTTTACATTTTTCTGCACAAACCGAATGTTGACCACTCGACGAACCAAAACAGACCGCGTAAATACGTTTTCTGTGCATAAACTCCACCCATACATCCTCTTTAACCAAATAAAACGAACAATTTATTGACCAGTCTGAGCCACTCTCATTCCAAAAACAAAAACTTTAATTCGGAGCCAAACGATGGCTATATATTCTTTATTCTCTAATTCAAACTCAACACAGGCTAATTTGGATGTCCACACCGACGCGCTGAGAGAGAAACACCACTGGCAACAACAGCCACCAACAATGTCCATTTCAATTCTAATTTCACCATTCTTTCTCCCTGTTGTCTTAGCAACAGATAAAAGTTACTAGTTTTGTATGTATGTAAATAAATTATACATTTATTTGCCCATACTTAAATGTATTCTTTTTAATAAAAATTTACGTTTGCCGAAGCTGAGAAGGAATAAACCTCCACAACAGTAACAACAACAACAAGGTTCTGTTGTGGCGGACTTCACCACATTTATTTAACTTAAATTAAGAAACCAAACTGACGTGAAGAAAAAGAGGATAAGCCAAAGACATCATTACACATAAAATTTGTATTTAACAAGATGTACAAACAAGGATGTCAAAGAAAAGCATGCATTGAGTAAATCAAGAGTTGTCTCTTTTAACTATCAATTTTTCCAAAGTTCACTGAAATAAATAAGGTTGTAAAAGTTTCTGGTAATAAATGTTTTCAACAGTTTTGCTGTGTAAGAAAAATATTATGTGAGTATAGGGAATATTCAGAATGTGAGTGGTGGTGTGAATGAGAAGATTAACGCATGGTTTCAACCGTCGTGGATTCCTGTGGCAGCTGAAATCTTACTCATTTACTAAGAATATTCTTTGCTTATATAGGTGACCATCGGCTCCGAAAGCACTGCGCGGGAATAATCACTCTTCACGTGCAGACCATCTGATTGGTTGGTATTGACCAATCAGCGAGCGAGCTTTGGAGAGACTCACGGAAAACTTCTGGGATCCGATTTTCTCAAAAGTGCACAAAATCGACTACATGAAAATATAGCGATTATAAAATTGTCGCATTACACAGTAGTGTTGATTTATTATCCAATGAATGCTTGTTGTTGTATAATTTGAATTTGCGTAAGTATGTATGTATGTGTGTGTGTGATGATGACGATCGTCACACTGTCTTACCGGTTACCTATTTCCACCTCTGCAACAAAAAAAAAAGCATTTATAAAATAAAAGACAATCATCTTTTTCAGTGTGCCCCCGGATTTTTCTTTCCTTTAACCCTGAAACTTTCCAAAATTCTGAAGAAGGAATGTTATTTTTATCATTGAAAGAGAATATCCTGTAAACATATTCGATTCTTTTCTGATTTCTTCTGATCTGGACATTGATTTTTTCACCCATTGACCCATATTTCCATAAGAATTGGTCACCTGCTTGATTTGAAACTGCCTCTTTTCACATTGTGCCTGAATGCAAAATTATTTCTACAGATATTTTATTGTCATAAATCTCGCCATGAGCTTATTCAATCATTAACTGAACAATTAAGATTACCAGAAAATTAAAATAAAAATAAAAAAGTGAAATTTTTTCAAGTTCTTTCTCGTGTTAATAATTAATTATAATACAGGAGAAGCCTCTTATTGTGATCATTTTGTTTTGGGACGTACAGTGGCCGTTAATAATTAAGTATAACTCAAGACTTCAATGTTAAATAAAACAGTATTTAATTACAACCGCAAATAAATACTTAACAAGAACAAAGAAGTAAAAGTCAACCAAAGATAATTAACCATTTCAGTGAATACCTTGTTAGTAGCGTGGCTCGGCTTAACGTCCGGTAAATCCTAAATCAAAACCCAAATCATCGACGGCCAATAATTCACACTAATTCGACTGGATAGTTCCACTCAATAGTCACTCAATAATCACTGCAGTCAGTAGCCTGACATCGCTATTTATACACTTGGCGAAAACATATATTCATAAGTCCAGAGTGTTACGCTCGAACCTTGTTGTCGGTAGTTACTCATTTTCTCCCTATATGACACTTTGTAACAAAATCTTTAAATCATAATGACCAGCTGACAACATTCTTCTTTTTAGGTGAAGTTTTCATTTAGGACGTGGACTATCATGGCTCTTCACAAATTTCCGTCTCTTGTAGTTATAAATAATATCGACTCTACCATCACGCTTTGTCTCCTCTCTAGATAGATAGATAGATAGATAGATAGATAGATAGATATGAAGAGACCGAGATAGATAGATAGATAGATAGATAGATAGATAGATGAGACTGAAATAGATAGATAGATAGATAGATAGATAGATAGATAGATAGGTTCAAGCGTGTGAAGAGGAATGATAGTGCTGTGCTTCTAATAAATCGATAAATGGGCGGGGTTAGAAAATAGATAAAACAGACCATGATAAATAATGAACTGACTAAACTCCCCCGTAAGACAGATGCAAGTATAAAGATTAATATGGACAGAATGTTAGAGACAAGTTGTTAGATTGGGGTTTGTTTTTATCAGATTATCTCTGAATCCACTCATCGAATAAACACTTCTATCTGCATGGCAAGTCGGATTAACCGTTCTCTTTGTTGCATTAGCCATGATATCCACTTCTTTCTTATGGAAAGCGTCAAAGCATTACATAGGAATCTTAAAATAAGTTCCTATCACGTTCACTCTCTAAATTGATAAATGGAGAATATTCTGCTCTCATTGAAGTTGGGCTGATGATGATGACCGCGATTACGTCTAAATTTGGCCCGCATACTTCAAATTGTACGCATTTCCGGTTGCAATTTCCGCTTCCGTCGTGATGGAAGCCATCGAGGCTCTTGTCTTGTCAGAACGCTGCAGCCCGATTAACGCTTCAAGATAAAAGGAAGCTTTGCGCACGCCACCGCGTAAATCATAAATCAATTGTTGCACATTATCACGCACACAGAGCGTATATTTTACAAGTATACACGACTGCTTGGAAAGTACAATTATATGTGAGCGCTATCTGGAAAGTACCTAGCCATTTAATATTAACGAGAAAAAAATAGATTGGATTTTATTTACAATTCGTCATTATTTATTATTACTCTAAATGTTATTTTAGTGGATACACATGTTTGAATAGACGCCTTGTTTCTTTTTTAACAGTGTAAATTACGGCCGTCTCTCTACATTAGAGAGACTTTTTTTATTAAGATTTATTGTACAGTAAGGTTCAAACATGCTTAACTATTGTTAAGAAAAACCACAGTCTGATCTAGCATACTCTGTGCCCGAGTAGTCTAAAGCATCCTGGATTATACAATGGTTTTCCCTACAAAGTGAGATTCGAGTTCTAAAGACTCAGAAATTAGTGCACTTTATATACATTTTCGTCTTAAGTTACTTTCTCTTATAATACTGCAAAGTACAGAAAGTGCCATTCCTAACAAAATTACTGGTATTTCAATGTGGGATATTGAAAAACTGAATGAAATTTGGTAGACGGATCTCTTCGTAATTCGTCAATAATTGTGTAAGCATGAAATCACAAGTCATCGTGACCGAGGGCTTGAGTGTACTGACCTTGTTCCAAACTGTTCATCACTATATTATGTGTTTTCTCCCAGAAATTATAATCAAGGTCAGCTCAGCATAACTGCAGACATTAACCTAAAGACTGATACAAATGGTTACAATAAATGTACACATGCCAGACGGTCAATTTTCATAAGAAATAAAAGCCGGGGAGATGGATAAATATTGTCCAGATAGTTATAAGCTTTTTGGATTTCCTACATAATTCTTTTTTGTAGTTGATAAATAAGAGGCGTCATTAAGAAACTAGTAAATAATCTAAATATATAGAATTATTAGGTAAATAATATGCAACCATTAAATAAATATCATCCATATAAGATGATAATAATATCAAACAATCAATGTAAAATAAAAAATACGAACTAAATATCAATACATCCATAAAGGACGTTAATAATACTACCAGGAGATCAATGCAGAAGTAAATGAAGCCTAAAATGAATCATACAAATATAAGCCATATATGGTGCAACACTGTTCAACTAAATTATTTGTTATTATATATATATATATTATGAAATGGACAAAGTCCGACAATTATTTTAAGACATTTTATGTTTATACATTCTTTTTATAGATACAAATATTTAAGTAAATGCTCTGTTTTATAATAAACAGTATTAATGACATTTACCGGCGTGAATGTCCGAGAAATTTTCATAGAAAATATTCGTCCTCCGACAGGAATCGAACTTGTATCCTATACGGAACCGTCATATAGCCTGACGTGCCTTAACCGATCGAGCCATACTGTTTATTATAAAACAAGGCATTTACTTAAATATTTGTATCTATAAAAAGAAACATAAAAACGTCTTTTTATATATATATATATATATATATATATATATATATATATATATATATATATATCCGTTGGTATATAACCCAAGTGAATTCTAATAATATAAAATATTAAAACTGATCCACAAAGAGAGCTCAATGCATTTTTTATAACAGAAAATCCCTGCAAGTAAGTTCTTCTTGTGGGGTGAAATAGCTATAACCAAATGAGGTAATTTTGAATTTCGATTCTATGCAATTTATATATATATATATATATGTGTGTGTGTGTGTGTGTGTGTGTGTCAGATGTCCAGAAATTGCTGTCGCTTTCTGTCAGCAATACGTCTCATCGAAGCCTAGAAGAGCCGTGCTCTCCCACGTCCACTCGCCTGGTTTTTAATGGTAGCGTTGTTCTCTTATGCAAATAAGTCTGCTGCATAAAAATGGCAGTAGGCGTACGCACGCGCGACCGACTCTCAGAGAATGGTTCGACACGCGAGGCAGCGAATTCGCTTTGCTCCTGGTAAGTCACTGTCACTTCTATTACACGCCCCCCTAATCGTATGATCACATAAGTGACAATGAGGGGCTGGTCGTTTCACCCTTGCACTCCTTCGCGGTGGTATAACCATGTCTTCCTCCCCGGCTGAATCGTCAGATGTGTCCTGGTCTGAATCATATTCCGGGGGATCAATAAGGATCAAGTCTACCTCTTTCTCGCTTTCAGAAGAGGTGTCGCTG
The DNA here is from genome assembly GCA_963932145.1 of Acanthosepion lycidas. Classification (NCBI taxonomy): domain Eukaryota; kingdom Metazoa; phylum Mollusca; class Cephalopoda; order Sepiida; family Sepiidae; genus Acanthosepion; species Acanthosepion lycidas. The sequence goes on along the minus strand of OZ010578.1, from coordinate 119,630,831 downwards.
CTGCTTGCACTGGAGCTTGGTTCTTGCCATTCATGACTCCCTGACGTTGTGTCACCGCCATCATCCGCTGGTAACAATGAAGTGAGCCGTGGACGTACATCTCCCACGTGCCGTGGTAGCCCATCGATGACTACCGACTGTGGACTGTTTATCCCCGTGACACGACCTTTCACAAACTTTGACGTGCAGTGTCCGTGAGGATTTTTTATCCAAACTGCGTCTCTTTCTTTATACCGAGTCGAAGTCGCCTGGTTAGGCGAGGGCACAACGTCAATTCCTTTTATTCGAATTTTGTACGAATGCAGCAGATTGGCGGGCGCAGAAGAGGCAGACACATCATCCCTGGGTGTGATGTTATACCAATACACGGCCTCCATAATAGAGCAGCTCTTTCGCGCAGCAATCCGTTTGATTGTCCGATGACACCTCTCTACAATCGGAATCGGACGCCCCATTCTTCTGTGAATTGTTTGAATTGCTGACTGCGGAATGCAGTGTCATTATCAGCCAGGATCTCCACTGAGACACCACGTTCGAAAAACACCGACTCCAATTGCCGGATTACGTGTGCAGCGTCTTGCCGAACTAGCGGCCGCCAGATCGAAAACCGTGTGGGGCCGCAATCGATCAGAGTCAAAAAATGGCGACCGTTATAGTGTGTGGTGTCCATTCCCAGACGGCTCCAAGTTTCACGCACACTGAGCTCTCCCTTCTGCCATCGCACAGAAGCTGGATCTATTGACTGACACTGTTCACAACTCCGAACGACCGATCTCACTGCTGCTTTCGACACGGACGGGTTGATCCTACGTGCGAAATATAGTGTTCGTTTAACTCCAGGGTGACCGCTGTGTCGATGAATCTCAGTTAACTGAGCAGGGCTCGGGTTTCCTACGGCAAAAGCACATACTGGTTGAACAGGTTCGAGTTCCTTCACATTGTTGAACCACCTCTGGGGAACTCTAGTCAGCAAGTCAGCTCGGTTCTGGTCGGATCTAACTAGCGCTATGTCAACCGAAAGGTAATACTCTTTCACAAGAGAAGTTAGAGTTTCAAGTCGTCGCCTTATGAGCATCTCGCTAGCAGCCTTGGTGTTCAGCCGAGACTTTCCTGTAAGGGCATTAGTCACCCAATGGTACAAGCAGAGGGAGTCTGTGTAATACCGTAGCCTGCCATTTTAGCGCGAGGTTGATTCCCTTCAGCACAGCATCCAGTTCAGTCACATTGATATGCTGGGTGTTTTTATCGGCCGTAGCCAGCATGCATCCTCGATGATGGCTCCCTTAGCCTCGAGCGCTACTCCTACAGCCAGCGATCTCGCGTACACCCACACGTCTAGCTCCTTCGTATTCACGCACCATTCTCCCTGTGCAGGATCCAGTTGCTGAGCCCGGGCGAGGGTGTCCGTTATCATACGTTCCAGGGGAGCATCACAAATTTTGTCGTCCCAGTTTTGCATTACGGCAGTGGCTCGACGTTGGATGACGCCTGTCGCCACTCGCAACCATCCACACACGGGGAACTGTCCCACCAGCCGGCCACACATGGAGAAAATACCTCTCCGTGTCATAGTCATAGGGCCGTTTACCATTCTGCTTCCTCGTCGCCATCGCAGTCGACCCTGTTCTTTCCATACTTCTAGCCCCAGCACTCTGGCTCCGTCCTGTAACTTCTCTGGATCCTTGCTCGTCAGTCCGTAGAGCTCGAGATGTTTCCTCACAGATTCCGCTGACGCCACATCCTCGTTGATATCGTCAATATATGCTGACGTTGCTCTATTTATAGTTTCATTCTGTGCTAACACAGCCTTGAGCACAGCTCGCATTATCAGGGGCGCCACATTCAGGCCGAACCCTAGCTTGGTCAAACAATATCGCTTCCCTTTAAACATAACTGTTTGATATGGCCACAGGGATTTCTAAACACGGATCTGTAGATATGCTTTCCTGAGGTCCAGAATGGACACGTTTGCACCCTGCTGTCTCCAGTCTCGCAGTTTTTCTGCGCAAACATCCGCGGCACCTGTGAATGTTTCAACGTAGGTATTCAGTTCCCGATAGTCCATCACAGGACGCACCTTATGCTTGTTGGTCTGCAGCACGGCCATCAGTGGTATCAGTGCCATGGGCGGGCCAAACTCCAACCATTGTCCATCCATGTTTGTAATTCATGCTCGTACTCCTCTCTCATCTCGCTGGATACTGGATATTCAGAGATCCGATTCTGAAGTTTCCCTGGTGCATGACCTGCCGACCACTTCCAGGCTGCGACCCAAACTCCCTGCCGTTCATTGAATTTCGCACTGAAATCGGCTTCGCTGATACGAATCGCTGCACAGACGGACCGTGGTTTTTCAAACTCCACGCTTCCATGCTGCGTGATGCGAACTCCACTGAGTGCCTTAATGGCGTCGATGCCAAGCAACAGGTCGAAATCCAGGGGCTTCCCTCGCATAAACAGCACATCGATTGTAGCAGTATTACCGGTTGATGTGCAAATTCTGACGGTGCCCCTTCCACAGCAAACCTGCGTAGCTCCGGTTAATGTAGATACCGCCATACCCTGCTTCGACGAAGACCCACATAAACTCGCACTCAAGATTGACCGTGAGCACCCAGAGTCAAGGAGGGCCGAACATGGTGTGCCGTCAACACACACAGTAATGATGGGTAGCACCGAGTTTACTTGCTGTTTGGGGAGTGGACCGGCGCTGAAGTCTCGTCCCCGCTTCCGTTTCCCGGACAATTTTTGGCCAGATGACCGGTCTTGTTACATCGATAGCAACGCGCGTTAGTTGCCCTTCGCCTCTTCACGCAGTCCCTCGCTAAGTGATTGGGCCCATTACATTCATAGCATGTGACAAGTGGACCCATGTCTGAGGAAGATCGAGGAGTCTGGGAGGGCTGCACTGCAGCGACAACTGGTTCCCTCTCTGCTGTCTCGTCCTTTATGATTGCCCGAGCTCGGGCCAATAGCTCCTCGAGAGACATATCATCCGCCCTGGCCGAGGACCGCAGGAGCCTTTTCACAGGATCAGGAAGCCCCCGCACGAACACGCATGCCATCGCACTGTCTGGCACTCCAAAAAGGACGGACAGCTTCCATACATCGGCCAAATATACATCTGCGGTCTCACCCGGACGCAATACACGTGCCTCGAATTGTTCGTACGCCGTGAATTTATCAGGGGCAAATGCTGTCATCAATGCTCCCTTGATTCGAGCCACGTCCGATTTCTCTTCCGTAGATATTTGCTGGTAAACCGCGAATGCTCCCCTGGTTAAGCGAAGAGGGATGTCACGATCAAGCCGCTTCACTCCCGATAGGTCGCACACCAATTCCAACTTCTCGAGCCATTCAACTACAGATCCAGTCCCGTCAAACTCGGGAATAATTTTTAAATCAAACCGGCCGTCCATATTAGCCGAAATGGCTTGTCAGATGCCCAGAAATTGCTGTCGCTTTCTGTCAGCAATACGTCTCGTCTCGCCGAAGCCTAGAAGAGCCGTGCTCTCCCACGTCCACTCGCCTGGTTTTTAATGGTAGCGTTGTTCTCTTATGCAAATAAGTCTGCTGCATAAAAATGGCAGTAGGCGTACGCAGGCACGACCGACTCTCAGAGAATGGTTCGACACGCGAGGCAGCGAATTCGCTTTGCTCCTGGTAAGTCACTGTCACTTCTATTACAATATATATATATATATATATATATATATATGTGTGTGTGTGAGTGTGTGTGTGTGTGTGTGTGTGTGTGTTTGTGTTTTGTGTGTGTGTGTGTGTGTGTGTGTGTGTTGGTTTTATACTCTTCAAGTTTTATTTAATTTCAGTGAGTAGGCGTTCATGGTGGTCATGCATTTTTCCGGAAATTTGAACAGCCGAACTAAGAGTAAATTCTAATGGGACCTATTTTTGTTTTGATCATGGAAGGAATGGAAAAACGGAAAAAATATTAGATTGGTACTTTTAGTTTTGATGCAAAATTTTCCGGATCTTTTGCTGAAATCCTTTATTCATATGAATTCGTAGCGTCGTTGTCATCAAATTACTTTTCATGATTTCCTATGAACGTCCTTCATTTTTCAGCCAGAATTATCCATTCTATTATAAAAGATCGATTCTGAATTTGAATCGATTAATTCTTCTTGCAATATTTTGTATGTTGTACTCGTTGAAATCGCTGATCCGAAGCAAATGAGAGTCTGAAAGTGATAGACTTGAAGAATGCAAGTGAGAATCCCCCACCTAACTCTATAATTATGTGTTTCTGTTGCAAGATTCTATGATGCTCGGGTAAAAACAAGTCACCACTTTATTGTGCGATTTTACACTATTGATACAAGTGTGTGGATGCTTTATAGTAAATATTTATGGGCTCCTGCAAACAATATTGGTGGACTCATGTGAGTCCAGGTAAATATAAGTGCACAAAACAACAAATTAAAAACAAATGACAATTACATACATGTATTAACAAGAGTAATTACATGTGTACACAATTGAAATAAAAAGAAAATACATTGAAACCAGCTACAAGAATATGCTCGTTGTGTGTCTGTGTGTCTGTGTGTGCGTGAAACAAGTGTGCGTGCTAGACACCTGTGTATGTGTGAGAGTTCAGTCAAAAGAAGACCAAAGAAGCGAATGCGCCCCAACGGCAGCATTCTTCATCTACGTTCAACTACATCTGAAAGCAAAAGGGATAAAAGGAATATGTTTGCTTTTTTATAAAATTAAAGAGCTCCACCAAATCAACGTTTTTGTCGAAGCCATGTGGGGCAACCCATATTTCTTCTCATTTGCAGAAAGTTGATGAATATTATCATGCATCTTCCTTGAGCGGGAAAAAAAACTTTTCTATTCCAACGCTTGATTCAAATGAATCAGCTCTCGTTATAATAGTTTCTATTGGTTTCCCTAATTCAAAATAAAACATTCCTTTTTAATCGAAATAAGACATTTCACCTCAATAAAACCTGTTAAGATGGAGATATTGAATACTGTTTCTTTGATTGGATTTTTTTTTTAATTATCTCACCCCAAGCAATGCCACTAAAGCACAAGCGTTGAATGAGAGTGAAAGAAATGAGATGAAAAAAATTGTGAGGAGAAAGGACAATAAAAGAACCGGATTCAGAAAGAATTTAAAGTTCTGAAGATTTTAGTTGACAGAGAAGCAAGAAGCTAGAAGAAGGTTCCACAGGTGAGAAGTGTGAAAGAAGAAACTATTAGAATAGAAATTACGGTTACATCTAGCTATTTCAACAGTAAAAACAGTAAGTGTTTAAATCTATGAAGTCAAGGTACCAAAGAGGAAAGTTCATTGGAACCGTTACCATGAAAATATTTATAGAAAAGAAACAACAATAAGAAAGTAACTGAAACCAAGATACTAGATCAGGACTGATAACTACATATTCTTCTTTAAATTTTGTCAAGAATCTCAGGATATATAGCAGAGGCGATATATATTGGATGTGAAAGAAATATTCAGTAAACAGAGGTGGCAGTAATATTCAATACACGGACAAATGGTAGATTTATAAACATGCAAGATGGATTCTGGCAAGGGAAATTTTCTGGTAAGACACAATGAACCAACTTATCAACAGACCAAGCAATTGATTCAATATACTCGTTCCACTTCATGTCAGCGGAAGACATGAGATCAAGAAGACATAATAAGTTTATCTCTTCGAGGTTAGCATCAGTCATGTTAATAAAAGGGAAAAATATTCCTCTAAAATTACTAAAAGAAAGCAGTTTCTTTTTGGAGGCATTAAGATTTTCAAGCCATTTCTTGCTCCAGTAAACAACAGATCATTTATTGAACCTATCAGACTTACTATTGACAAGTGTAAATATTTGTATCATCAGCATAGATACTATAGGATACAGATCCTATATTATTCTCAAAACTTTAAAAATCAAACAAAACATAGGCTGACACAACTAACATAATTTGATTGGTTCAAAAATATCACATGGCATGTCATCGACTACATCTGTACATCTGACCTTGATTTGACCTGATCAAAGGTACAATTGCGACAAAATTTTAAAACATTTTCTGAAGCCTATCACGTGACTTATATTGCTTATATAAATAACAAACAATTAAAAATGAGGGTAGTAGTGGAAAAATCATCCGAAAATGCTACACGCTACGTGACAACACTCATCATAAAATAATTTTCAACTGAAGTCCAGACTATAAGTCAAAAATCCTTTTTAACATAACCACAATCTATTTCCTTCATTCAATGCAAACTAAACTCATGTCGGCAAACGACAAAGTGGTAGATACTCAAATGTCAAAAACAGCGTCACATTCACACACGCTTTTTCCACAAACTTTGAACTGTTTATTTTGAATACAAATAATATTACATTGAACTGAATTTTTTCAAATTCACACAAATTACCTTACAACTTGTAATCTATCGAACTGGAACAATACCTCGCACAAAAAATCTTAAAAGACAAGTTTATTTCACCATTTTAAACAATATTCATAACTATCGTTTTGTACGTTTGTTATATAAAAATCTATTTATTTGTACAATTTCTCTTGTTTAATTTTCATGTTGCTTCTTCTTGTTATTATTTTGTGGCATTGTGTTTAATATAAATTAGTGAGGGTAATTGACGCCCACATGTTGGTGACCCTGACAACCAAATTGGGAACTGATTGCATTAGGATGCTTGATCATGACGATAAGGAATAAATTAGGTCCAAGAGGGGAAATCCATGTTAATGTGAAAAGATAAAGAAGAGTGGCTGTTCCACATGATTTTCATTACATGATTTATCAAGAAGAATTGAAAGAAATCAAAAATTTGACGAGAGACATCTTGTAGGGGACCGAGTGTGTATTTACATGTTGTTGTATTAGAAACACATGTGTTTACTCCTGGTAGAATATTAAAAGGTTCAACTACATGAAAATTGATGGACTTAATTTGTCCAACAGAAGATGAAAGAAGACAAACAAGACATATATATATATATATATATATATATATATATATATCAGCAAATAGGTATTAAACAAATTGCAAGACACATAGACATAAAATTGTGCGTGTTCTATGGTGAATGTTATTTTGGTGAATGTTTGTATTTTGGTGAATGTCTTTAATGTTCATAACGCTCTCCCAGGAATTGGAAACACTGGTCTTCTAAGAGCTTACATCTTGTCGCTGAAATGAAGAAGAAAAAGAGATTTGCCTCAACTCCACATGAGGTGGAATGCGGCAAAAAAATGAGGGAAAAAAGAGAAAGAGGCAAGAAGTTTCCCAGTATTTATAGTATGGGAAGAGAGACCCCTAGTGAAGAATTTGGGAATTAAGGAGGAGCTAACTCCGACAACCTCTTCAGCTTGTGTAGAAGACCAACAAGCAAAACTCTTGTCAAAGTCTTCGACATATCTAAAACCACAGCTTCACTGTTCTTATCTAAAGCTTGATAGACTCTTTCAGTAATAACCATTAACACATCAGCAACTGGTCTAGAGAAGCAAAAGCCATATTGTTTGTTTGAAAGAAGACTGTACGATGTTAAGTGAGATGCTTAACCAATTCATAATTGATTTAAAGATTCTAGAACTTTGCCCCAAAAAGCTAGAAGACTAATAGGTCGATAATTTTAAGAATCAGACGGTCACCTGAGTTATTAAAAACAGGTACTACTGTTATGGTCCAAGTTTAGGACCATGGAAGAACAACACAAAACACAAGAGTAGAAATAACAAAGAATATATTACACAAAAAATAATACAAGAAGTATGTCAGACTGGTTTGAAGTGAACTACTATCAGCTCGACTCGATTCAATACCAATATTTAACAGTCCCCCCCACAAGGAATGTATGTGGCACAAGGTCGAGTTTAACGTGGGTTTCTCCGAGCCCATAGGCTCGGCCAAAAATATACCCTTTAAACCTACCTAGATGGGTTCAGGGCCTGTCTACCTCCCCGGATGAAATTTGCCCTTTGGCAAAGCTTTGTCAGAGAGTTCAGACTCAATTCAATACCATCCATCTCTCTTGAGAGGCATAGTATATATAGCATTAGGAAGAGTTCATTCTGTCATTCTAGGTAGGGACCATGACTACTACAGAAAAATATTTTCAACAATTGTTGTCCAAATAGACTGAATGTATGCATGTGTGTAAAATGCAGTTGTCTTCCTTACGACGCTTTAAAAGAGATATCCTTTACACTGTAAAATTTCAGGAATAATTCAATGATCAGTGGTTACATTCTGCTGCTGGGATCACCATAGCCTATCAAAAGTGACTTGGAAAGGAAATGGGCACTACCAAGTAATCCCCATTGCCTCAAGAAATGACGTGAAGAATGGAGTAAGGTTCTTTGACAATTTACAATAGGATAGGATATTTTTTATTTGATGTCACCTGCTATGGAAGACAGTTAAACATGGTAAAATAGAGGGGCAGAAAATTGTGTGGGGGGGTCAATCTTCAATTTTATATTCTTCCTAATTTAAAAATCATCATTCTAAATCTAGGTTTTACTCCAGTCTGAACACCAGTAAGTACCACTCAAATACTTTTATGTATTTCTATTGTAAAATTATATAAAATTATTTCCTATAGTCAAATCATTATATATGTAATAGGTTTGAACAAGGACTGAAAGTAAGGTCAGAAGGTACTTAGACCAGCAAAAATAGGAAATTGCAGAGAATCATGATCAACCATGTCATGACTAGTACTGAACAGGGACATGAGAACACTTCGGCACTTGAAGATTTGGTGCTTGAAACTCACAGTCGTGCTGTTGGCAAGGAAAAAGTGTATGTTTATTATATCTCTCCATTAATGAATTGAGCCCTCTGGCTGTTGGTATTTGTATACATCATGTATATAATACGTTCAAATTTCCCTTTCTCTGATGCACACAGGTAGCTTAGAGGTAGGATTTCTGACTGATGCCAAATCCCTCAGGTTTCAATCCCAGCTTAAGGCAATGGGATGTCTAGCCACACTGATGAGCTGTGATACAGCAAAACAGGCTTGTACGTGAATGACTATATATATATATATATATATATATATATATATATATATATATATATGACTATATATGTGGATGACTATATATATATATATATATATATATATATATATATATATATATATATATATATATGATGAAATGGATTATGTCTGACAATTATTTAATATATTTTCTGTTTATACATTATTTTTATAGATACAATTTATTTGAATAAATGCTCCATTTTTAATTAAACAGTACTAATTACACTTACCAGTCTGAATGTTCAAGAAATGTCAGAGAACGCATATTTTTTATGAAATTTCTTGAACATTTAGAATGGTAAATGTAATCCGTCTTTTATACATATTTCAATACATGAAATAAAATAATTAACAACATATAATTTGCCTTTTCATATAAGACATATTTGCATCATCATATTCTGTGGACTGTTTTTCTTAATTCTTGTAAAGTTTTATCTTTTCCATCTGTCATCCTGATAAGATCCATTTGTTAAAATATTGAGTTGAATTATAAGATAAATTATTCATTTTTTTTTTTTTTTAATTTATTCATTTTTTTTTTCTTATTTTTATTTATTCATTTCTACCCTATGAATGTTCAAATGGATTTATAGTCTATTTTTAATTCTGATGACAAATATAATATCGAAGAAATTGATGTATTTAGTTTCAATGATGGCTCTGATCTCATACATAAAATATCTGTACCATATATCCCAAACATAGTCCTACTGGAAGAGATATGGTTTATGGGTTGTGTAATTAGCTCAGAAACTGAATTTAAATTCAAGTTAGCATCAAACTAGTAAAATTTAGAAATAAATTCAATCAGGAAGAGATCAATTTTCATAAAACTAAACAGAATTTTCTTGCTGTTTTTGTGTTCATTACTTTATTTGTTCATTGTCAGTAGAGAAAAAAGACTTTGTATTGAACATTCTCTATAAATGTAAAGTAACTTACTCCACGTAAACTGAAATAGCATGATGCTCTTGTAAAATACTTAACATGTAATATGCATTTCCTTATTAGACATTTCTTAATTCTTGTAAAGTTTTATCTTTTCCATCTGTGATTTTGACAAGATCCATTTGTTAAAATATTGAGTTGAATTATAAGATAAATTATTCATTTCATCTTTTTTTCCTTATTGAAGATGATTTGATTTGGAATTTAAACATTTTTGTTGGCTTTATCAATTATTGATTGATAACAAACAAGTGACTCTCTGTTTTCTATTCTTAGAAATACTCTTGTCAAGATTTTATCATCATGTGGATCGTTATATGAATGATTTAACTTAAATGTTGATTAATTTTAAGAAAAAGAAACTGAATTTGGCAAACATGGTCCTTGTGTCCACAAAACGTGTCAAAAGATCGTTTTTTTCTCTTGACACGACTTTTATTTTAACCCTTCAGCAATGTTTATTGTTTTAAAAAGCAATGATTAGAATTCTAATAAAACCTAAACAGAATTAATCAGCAGGCAGGTTAGGTTTAAGGTTCCAAGTTCATATAGGACAATAGGCTAGTAGATTAAAGCATTGCTTTGTGAATAGGATATCCCTGAGTGACAGCAAGTCTAGGAAAATAACTACTCTGATTTCAAAAAGATTATAAGAAAAGGAATCTGTGGATAGTTCTGAACAGATATGATTTTTTTTTCTAAATACACCTGGGAGAAATATTTATATGAAATGGATGAAAAAATAAAATATTTTTATATCAGTTAAGAATAAAACATTTTTTTCTATTTTTTCATTCATTACTATATTCATACATGAATGTACTTAAGAAAATTCAAATGAATAAATAAAAGTTACGTTTATAATGTTTATTTATTTTAGATTTATTTAAATGTTTAAAAAATGCAAGTATACTATGCACTGGAGGCATGAAGTGTGTCATTCTAATTTAATATTTAGTGCATCCTCAAATTTCAAATCACCCATTTCAAGTTTCAGCTTTTCTTTGAAACATACTGTTATATACTGTACCTATGAATGCTAATGGCTATGTCCCAATCCTCATAAATGCATTGGACACTGTTGTAAGTGGGGGTAATATGCTGTCTAAGTAGTCCACCACTAGCAGTGGTTTGCCTACTTCACACTGTTGCCGAGTATTGTATTTTGTTAATGTTATAAAGATGACCATTTCATTTCCAAGCTCCATTTTGGTTATTCCTCATCCAGTAACCCTTTCTAGGTTATAACATATACCATCATAAATAGGAAGATAACAAATCCCTAGACTTGAACAGGTAAAGATTGTAGTGATTGGGAAAGTAACCTCTTGGGAGTTGGTTCCACAAGGCAGTGGTTCAGAGGAAGAAGCTGCTTGAGTGGAACTTACATTTCACCAGGAGGATATGAAGGGAATAAGGGTGGTTTGTTGCAATATGCATGGTATGGCAGGTCTTAGCCGTGAAGGTTAGAACTGGTGGAACTAAGGAATATGGTTCATCTGAACACTCCCCCATGGAAATTGTGATAGAACAGGGAGAAGCTTGTGATGTCTCATCTATGAGAAAGGGATTGTAGAGTGGAAAATAATACTTTGTTGCCATATTCAAAAACGTTTAATTGGAATTTTGAACTGAACCCTTTATTCCATCCACCAGGGTAGATTGTTCTAGTTCCAGATGCCATGCCTCTTCTGGATGACTCAGTATCAGTTATCTCCCTTTAACCCAGCTCTGCAAGATTTTGTCCACCTCAGCTGTTGATAGATATTGAAACAACGGACCAAACTTTGTAAATAATCTAAATAAATACAATAAAATATCTCAAAAATATCGATGAAAAATAATTTGTTGCCCACAAGGACATGGAGACACTTTTCAACTCTATCAAGAGTAGAAAGTGAAGACTGGGTGGCTCCCACCCATATATGGTAGCAGTACTTCATTTTCAGCCTGGTCTGTCTCTTGTAAAGGTAGAGAATAGGGAGGAGGTTTGAGGTACAGGGAACCAAACATTTTACCACCATCTTTAGTTATGGATCTTTTATAAGAGTTCTCCTTGAGGTCTGGGTTGAGCTTAAGTTCAAATAGGTCAAGCAATGGGTCCTCCATTAGGGAATATCTGTTCATCATGGCATTACTGATAACATTTCTAAATAATGCTTCCTGTCATCTTGATAAATAAAACCAGCTGTTAAGATTGTGAAGTGATGCAGTCATTTGTTTGGTAGAGTTTCTATCAGTCAATTATGTGCCATGTGTGATACATGCTAAGATGATCATGTATCTTTCAATACATGACTGACAAAGCAGATTTGGTTGCCATTTCTTTCTGCGGTAGACCAGTCGCCATCCAAGGCTATAGAACCCAGTCTATCCTGCTATTTACCCATAGCAGGGTGGAGAAAAAGAGGATTCATACCTTTCCCAAGGGTATAGCATGTAAGTGAATGTAATGAATTCAACTGGAATTCGAACTCAGCTCTCCAATTCCTCAATCCGTGACACTATCCATTACTCCACCGTGCATCCTAGGAGTCAGTTATGTGCAATGCGTGATACACACTTAGGTGATCATGTATCTTTTGATACATGATTGACGAGGCAAATTTTTTCCTGCAGTAGGTTGCCATTTCTCTCTGCGGTAAACAAGTTGCCATCCAAGGTTACAGAATCCGGACTATCCTGCTATTTACCCATAGCTGGGATAGGGGAGAAGAAGAGGATGTAATGGATTTGACTGGAATTTGAACTTGACTCACCGATTCCTCAATCCAAGCCGCTATCCACTGTATTGTATTTATTTGTTAATTCATTAACATTTGAAAAATTAAACTGAATCCAAAACTGTTTTCACTCAAAGCTGCTGAAATTGACACAGATTTATATTACTTTGTATTGACAGTGTATTTATCTGATTTCTGCATGTTCCTGGGTTTGGATGTGTGGGTGGTGCAAGAGTTAGCAGCTCAGAAAGAGAAATCAGCAAGCAGAGTTCAAATTCTGGTTGAGTTTGTTACATTCACTTTTGCACAAATATTTTTAGGAAAGTTCTGAATCCATTCTTCTCAAAGCTATGAGTTAAATAGCAGAACAGACTGGCCTCTCTATCCATGGTTGGTAACCAGTCTAGGAGAAGGACAACTCTGAAACTCTCACTTTGCAACACTGAATATATAGCCTGGTGAGACACATACTATGCAACCATTGAAAAGATGATGTTGCTAACAATTAACTTCTGTGCAGGGTTGTGGTCATTCATGAGCTTGACTGAGGTTGAAAAAATTAAAAAAATGTAACATAGAAAAAATGCAAATTGTGTAACATTGTGTGTGTAAAATAAAGGAGAATAATTTAAGATTAAAGATTAAAAAGAAAAAAATCTTCCAACTAATAAACAGCCATAAGGATTGTTAGAAATGTATCCTATTTCTAAAATAAAATATATTTGGCAGGATCAGTTGAGGATCACAATTATTCCAGATAAAGAAGAAATGAAACAGGATGTAGTAGTGTCTTTTCATTGGTCTGTGAACTGGTGAATCAGCATTAAGTGAAAACGCAAGATTTCCTGTTTAAAATATCAGTTTCTTCCTCCAAAATTTTTTATTGTGAATTTTTCACTTGGTAGGCACATATGGTCTGCAAAAGAGTAGGACTGGGAAGGTTCTTTCACTCACTTTCACCTGCTCTGTCAATGACAAGTAGACAGCAAAATTTCCCTACTGGAGACAATAAAAGTAGCCAGTACAGATCACATATCTGTCTATATTTCTGAGATGAGGCATTATGTACACTATTTACATTATTCAGACTATTGTCCTCATCTTTGTCGCAATATTTACTACAACGTCTCGGCCATTGTACACTTCAGCCATTGTACGCTTGGAATGTCAAACTGAATCCTTTATTTCATTCACTGGGGTAGACTGTTCTAGTTCCAAGTGACATGTTTTTAATGGATGTCACTTATCAGTTATCTCCTGTTAATTCTCCTCTCCAAGTTCTCCACTGCCTTAACTGGGTATTGAACTCACACTCTTTGGGCCCTGTCACTGAATCTAACTAACTTCTTTATCCACTGTCCTTGAGGACATCTGTGTGTGAATTTCTGGGTATTAGAATCTATATTTCTAAAGCCAACTCTATGGCTAAGGTACATAGATAACACCTTCATACTCTGGCCACACCAGGAAGATGTTCAGGTTCTACTGGACCATGTGAACACAATATGACCTTTGATACAGTTCACAATGGAGAAAGAGAGTAACAACACACTCCCATTGCTGGATGTTCTAATATCTCGAACAGAGCATGGGTTCAAGACATCCATACACTGTAAACTGACATTCACTGGACAGTACCTCAATTTCAAATCCCACCATCCATAGAGCATAAAGAAAGGGATTGTCCGTTTACAACACCGAGCAAAAGTCATAAGTGGTGACCCAGAGACGATAGATAAAGAAGTGGTAGTATAAGTACAATGTAACAACTACTCTGGGTACATGGCAGCAGCCCCAAAAAAACTGGGATAGGTAGGTACAAGAGGAGGACAACAACACACAGAAAACAGTCTGCCTGCCTTATGTGAAGGGGTTATCAGAGAAAATACAAAGGATCTGCAGTCCACATAACATGAGAACAACCTTCAAAAGCTGGATGACACTTCACAGATATCTCTCCTGAGTAAGACCCCCCCCCCACAGAGGAGAACATGACTAAAAACTGTGTGCACTCTATTCCATGCAGCTGCAGAAAGAAATATAAAGGGGAGACAGGCTGCCACCTTAAGGTAAGGAGTCAAGAACATCAGAAAGCTGTAAAATGAGGAGAAGTGGAAAAATCAGGCATGGCTGACCATATATGAAGAGAAAATGGAGATCACCACCATGTTGAGATTATAGACAAAGAACACCATTGGAAAATTTGTAAATTTAAGGAATCAGCACATATGCTAGGCCACAAAAATCTCCTGAGCCAACCAAGCATTGAAATGAATACAATACAATATGGGAACCAGTAATAAGGAGTGCCAGAGAAAAGTGATAATAACAACAAAAATTGCAATATGAGCTCTGGTAAAAAAAATGCAATGATAACAGCAAAAATTGCAATATAAGCACTGGTAAAAAATGATTGCAGAAGACATTAGGTTTATAATACCCAGAAATTCATACAAAGATGTCCTCAAGGACATATGGCCCAGTGGATAAAGGCATTAGTTAGATCCAGTGACAGGACCCAAAGAGTGTGTGTTCAATACCTGGTTAAGACAGTGGAGAATTTGGAGAGGGGAATCAACAGGAGATAACTGATAACTGACATCCATTAAAAACATGGTACTCGGAAATAAACAGTTCAGTTTGACATTCCAACCACCTGAAGAAGGCAGCAGTGTACAATGGTCAAAATGTTGTAATAAATATGGCAACAAAGATGAGGACAATAGTCTGAATAATTTAAATAGTGTACACATATGTTGTGTTTAATGGGAATGCTATAAAGATAGAATATTCCCAGTTTTCATTTTCCATTATAAGCATTAATATAGTCATGATATAGTAACACCTTAATACACAGATGGAACAAAATACCTGAAAGAAAGGATTGAAAAAGAGATTTAGTATACCGATATTATCGCACACAGAGAAACTCTAACATATAATTTGTTGTATACACAAGAAGTGTGTCCTTTATGTGACAGGTGAAACCATGTGGTTTTCACTGTATGCTCTACTGTGGGTTTGTGATGTTTGTTTTCTCAATAGACTACCTAGCAACTAGTGTGGCCAGTCATGTCTTGCTTCAGGGCATAATAAATAGCAACTGACTCTTGACATTCAAGAATATCAAGAGTCAGTTGCTATCATCACCGGCCATAATATGACCCTTGTGATATCATTTCAACCAAAGGGAGATAATCATCCTTTGCTTCCCTACATGTTATTTATTATGAAAAGAAAACCTTTCTTCTGGTGAAAAACCAACTGATTTGACTTTCAGTAGGAAACTAAAACAGTGCAACTTTTGTTTATTGACCATGAGGACTAACATTGTGACACAACCATCACAAACCCCTACAGAAAAATGACTATAGTTTCTAAAGCATATTTTCATACCATATATGAATTATATATATATATATATATATATATATATATATATATTTTCATACCATATATGATAATGTCACAATTGTATCAATGTTTTCATTTGCACAATACCATTAAAATTTGAAGAATGAATCAATTTCCAGTTCAATCAGGCCACTGAGTAATTTTTAATTCATTAATTTTTTTTTTAATCAGTTCACCCCAAGCAAGGCAATAATGCCACTAAGATGCAAGGGAATGAAAGAGAATGAAAAACTCTTTAAAAAAGAACCAGAAACCCAATCCTGAATAGGAATCAAAGGATAAACCTCTACTCTTGCTCAAAAGACTGGGGAGAAGTGTGAACCAGACAGTAGGTGAATCTATGTACTCCTATTGACAAAAAATAAAATCTGTCCAAGAGAGATAACTCCAGGTATATTAACTTTGACTTATAGAGTAATTTCAAGCTTATGGCTATATCATATTGAAACACTGGATTTTGTAAAATCATCGAAGTTAAGCAACATTGAGACTGGTCACTACCTAGATGGGCAACCACTTGGGAATACCAGGTGCTGTTAGCTTTGATGTGCAGGTGGTGTAATGGATAATGGCTTGGAATTGGAAATCAGAGAGCCAAGTTCCAATTCCAGTCAGGTTCGTTATATTCACTTATGTGCAAATACCCTTGGGAAAAGTATGAATCCACCTCTTCTCCACCCAGTTATGGGTTAATTAGTAGGACTCATATTACTAAATCATTATTATCTCCAAAAAAACTTCTTACAATCTAAAATTATTTTCTGGCTTTAAATAACACACAAAAGGTTGATAATCTATAAAAATAAATCAGAGGAGGTTTCTCTGTGGCATATAAGTGACAATACTTTAATACTGATTAATTAGAGTAATTAAAATTAATGATAACATCCAGTTCACACTCCTCCCCAGTTTTCTGAGCAAGAGTAGAGGCTTATCCCTTGTTTCCTTTAGGATTGGGTTTCCAGTTCCATCTAAGGTATTCTCATTCTCTTTCACTCCCTGTAGCATCTTGCGTCTTAGTGGCATTATTGCCTTGCTTGGGGTGAATTGATTAAAAGACGACAAATTAGCATTTATAATTATGATAGAAGTTTAGTATCTGCAAAATCACAATTGACCCCACCAGAAAATATTTCATGTTCAAAACATTTATTAAATTAAAGCTTCAAAATATATTTCAGAATAGTAAAAAATAATATCAAAAAAGACATAACACCAGTCTTTAATCATCAGTCCTTTGACCAAGTGTGGTCCAGGGTGTGGTCATAGGGTTGCTGTGAAGAGGAGCACTTGATCAGTTCTCTCCACATATCTGGGTTGAAAGCTGGAGAGTGCTGGAGAAGTAATCATTCATTCATCGCATGTCATGAGCAAATAGACCTGGCAGAGTCCCAAGATGTGTATCTTAGCCCAACTATAAATAACGTAAATATTCATCATTCCTCATACTAGAAATTCAGATAGAAATGATTTTTTGGCAATGTTTGACCTTTGTTCCCACCAAAATGTGGAGTTTCCAAAAGAATGTTTTTCTGTTGACATCACTATTACTATATACTACTGAAACACCCTCAGAAAAGTTTGTTTACTAGATTATAAAAATGCTAGTATACCCATGCCATACAGCAATTGTTATAAAGTTTTAATAGTGAGATGCAATGAAACAAAGGTCATGAAACAATGTATTCAGATTTAATAAAGCAGAGATGAAGAACTCCTGACTAAAATAGAGGCCAATGAAGTGTTTAACTAATCTTTACCCTTTATATTTTTTAGATGTTCAATGATATCTATGATTCATTGATTACTCCTGATATTATATAAATTTTTGCTTAATATCTTTTCATGTCAAAAAATTTATGTGTTTAATATAACAGTGAAATAGAAATATCTATCAGAAGAAAAAGATTACCAACAGAATAACAAAGCCTATTTCAAGACCAAGTTGAAGCAAGACAATCATTTAATAGACAAATGTATCTGAGTGCCTCACATGAAAAGCTTGAACAAATAAGACTGCAATCTAAGAAACTTAGGAGTAAAGGAAGTGATTAATTAAATGGTTCATTTTACTCGGGAAGTAATTTTTTCTAAATGTAGATAAATATTTTATTTGTATAGATCAGTGTTTCTCAACCAGTGCACTTGGACACACAAATGGGCCCTGAAAGGTAGCCAGGTGCATCACAAGTTAACAGAAGAGTAATTTATTAATTATTTTTATATCTAAAAAAAAAATCATTGTTTGTAAAAAGCTAGAGACACCAAGTACATGGCTTCCATGTTGAAGTCAAGTCTTTGTCATTTGATATTTTAAACTGAATGCTAAATTCCTTAATCTTTAAGAAGGAGTGGATAATCCTTTTACTTTTCCCTTCCCCAAGGGATTTAAATCAGTCACCATAGGACTCTGTCTCTAAAAAAAAAATAGTAGATCCTTCATAAATTCATGTCAATGAAAAGTCTACCGCTTAAATATATGATGTAATGTTTTAAAAATAAATGCTTATTTCAGATTTATTTATTACTTTCAAATTTCATGACTTAAATGAATAAAAAATGGTTGAAAAACACTGGTATAGATTATTAAAACAACTAAGGGAAGTAATCTATCATAAATTTACTAACTTAATTTGATTTACCTCCCTTCCCACTACAGATAGGACAGAAAATATATAAATAAATACACAGGAAATATATAAATGCATACACATTTATAAGTATTATATGGGTTGATGTGAATCAAGTATAATGCAATATTTATTATTTATTGTTTTATAAAGAAATAAATTAGAAAATAAATCTTAAAAAAGTTATAAAGTTTTTTAAAAATATGTGAACCAACTACAATATAATATTTACCATTTTATAAATAAATGACTATGAAAAGAAGTTTTTATTTATAATTTTATGAAAATATCTTTGAACTATAGAACAAGAAATTTTAAATAAACATATAATTTTTCCAGACATTATACATTTTCTTCTCAAATTATTTTATATCTCAAATTACCTTTGGTTTTAATTTTTCAATTTTTTTAAAATGAGGATTTAGGATCAAGGATGTCTAATCGGTAGAAATCTAAAGCCTGAAACTCCAGCAATTATAGATTACAACTAGAGGATCTCAAATGAAAACAATGGAAGATGAAAGGTGGTCAGGAGAAAATAGCAGCAGACCTCAATTCTGTACTTGTCTTTCATATTGTAATCACCAGACCTAGTGTTTTGGAATGAAAATGAAAAAAAATGTATTGTTGTTGGAATTGACAGTTCCCTGGGAAGACAATTTGGAACAGGCAGAGCAAAGAAAAGTTGAGAGATATGAAGACTTGAAGACCTGATAGACAAATGTGATAATGTGTCCTTGAGGAATTTGTAAATAGTCTAAATAATTACAATCCCTCATCTCAGAAATATATAGAGAAACAGAAATAATGTGTGAAGCCTTTCTTAATTTTGGTAGATTTATAGTCATAAATAAGTAGGTACTGATCCCACAAACTTTCATTTTTCAGCCGCATTCAGTGTTTTCTTCTCTTCCTTCCTCTTTTAATTTGAGCATTGCCTTCTCATTAGCTGAGAGAGATTATAGAAAGAGGAGAACAGAGAGAGAGAGAAAAAAAAAGATAAGGGTTTTAAAGAAAAGTCAGTGCCTTATTTTAATTTGAATTCATTTTAGTTTTGTTTATATTTATTATTTTCATATTTTATTTATTTTTATCAAGACGCTTTACAACTACTTTAGGTTTTATTCAAAATGCACAAAGCAAACATTCCATATGTGATTCATCATATATGGAATTGATAGTCCTTACATAGACTAGCGAAAGCCATAGCAAAATTCTTAACATCACTTCTTGGTATAATTAGGCATTCACATAAAAATTCTGGTGACTTGCTCCAAAGACAGATTAAGTAGATTAAACTTATGTCTACATCTCTAAGATGAGGCATTATCATTACTTACACCATTTACATTATTTGGACTGTTATGTTAGTGTTTTTCAGTTGGATTCAGTCTTCTTCTTCTTCTTCTTCTTCCACTTTTAATTTGAGGGTTGCCTTCTTGTTAGCTGAGAGAGAAGTATAGAAAGAGGAGGACAAAGAGAGAGAAAAAGATAAGGGTTTTAAAGAAAAGCCATTGGCTTATTTTAATCTGAATTCTTTTCATTTTTGTTTATATATTTTGTTTTCATATTCTATTTTTATCAAGACTCACTACAGTTACATTAATGCCTCAAAAACCAAACTAGTTACATTCCATCATTCCTGATTGAACTCCTAACTACCACCAGTAATGATGAATGGATGTTGCCTCGTAGAGGCTCCATGCCTTGAGAGACTACTGGGCTTTAAACTCACCTCTGACCTCAAGGGGAACTCATACATATGATCTGTAGTGATACTAAATAAACACAGAGAACCAGATGTTAACCCTAAGATGTTCAAAGAGATAATGTCATAAACTGGTTTGTACACATGAGGCTCTACACATTTGTTCTGGTTAAAAATGAATAAATAAAAATTCTAATGAATAAAAGTTTTAGCCAGTCAAAAGCATTCACGCCCAAATAATAAATGATTTTGGCTGAGCCTTTTTGATCCCAAAAGCAAGTATAAAGAGATTTCTTTTTTAATCAAAACTCAGAGAGAAAACAGACTTCAAAGAGGACAGACTACATCAAAGGAATCTCAACTCCTGCACCCTCTTACCTCTCTCATCCAAAGAAGATCTCACGTCAAAGAACACTTAATTACTTTTCACAAATTTTATATTGTCTTAAACTTAATTCTTTTAACTCGTCTGTTTAATTGGACATGATTTTGTTTACAGATACATAAATCCTTCAAATAACATTTACCACTGACTTTAGCAATTTGTATTTTGAAATATAAAACTTTTATTTTTTATAATACTTGATTTATTTAATTTCATTTTATTTCATGACTATTCTGTTGTGTGGATTGATCTATTCAAGGCCTAAACTCCAACCAAAAAGTATCCTACAATCACCATTACTAAGGACGTAGGAAAACTTGACTCCTTATGCTATCCTCTACTTTTATAAGAGGCAAATCATGGAAAATGTTCTGACAAACTGCATTCCTTGGTTCTGCCAATTCTAGCCTTCACGGCTAAGACCCACCATGCTACACGCATTGTAGCAAACCACCCTCATCCCTCCATATTCCATTGGTGAGAAGTAAGTACCACTTGAACAGCTTCCTCCTGCAAGCCACTGCTCTGTTGAACCAACTCCCAATAGGATTTTCCCTGGTCACTAAAATCTTAACATGTTCAAATCTAGGGATAACCATTATCTCTACCCCTACATCTGCATAAACTGCCTCTTACTCTACAACCCTCTATCTTGAGTGGCCTTCACACTTTGTACAGGGTGAACCTCACCGTGTAAAATGTAAAAAAAGAAAACCTGTTGCATTGTTCCCAAAATTAAAAGGAAAGATAATTAGTATTCATTTTTTCTGATCTGTCACAAAATAGTTATCTGGAAAATTTCTGCCTATACCATTTTGTATTACACTAAGTAATTTCTTATTAATTCTAAAATCTAAGAATGCTTAATGTAGAAAAACTATGAGTCAGCAAAAAATACCATGACGTTATTATTGTCCTTAGATTGCATTAGATTGAAACCAATAACTGACAATTAACAAAATTCACCTAATAATAAATGAAACTTTATGACAAAAACAAAAGGACAACAAAAATTAGAGTATTTAAAAAAAGAAAAAGAAGCTGTTAATGTTTTTTAACTACCATGTCAGTTTGTACGAAAGAGTTATCGCCCTTTGCGTACCTGCCTGATTGGTGTAAAGAGTACTTCCTGTACTTTCGCATTGAATATTAGTAAGGAGGAGGAGTAAACTATATAATAAGAGTAGGAGTGTTTGGCAAAAGTGGGAGGAAAAGAAGAAGTTATGTTATTAAAAGAGGTGGTTGCAGATGTGTTTTTTTTTATGTAATAAATTTAACGAAATCAAAAATTTGTACGTATTTAATTTGCCTTGCGGTTTTAAAAAGACTCATAAAATTAAATATATTTTTGAATTTATCACTTGAAATTTAAAGTTTTTATACGGACTAAAAAAAACAAATTTTATTTTTGCCATTATACTTTTTTTTATTTTATATTTTTTTATTTAAAAATTTAAAATATTTTATATTTATATCGATATTTTCTCTCGCCTTTCGTGAATTTTCCTTTCTCTTGAATTCCCCGACTTCTTGCTTTAATTTTCCTTCCCTCTAATGTGCTTCTCTATTTCATCATCCCTCCTCCTTTCTAAGTTCCTGTAGCCATTTCTCTTCTCTCCCCACTTTATCATTATATGTTTATTTTTATCTTCTTCTTTCGGGTTCTTCTCCTTTCCCCCTCTTTCTTTGTATCTTAATAATGTTTTCACCCTCTCTAAATTTGTTCGTGTGAGAGTGAGATTTTTTTTTTCCTTCTTTTTTTTTGAGATATCGCAGTCAAGAAAGAAACACGGCTGCTACAATGGTTGTTAGACAGTCGGACTAAGGTCTGCAGGAAAAAAAAACTCATGGGTTTCTCTCAAAGGACATACATCAGACCCGTTTCTAAAACCTGAATGAACTAAATTCTGTTGTTGATTTCATAAGCAACTACATAATAACATCTGAAAGGTACGTAATGACGCTTTTTGTTGTGCATTTCTCTTTAAAATTCTGTCATTCTCCCCAGACAGACGGACGAAGAAGGAATATTTTTAACATGACGAACAGGTAAAAAAAAATATATGTACTTATTTAATAAATGAAATTAAGAGAAAAATGTATATAGTTTTTTTTTTTTCTCTTGTTGGTTATTATGTCTGTTTAAACTTGTGTTCATTTTTGCTAATTATCTATTTCTTCAAGGGTGGATTTCAAATCAATCTTCTTCTTTGATTAATAAACTATTTTTTATGGTCCAGTGGTTGTTATTTTTTTCTGTTTATTTAATAAACCATCTTTTTTTTTTATTATTATTATTATGCCCTAAATTTAAGATTTTTTTTTAACCCCAGCTTAGAAAAGATCTTGTAGATTCTTTAAAAAAAAAATCCACCTGTTTTTTTTTTTGTTTGTTTTCATTATTTCTTTTCTGCGACTTCCAAATATTTACTTAAAGGCGTAAATCGCAATATGAGGCGAGACAAAAAATGAAACCTTCCTACAATTTAAATTCTGTTTAAAATTACACTTTTTTTTATGCAGCTTAACCATACATCTTGAAATCGTTTTCTTTGTTTTTTTATTAAAGTTCCTGTTCATTTTAAATACCATTTACCAGATAAATAACCTAGTAAAAAGATATTTCATTTCCTTATTAAAAATGACACGTGACTAATGTTTTTTGCTCTCTCCCTCTCTCTTCAATATTTTATCTCGAAAAAAAATATAATTACAATAATTAAATTAAAAAAAATCTATTTTAAATCCTGAATGAATTTAAATTTACATTTGAAGCGTTTTTTATTTTTTTTATCTTACATTGTTTACGTTCAATAAAGCGAAAGAAAGGAAACATCAATCATAATGAATGATTGAATATTGATTAATAAATTTATTTATTAAGTAATTTCACTTTTCAGTATACTAATTAACAACAACAACAATAATAAAAATAACTGAAAAATAAAATTAAACTCAGTATAAACTGAATGCTTGTTGAAAGCAAAATGGTCATAACAAATAACTCCTTTTTATTTCTATTGATGAAAAATCAACATGTTGGCTGTTATTGTTATTGTTACCATTAAAATAAATGGTCTCAAGATCACACAAAAAAATAAAAATATAGTTTTATTTTATACTATATTTAGGGGTAAAAAGTGCTCAATATCAGAGATTATTAGATCGTACTATAATTGTAAAAAAATAATTAAAAAAAAAAAAATTCAAGATCAATGCTTTCAAAGAATAAGATTTTCCTTATTAATGTGCAATTTATTTCTTTAACTTTTAATATTTTTATTATCAGTATTACATCTTTTAGAAATGCTATTTAAATTAAAAATTTCATTTTACTTTATTATTCATTTAAATTTTTTTTAAAATTGATAGCACCACAAGTGTTTTTTTTTTTATTTTAAATGTCTTGTTTTTTAAAACTAAAAAAAAAAGTCTGACAATGACTAAAAAATCGAATGAATGAATTTTAAAAATTTTTCTAAAGATTTTTTTTATTATTTTTTTTGATTATATTTTCTTTTAACTCCTTATTTTAAATTCTGTTAATAAATTTTAATAAGTTTTCACTTTTCAGTTCATGATTTTTTTTATCGCTATAATATAGAATTTAATTAGAAAGATATAATTTTCTTTCGTATTATTTTCTTTGCCTACATGCAAAAAGGAGTTTTGAGCAGTTTTAAAAAATAAAAAAAATATCTTTTTTAGTTTAATTGTAGCATACTTTGTAAATTGAATTTTTTTTTATATTTCCCTTTTATTTCGTTTAATTTTTCTCTTTAATCTTCTTTTAAATGAAAATGTTTTAAAAAATAATCATTAAAACATTAAGCAACAAACCTCAAAAAAATAAAATAAGTTAATAACCGTGTTTGCTTTTTAAATTTGTCGTATTTTTATGTTTTTTTTTTTTTTTTTTTTTTTTTTTTTTTGTTTTCGGCTAAATATCATTTTCAATAGGTTTTTTTTTTTATATGCCTCAGATATGAAAAAAACGCTTATTTTGTATATAATTTAAATCCTCAGTCGTTAATTTAACTGTTTATTTTTACTCTAGTAGTATATTGTTATATCATCATGGGTAATTCCACCTGTAAACTATAGTTTCAGTGTTACACCTGATAATGACGACTCTCTCTTTAACCAGGTGGTGTGATGTTATGACGATTGTTTTAAATATAATCCAGTTTCACTTCACACACACATTTTCAGCCAACCTACATTAATAATAGTCATCATAATCCAGTTTTTTTAGGAGGAAAATATGTCATGTTTACAAAAATAAAAATTACTATCACGTTCAAAAAAAAAAAAAGCTCTGACATCCTTCTTGGATTTTTTTACACTATTTTTTATTTTTTTTATATTCTGACTAAAAACTCCTTTTTGCCAATTGGTGTTTATATGCATTATTGGCATTAATTAATTTATTAATTATACGGTTTTTGTTTACCATGTCCGTTTTACTCTGTTAAAAAAAAAGCGTAAATTTGTTTGATATTTTTTTTGTTTGTTATTGTAGCCTTTTTATTTTGTCTTTTTTTTTTTTTTTTTTTTTTTTTTTTTTAAAGACAGCCATAAAAAAAAATTAACTGTCTTTAAAAAAAAGAAAAGAAAACTAAGGCTACACACAATAAACAAAAAAACATTTGCGCTTTTATTTTTTGACAATTACATTAAAAATAAACAATTAGTAATTTTCAATTACAATATGTTGATCTTAGTCATTACAAACGGGATCATTTTTTTTTTTTAACAAATTTGCAAAATTTAACATTTAGTTTTTATTTTATTTCTTTAAAAAGTCCTGTAGTTTTGCTTCTTCTCGTATAATTATGACAATATGAAAGACATGTTTTTCTAACGATTTGATTGACAATGACACTATGACAGTAATCAGAAAAAAATAATAACTATGGAAACTGGAAAGCATATTCTTATGATTACATTATCACTCGCATTAATTATTGTCTTTATTGCATAAAAAATATTATTAACAGATTCTCGTGTATAATGACACCATCTGTTGTCTTATTTTTATTTAGCTAAAAAAATCTCATGTAAATGAGAAAAAGACACTAGAAAAAAAAATTGAAATCTGGAACAGTTTCTGTTGTTTTATTCAAATTCAATTCTATTCATTAGACTTTTTTATGAACGAAAAAACATTTGATTCAAATTCTTAAGTTAAAAATCACTGAAAAATAAAATCGCAGTAAAACTCTTTTTTTTTTCTTATCCTTCAAAAGAATGTTTTGTTTTGTTTTTTTTTTGTTTTTTTTTTTGTTTTTCTGATTTGGGAACTGAAATTCAATAATCATCATTTTGATAAGTTAAGTATGATTATGAAAAATATTTTATTGCCTGATGAACCTAAATTTATTTTCTGTTAGTTTATCGTACGTAATATAATAATAATAAATAAAATAATAATTGTTGTTGTTGTTGCAGTCATGTGCCAAAACACGCATCTTGCTTGCAAATGGTACTTATGAATTTCTTTACTACTAGAGATTTTGTGTTTTTTTAGCTATTTTTTAAAATATTTTTCTGTCTTTTGTGAAGCTTTAATATTTCGAAGAAAAAAAGAAGCGAAATATAAACTAGTAAAACATGATTTTTATTTTATAAAAATAAATGAAGCGTTTGTTTGTTTTTGAATTTTAAGCTTGTTGCTCTTAGATCAATTCTAAAAAAATGTTTTAATTTATTCCGATATACATATTTATTTTAATTTTATGCATTTGAAACTATCCATCACTCTCTTCATTACGTGGTTCGTGTGTATTGTGTAGTTAAAAAATGCGTACACATTCATTTAAAAAAAATAAACACAATAAAACAATGTTGTTACAGTAGACCCCACTAAGTGAATGCATCCCGTCTTGGCTCGATGTCAAAAAATTAAAACTACTTATTTATTTCCCATTACCATAAATGAATGTCATTATATATTTACTGACGTAAAATAGTAAATGTATTTTTGTGCATCTTCCTTCTTGTCTTTTGGGGTTTTTTTTGTTTTTTTGTTTTTTGTTTTTTTTGTTTTTTTGTTTTTTGTTTTTTTTTGTTTGGTGGGGGTTCTAATGCAGTGATGATGCCAGCTGCTACACATCAACAAAACTAGAAAGATGTAGTACACACTTTTTAAATTAAAAAGAAAAAAAATGAGTTACAATACATTCAAACTTATCTTCCTGGCAAGATCGATATTATGAAGTCCTTTTTTTACCACTTCTTTTTCGACAGTTACACTACGTAACTAAAATCTACAAAACCAGAAAGATGTAAAAATAATTGTCATTTCTTTTTATGTGTAGTTGCTCTAATTTGCCTATATGTCGCGGGGGTAGAGGTTTACTTGTGTCATGTTGCACAATGCCTTGTGTTATTAATTAATATTATTGTATCTTAAAATAAAAACCATCCACAAAGCATTTATACCTTAATTTATCATTAACAAAAATTTCTCTGAGACTTGTAGAAGAATTCATAACTTAAGAGCAAGATAAGTGCTATCACTTGCTAAAATTACTTAAATTTAATTTTAATAATAAAAAAAAAGTTTACTTTTTTATAAGTTTTAGTTGTACTGTATATTCGTGAAATTTTATAAATGTTAAAAAAAAATGCATGCTAATATTGAATGTTATAGGATAGATTCTTCTTTTTTTTTTTCTTTTTTTTTTTGTTGACCTCCACCAGTTATTGCATTATTGTAGTGTACACAGTACATCAGCCACATGGAAATCGCTATATGCTTAATGCATCTGACTGCACTGTACAGACATGATAATTATTGGAAAATTGTACCATATGTTTGCACTTGTTTCATTTTATAACAATATGCCATTATGCCCTTTCTATTTTTAAAGAATAAAGATCATTTATGAGTTTGCCATGTATGCAGAAAGATATTTCTAAATGCATTTTTTCTTTGCTACTAAATGTCTTGGAATTTAAGTTTATAAGTCTAAAAATGTTTTTATAATAAAATTACCAGAGAACTTTTTTTTTTAAAGAGCTTCTTTATCCATTTAATTCTGAAAATCAGGATTTGACTTTCATTAAATTTTCTACCGTTAATTCATTCTGTATTTTTTCTTTTATGGTTTGTTTTTTGTTTTGTTGTTTTTTTTTTTGTTTTTTTTTGTAGAATTATCAATTTAAAAATATTTTCTAAATTAATAATCCTCTCATAATATTATTCTTTAACAACACTGCAAAAGTCTTTTCAAGGATCACAGTTCTTTGTTGGACACTTAGAATTAACTGTGTATATTTCTGAGATGAGGTATTATGTACATTATTTACATTATTCGGACTATTGTCGCCATATTTATTACGTTTTGGCTGTTGTACTCTCCGGCCTTCTTCAGGTGGTTGGAATGTCGAACTGAACCCTTTATTTTGCTCACTGGGGTAGACTGTTCTAGTTCTACATGCCATGATTAATGAATATCAGTTAGGGTTATCTCCTGTTAATTTCCCTCTGAAAGTTCTCCACTGCCTTAACTGAGTATTGAACTCACTCTTTTGGGTCCCGTCACTGGATCTAACCAACGCCTTTATCCACTGTGCCATGTGTCCTTGAATGATAACTGACATCCATTAAACATGGCACGTGGAACTAGAACAGTCTACCCCAGTGAGCAAAATAAACAGTTCAGTTTGACATTCCAACCACCTGAAGAAGGCCGGAGCATACAACAGCCAAAACGTTGTAATAAATATGGCGACAAAGATGAAGACAATAGTCCAAATAATGTACTTAGAATTAAGTTTGTGTCTGACATCAAAATACATTCAGACTGTCTTCATCTTTGTTCTTACTGTTGTGTTTGAGCCATTTGGACTTGAATGTGATAACCATTGTGATAGCAACAACAGCCTGAAGACATTAATGAAAATAATAACTCCTCATCCTGAAAATTAGCAAAATATATACAAGGGTGCATAAAAAAAAAAAAATTAAAGACAATTTCCATAAAACACCTTTATTATGACTGAAGAACAACAAATGCGTGGGTCACTTTTCGACATAGTCCCTCTGCACATCGGTGCACTTCAGGTATCATTCAACAAATTTCTTCATCCCTTCTGAAAAGCATTTCCATTGTTCATGAAGTAATGTCTGCACTATGGCTTGTGCTGGTTCATAGGTGATTCCTACAATTGCCACCACTTGTGCTAACATGATTTGTTGGTCTTCCCTGAACAAGGTATTCACCTTCTGGATGCATTCTGTGTATGATGTTCATGGATGACTAAATTGTCATTTTTGTTTTTGTCTGTTTCTTTCATTGATTCATGGAGCATACACTATACTGCACCAACATTCAGCAATGGATGTCTGCAGGTTTGACTTCCTCTGCCCACAGACAATGCACTCAGTATATTGTGATGCTGAGTGGCACGTCCATGACCTCCATACACCTCAATTTAACACTGCAATGGAATGTGCAGTTAGCTACCCATCATCCCATTGTGCACACAGGGTGGTGCTGCACATCAGCACCACCCCTGTTGTTTTTAACTATGTAATTACAAAATTGCTTTTACTTTTTGATTTACTTGTATGCATGTATGTGTATATATATATATATATATATATATATATATATATATATATATATATATATATATATATATACTATAAATTAACTGATTTAAAATATATTTTAAATCAGTTATTTTATAATATTTATGCTCTGTAAATTTTCATTGAGCACTGTTTTATAAAAATAAAAACATTGGATTATATATCTTGCTGTTCTTTCTTTTTATTTATATTTATATATATATATATATATATATATATATATAAAAACATAAACAAACATGTTTGGCTTTTATTAAAGCGTCATCAGAGAATGAAATATGGGGGAGAAAAAGAAAATTCTAATATTTTTCATTTCTGTGTTGTGTTTTTCATTGGTTAAGCAGACCTCATGTGCATCTGTCCTGTCAAGAAGTGTTCATAGAGATAATTCATGTGTGTATATGTATCATAATTCAAAGAACACAAAAATGAAAACTACCAGAATTTTTTTTTTCTCCCATATTTCATTCTCTTATGAAGCTTTAATAAAAGCCAAACGGGTTAGGTTTGTAAACATTTCCTATTTATTCCTTATTTTATCATAGTCTGGTTCCAATTCATATTTATATTTGATTGTAATTCGTATAATATATATATGTATCTCAATCACTGTACACATACCTACACTGCTTACAGTAATGATATTATTTTAAAAAATGTATCACTATATACTTGTTATATATTTTATTAAACTCTGTTCAAAACTTGTCGAAATGTGTATTCTTTGTGGTAGATTTTGATAGGAAAAAGATCAATTAAGCTTAATACGGGTAGAACAGTTTGGGGAAATTTTGCCAGCTAACTTAGTTTTTCTTTTAATTTTAAAAATAATTCTTCAAATTAAGTCTTTTGGCAGAACACTAAGAATAAAAACTGTGATGGAAAGGAGTAATTATTTAGCATTTCACTGATGTACATTAATACAAAAATCAAATCGACTTGTGTTCAGGTTTTAAAGTTAAGTGTAGCAACATGTGTTAAATTTAAGACAACTCAATGCAATTACTTTTGACCAATGGCTATCAGTAATTGGAGTCAAATTGAAAGTACAAGTGTAAAACAGAGAAAGTGACAGAAGGAATATTAATTGCTCTTTTTTAATGAAGATGATAGGACAAAAAAAAAAACTGTTGTCTATAAAAACTGACCATCCCAGAACAGAAGTAATGAAGGGAGCCCACAGAAAAGACATAGGGGACAGTTGCCTCACTCACTTGCACCTCAACTTATAGTAATAAAGTACTTTCTAAAAATATAATCTGATTTACTACTAGAAATTGTTTTGTCTTTTCACTGATGAGTAACTATCTGGTCAAAGGGTAATTTTTAAGCCACAAGCATTTGACTGTAAAAAGCTGCATTTTGTCAATGAACCTGGTGTCTGGTCTGAGCTGCAGCACAACTACAAAGTTCATACCAGCTGTTGTATTCTGGTACACTTGTATGTCTTTTAGTCTACCAACTGGTGTATCTACTTGCATTTATATCCTGGTCAACCTATGAACTTTTCAACTAATTCTTGTATAAATAGATTAAATCTGTAGCCTGATTATTAGCTGAAGTTTGATCTGAGATTTTCACTGTATACTATTAAATCTATTATTAATATTCATTGCTCAACTAAATATATTTACAAAAGAGATGATGTTTTGAAAAGAGGGACAGAGGAAAACAATGCATAACCTACCTAGCAAACTTGAGTAAATGGGTGGCAAAACAAGGTTTAGAAGTAATAACAAAAAGACAAGTTATTCAGAGCTACAAAGGACAGGAAATTGTGGTTAGCCATGATCACTTACATTCTGAGGGGACACACCATATAAAGAAGTAGGAGACTTGTGCATATCTTGGTCACAGTATAATATGGATTACATAGATGAGAGTAGCAATGGTTCCAATCCTTTTCTTATTGGCTTTATTTTTTGTTTACTTATATGGCATATGCATATATCATCAGATAAATTACTGAAGCAATTTTGAAATATCTGTTATTTTCTGATATCATTTGATAATTGTACATTAATAGTCATATTTTCCCATTTTATTTTTGTTTATGTTAAAGGTTTTTCTCTCTGTTCTTGCAGTCTGTTATGAGTCATTATCAACATTTAACACTGGACATTTAATTGTAGATTGGTTCTGACCAGAATGTTATAGAAATTATTCAGTTAATTGCACAGATATATTGGACACATAGTGCTTACTTTATAATTTTGCCTGAAAGAAATAATGACATCTTTTCAGCAGCATCAAAGTTCATAAATATTATCCCAAAAGATCAGCATTTTAAGTAAGCTGTATTTTCATAGCTAGAATAATATACTTCAGTTATTTTCCTTATATATGGTTATATAAAGTGAAAGCACTTTTACTTATCTTCTGTTAAGTTTATCTACTTACCAGAAACAAATAGTCTAGTCTTATTAGTATTTTTTCCTGGTATTTTATCAGTTAAAATGCTTTGAAATTGCAAAGATTAATTAGAAATACAAAAGTATTTTCAACTCTACCAATTCTTAAATAAGTGACTACTCTATAAATAATTCTGATCGTACAATTTGAAAATGTAGACTACATATGATTGCATAGCATTTTAGTGATGTTGAAAAAGATTAACTGTATTCAAGATCTTGGTTGTGATTAGCTGACCTGGTGACAGATGGTCATCACTTATTAACCCAATTCATGACATGCAAATATCGGTTTTTACCCAGTAGTATTCATGTTCAAGTTAAGGGCTAGAAATGAGGATTGGTTATAACAATAAGCAGTGTGAATTTTTTTTTTCTGCATCTGTCCACATTAAGTGTTGCAATAAAACAAACAGACATTTAAAATTAACCCATGAATCTGCCTCTTGAAGTAAATGGGCAAAATGACATTCTCCACTATTCCAGGATTTTACAGCTTCAGTAGAGCAGGAATATTAACATTTTCTGCTGGCATGAAGTGGAAAGATTATGTTGAATCGACTTCTAGGTCTGCTGCTAAGAAAGATGGTTCACTTTGTCTTGCCAGACACCTTTATACATTTACCATTCATCTATGAAATAAATATTGCTGCTACATCTAGCCTGGTACTTCTATCTATCTAGAGATTCTTGATGAAATCCAAAGTAGAATCTGCAATGTTATAGGTCCTGACCTAGCATCTCAGCTTTGGTCACTTTCCCACCACCATATAGTTTCCCTGTGCCTTTTTTATATTCTCATAGTAACTGTTCTGATGAATCTTTAGTAGCTTGACTTCATGAACTTAAGTGCAGTACTAGATTGGCAGTTAGGTTACATTATTTTACAGTTGAAATTGCTAGATGTAACCGTAACTTTTATTCTTTTATTTCTCATTTGTAGAAATCTTTTTTGGCCTTTTGCTTTCCAGTCATCTTTGAAAATTTAAAGGCAATGTCAGTCAGTCATCTTCTGTCTTCTTAATTCCTGTTCTTTTATTGTTCTCTCTCCTTAATAATATTTTTCATCATATTCTTTCACACTTGGTAACCCCTTGAATCTTAGTGGCTTTATTACCTTGCTTGGGGTGAAATGATTAAAAGAAAAACAAAACAAATTTGTAAATACTGAGGCAGAAAGCCATGGAGTGACACATTGATCCTAGGCAGAGGCACACATACACTCTCATTACAGAAGTGATGATCCTTAAAGAAATAATTTTGTAATTTTTGTTAATAATCCTGTGATTCCACTTTCATCAATTTAGTTTACTCATCAGATTAGCGGGCTAATGAACAAGATCTTGAATTTTAATTCCAATGCCAGTTTGAGATGTCTGTCACCAAAAATTAATTTAGGTCACAATTTGATTGTTTTCGCTTTATCAAGATCACATTGGTACTAATTCTTCTTCTTCTCTTTTTTTTTTTTTTTTTTTTTTTAACTAAAAATTCAAATTATGTTCTTAAATAGCCTTGTCAGATACAGATATATATATATATATATACGCATGGTGCCAAACCCGTTCAGAAATAGCTGAACTGTTAGCTGCATCCAACCACTTTCTCAGATCAATGGTTAAAAATGCCTTTCATTGAATGAAGCATGTAGGTCTTAGTGAGAGCCATCTTTGTTCCAACCTTGTAAACTTGTTACAGAATCATAAAGAACTTTACTAAATAACAGAAATTGTTGCTTGAAGATTTTCAACAACAGCAATGGATATTACATAACTTGAAAAGAAAATTATGACATAATCAAAATGTTGACATTCCAACCATGAGGGAATCTCTCTTTAATACTGGAAAGAGCTATAACAGTAGACTTGAGAAACTCATTTATTCTTATGATTTTTATAAATTTCAGCTAACTTTGGCACTGACTGCTCAGTTAATGAATGATGCCTAATAAGAAAATGGCTGATATCATCATATGAGATATAGTCTGGATCAGGTATAACTACAATTTCAAGCAAATGTTTTAATCTTATAGGGTCAAGTTTATCAAAAATTCTTTAACTTAAAATTGTGATTTGAGATTTAATCTAAAATTGAAATTTAGACAAACAATAAATCAAAGAACACTTTCTGTTTTGATCAATCTGAAAGACCTTTTATATAAATGCAAATTATTTCTGAGGTAAAAGAAAAAGAGAAAAATGGCCAATCAAATTAGAAATGATTTAATTTTACAAATATTTCATGTGTAGGGACTAACAAATATTGCCTATATCAAAATGATTTGATTGAATTTCAGCAAGAAAGTTGAAATGTGCTTTCAAAAGCAAATGGGCTACTCTTGGACATGGCAAGGTTATTTTCCTAGACTAATAATAAATTGAACTTTCTCTAAGTGCAAGACATAATGTAGGAAGACCTGTAATACATAATTTATCAAAAACTGTAAAATACTCTGGTGCAATTCAGAGATGGGAAGAGTAATCATTTTATGCACTAAAAATGTAAATTTAAAAGAATATCAACATAAACTTGGGGAAAGCCTTCACTAAATTAACAAAATTTGCCCATTTTTTTTTTTTTTAATTTTTATTTATTTATTTATTAGGCTGGTACAGGTTGTCATACTTAAAGGTTAACAATGAATCATTTAAAAGAAAGAAATTTATCATAAATGTTTGAAAATTGGCCAAACCATTCTCCTGACTTGAATATTATAGAAAATTAATTAAGAGGAAAATGGAACAGAAATAACCAGAGACTATTGATCAGCTTAGGGAGATCACAATGACTTGTATGACAAATATTGATCACTCTTTGATTTTGATTTTGATTTTATATTCTTCAATATCAAAAATAGTTTTAGTTGTAATTTTAAGTAGTAAAGGGGTATTTACTATGTACTTGGTAACTTATAATTATGTATGACTTTTGGAAAGACTCATTAGGAGTAGATAGGTTTACCTATCGCCTGGTTAATACTCCTTCCTTGTCATTTGAATAGGAGT
Source organism: Acanthosepion lycidas (assembly GCA_963932145.1). NCBI lineage: Eukaryota > Metazoa > Mollusca > Cephalopoda > Sepiida > Sepiidae > Acanthosepion > Acanthosepion lycidas. The sequence continues at coordinate 119,595,935 of OZ010578.1, read as the reverse complement.
AGATGTTTACCTCATGTTTCCTGTTTAGGATTGGGTCTCTGGTTTCTTCTCCTAAAGTTTTCTCGTTCTCTTTCACTCTTTCTTTATATATATGGTGGAGGTGGACTCTCCCTTCATATTTGATGTATGAGTGTCAAGCAGCTCAGTTCCTAGGAACCAGCCAACAGACACTAGCACATATGGTTTGATTATAGTGGTGAAGGCTTTGTGCAGAACCAACCACATTTTTTGAAGTGCCAGATACAGAAACCTGGTGTATTACATGCAACAAGGTCCTCAAACAACCTTCTGCAGGTTTTGAATTCAGAGTTGTCCTTCTCCTAGACCAGTTACCATCCAAGGCTATAGAACCCAGTCTGTCCTGCTATTTACCCATAGCTGGAGGGAGAAGAGGATTCATACCTTTCCCAAGGGTATTAGCACGTAAGTGAATGTAATGGATTCGACTGGAATTCAAACTCAGCTCTTTGATTTGTCAATCTGAGCTGCTATCCACTACTCCACCATGCCTCCCTAATATATATTATATTATATTTGTGTGTGTGTGTTGATATAATAGGAAAGAACCGTTAGATTGATGATCCTAAGTTCTTTAGTATTTTTGTTTTTTATTTTTTTTAAAAGTGCTTGATCCAGAAATAGAGCCTAGATTATAATTATTTCTTTTAAAAAAAAATATGATTCCATCATGACCCAGAAATTACTGTTTTGAAACTGGTCATCCGTATTCAAGCTTAATTTCAATATTAAACTTTAACTGTTGGATGACTGTTTCATCCTCAAGTGATATTTGGAATAACTAAGCAACAAAATGTTTTACTCATTTATAGTTTTGGAATGGAGGTGTAATCTGGGGATAGTTTTTCATTATCAGGGGGACTCTGCTTTCATGAAAGTAGGGGTGTTTTGTTATATGTCAAGTTTTTTGGAGTCATGTAAGGTTGGTTTGTTTTGGGGTTTTTTTTTGGGGGGGGGGGTGTCTAGCTACAATGACTAATTTTATCAGGCTCTTGTTTTGTTTTTTTATTACTATTAGCTAAAACTCTGATTGATGTAGTTACAGTCTTTTTTGGTGTTTATTTGTTTGTTTTTGTTTGTTTTTTTTTTGTTGGTGGTTTCTTAAAGGGTCCATAAGACTATGATTGGGCTGTATTTTTAAACAGCAAAAAGTAGATAATTCCAGAAGAGTCCAAATCAAAGGAAGTTAATGCTTGACATTCTCCCCCTCCATTTTTTTAAAATTTTTATCTAGTATCTTTTCGTATAGTTAAGTGAAATAAAGAATCCAGAGCTACCAGTGTACATTAAAGCAGTAGCCTCGTTTATATATATACACACACACACACACTCTTGTATTCTCATTTGTTCTTAGGCCCGTCATGGGGCCACTTTGTTTATTAAAGCCTTCATCAAGGTACTTCTTTAGTTCTGTTCTCACTAAGTATGTTGTGTTGTTTTCCTCTACTCCTTTTTCCTTCAATCTGTCCTGTGAGTATTGGATTTTCCAAGCCCTCTTTCTTTATATGCCATACAAATTTCAACTGTCTCTTCCTGATGTTAATTTCACCTGTTTCATTCTAAGTAGAAATGTCCTTTTTGTTTCCATTTTCTCTAAAATTTTGTTGTTGCCTACATGTTCAATCCATGGTATTCTCAGCATCCTTCTGTAGAATGACATTTCAGTCACTTTAAGATTGTTCAGTTGTGTGGTGATTTTACAACATTCACTTCCATATAGAAGGATTAATGTTACGTAACCATTCAATACTCTCTTCTTTGTTTTTAACAAGATTTTTCTGCTTTTTAATACTCTTCTTAGCTTTTGGTATGCATCTTTGGTTAATGCACCTTTGGATTTGGGTGCCACACTTTAAAATACTTCCCAGATATTTAAATTTTGAGTTGATTACAAAAGTATAAAAACCAAAAATCAGACCTGGACATCATTTCTCATCTTTAACAAAGTTAAGTCTGAATTTGCCATTAAGGAAATGAAAACTGTTTTTGGCATGAAACAGTTAAATAATTGATTAACAGGAAACTGAAAAATTGCAAGTAGTCCTCTTGGGAAGTTTTTACAGGCAATGGATTGCTCACGAGTAACATTAATCAATGCTGACAAGTCTTCAAAGATCAATGATCTATTAAATAAATTGCCATTTTTTTTTTTTTTCCTGCTACATCTTGTTTTTGAAAATTCAATATGAAAATTGTTGTTCTACAATTCCAACTTGCCTTTTCCATGAGATTTTTTTTTTTTTTTTTTTTTAAGACAAAAATATAGTCTGGTGTGTTTTTTGAAAGATGTTAAATGTTACTGTTATTTGGTAACAAGTTCCTTGTATTTGTACAAGTATATAATACATTGCATGTACAGGATGTCATGAGTGAATCGTTGCCAGTTTATATTTTTAATTTTGTGCTTGCACGTTGTTTGTTTTTGATTATGTCAACTGCACTGTAAAGTAGGGTTAGTTGGACACCAGTGAGAAATAGAGCACTATGACAAAATTCACTCCACCAGAAATTTGGAAACAGCATGCTGTACTGCTTGACATTCACATCTGAAGCTCCAATACAAACATTTAAGAGTGTTTGGGTGTCAATCTGAGGACTGCAGAGAATGTGGAAAGAGTTTGATGAGTCTAATGGAGATTGCAAATGTGTTTGGAGTGATTACTAGTGATAGCAATGTTATGCCTCCATTCATCTTCCCATAGAGCCTCAAACTCAAAATGATGGCCTGCATCAAGTGCCTTGGAGAAGTAGTGCAGCCCTGGGTCAAGATAGTGGCTGCTGAAAGACCCTGTGTCTGGCAACAGGAATCTGCGCCATACCACACAAACAGGAAAACCCAGTCATGGCTATCAGACAATTTCTGCAACCTCATCACCCCTTACGTCTGGCCACCTAACTCTCCAGACTTCAACCCCCTTGATTATTATGTGTGGGGTACAGTTGAGCAAGAGACCAACAAAACTCTTTGTAACACCAAAGATGAACTGAAGGCAAGGATTATGGCAGTATTCACCAACTTAAATAAGAAGACTGCCCAGAAGAGTTACAGGAGATTCAAAATTCATCTGGAGGCCATGGTTGAAGCTGATGTTAATTTTATTGAATAAATCTACTCTTTAATATTTAAAAATATTTTTGTGAAATTTTGGTAAATATATGTTAAAATAAGATGTCGGTGTTATTTTCATTTTTTTTGTGTAATTTAGACCAAGGTTTCTTAACGTGGGCCATATGGCCCTGTTTTGGGCATAAGATATTTTCAGAGGCCACAAGGCTAAGTTTGAAAAATGGCGGGGGTGGGGGCACAAGGAGGCATAGAAAATTTAGGACCCGCAAAATATATACATGGAGTAATTGTAATTAATAATTATTTAAAATAAAATATTAAATTTATTAAGTTAAATATTAAATTTTGTTAATATAAATATTTTGTTAATATAAATATTTATTTATTGTAACTTTTCATCTGATCTATGCAAAATGGCCGTTTTTATTTTTCAATTTTTTATAATTTAAAACTCATAATTTGAAGTTTAAATTAAGGTATGTTTTCATCAACTTGTCTTTAAATTTTGGAAAGCTAAATGTCCTGGACAAAGAGCTCCAAGGAAATGGTTCCACCCTGTTTTCCTGCAAGGAGGCAATTGACGCATTTAATGGGAAACTAAAGCTGTTCTGGTTGGATCTTGGGACACAGGAGTTTGCAGTTTCCTTCCTAAGCAAATATATCCACCGGGCTGCTTGTTGATGACCTCGCAGTGTATGTTGATCATTTGAAGCAATTGCATTAATGATATGAAAAATCACTTCTCTGATTTACTCGAAATGACAGTGCCACACTGGTTTGTGGATCCCTTCATTGCTGATGCAGCTGATGTCACCCTACAAGAAAGTTTCATTGAACTTCAAAATAACACAGATCAAGCGAGGTTCAAGCATGGAGGATACCAGAAGTCGTGGATTAATGAAGACCTGCATAAGAATTACCCACTACTCTGGAAAGATGTGAAGTTGCTCTTACTCGCTTTTCCCACATCTTACTTGATTGAGTCTGGTTTCAGTTGGTTGATGCATCTGCTGTCAAAGACTCCAAATTGCCTTGACATAAAAAAACGAGGTGCTTTACATCTCTTTCTGATGGCTTTCTGACAATTTGGCAGCCCTGCACCAGTCACAGGTAACCCATTAAAATCATACAAGATAGAGCTAATGGTACATATTTTTTGTTTTGTAAATGAGTTTATTCAAATAAAATATTTATCCAAATAATATTATTTGTTGATTTACAACTGGACTTATTATTTTGATGCCATAGTACTATACAAACTACAACCTTTAATATTCCTACTTCCCTAGATGCATTGAAGGACAGGGTGGGAGGGATAAAAACTGAAGTTGGCATGAGGGGCCATAAAAAAATTTGCATTGTATTGAAGGGGTCCATGACCAGAATAAGTTTGAGAAACATTCATTTAGTCAACAATTTATCCATCGCATCCTGTGTTATGTGTTATGTATGATGTGTTATGTACGATGTGTTATGTACGATGTGTTATGTACGATGTGTTATGTACGATGTGTTATGTACTATGTGTTATGTACATCTCTCATCTGACATTTGGTCATTGGAGATATGAGGAGGCATAATCGTTATCAGTAAACTGAGTTTCATTCCAGGTAAAACTCTTATGTTCACTTCAAAGTCCTTGAGAAAGGCATAAATGCACATTTCTCTGCATTCTGTTCCATCATGAGATATGTAGATAAAATGTCCTCTTTTTGATGGCATGTCACCACAGTTCTTGGCAGAGAAGAGCAAATGAATGAACAATTGGCAAAACCATTCTCCCATAACTATTGTGTAATCTTTTCATGCCATTTAAGGGTTACTATAACTTTAAAGACTGAACCAATTATTTCCATGTGGACTATTGTCCTCATCTTTGTTGTTTGCATGTAAATAACTCCTCATCCCAGAAATTCAGACACACATAATCATCCCAAGTTCTAGATCCAAGATTTGCTTTGAACTCCTGTATGTTGACTGAAGATTAATAAAATCAGGTTTTTTTTTTATTTTTAATGTGTGTAATATATATAAATTTTACTAAACTCCATTCACTCATTATCTCTACCTACCCTGATGATGAGTTAAGACAAAAGCTAGAACCATATTTCCTGTACTTTTCTTCTGAAATGAACTTCAGACAATTTCTGATGGAATTTCCTCCTTGTCTAAGAAGAATTATTCTCTTGGAAAATTTGATCATTAAAATTGACGCAAAATGCCTGTTATTAATAGTATTTGCCTTAAAGAACATTTACTGCCTAAATATACTCAATCTCTCTCTCTCTCTCTCTCTCTATATATATATAAACAATTCCAGCCCAAAGACAGATATTTAAGGGCTCCTACACCATTCAGAATGGAATATGTAGAGAATGTTAATACTATAAAAAGGATAAAATGTTTACCTTACTCACTACCCAGGTTTCAACAATCAGACAGTAAAGCAAATTACATTATCTAATTCCCAGTAACCTAATATTGCCATTGGAAAGTTCATTAAAGGAGAGGGGGTATGACAAAATAGAGAAAAAAAAACAGCAAAAAAGCACTTCTTCCTTTCCTACTAGTCTCCCATTCCTTCCTTTTTTTTTTTTTCTTTTTTTTTTTTTTTTTTCTCTTACTTTTTAACCTTCATCCAGGTTTGTGAAGGCCTAGAATGTATTAATATGCCTACATTTAGACATTATTTCAGACTTTCCATTTAATAATTTTTTTAAAATCTAGACAAGTTACAATGGCCAACATCTCTTCTTGGCACAATTCACAACTGCTGCTGCCATCTCTGATCTTTCTTAATATGCTCTACCCTATGTTTGGGCTTCTATTATTATTTTTTTTATCCCCCACCTTCAAATCCCATATGTAGTTGGCGAGTTTAGTGCAATACCCATGGCTTTGAGGTACGCATTTCATATTCAAATTTCAGAAATTTGAAAATAAGGATAGGGTCGTTTTACTCTGGGTTTTTTTTTTTTATTTTTTACATGCCTCTCAATCTCCAGTTTGCTGTTTTGTTACTTAATATGCAAATCCAAATAAACCATTTCAAGCACCAAATGACACCTTTGATTTACATTGATTTTTCATGTATAACCTTGCATGTTGAAGAGATAGTAAATTTTATTACTTTCAAAAACAGTTAATTTAGTATATTAACCAGTATATTGAATAATCCCAATAAAATATCCCATCTTTGTGTTTACTGCTACTTTTAAGTTTTTGACTACTACATAAATTTACCTTTGCTTTTATTGATAGTGTCTGTGAACCTTGAGGATTTCAAAATAAACTGTTATGTTTTCATAGGTGCCATTTTAATAGAAGATACACTGCTTGGAGCTTAAAAAAAACGACCATGTAAAACTATTGGGCCAATGAAAGATCTGAGATGATGAAGACTTGATAATATAAACCTCTACTGCAGTTCAATAAATGTCTTCCTTATCTGTTGAACAGGAGTAGAGGCTTATCCCTTTTTTTACTGTTTAGGATTGGGTTTCTGGTTCTTTCTCTTAAATTCTTTTCATTCTCTTTCACTCCCAGTAAGTAGCCCTTTGCTTGGGTGAAATAATTTTTAAAAAATTATGCAAATTTCTAAGTAGGAATTGTTTCATTTTATTAACATGAGTGTAAGGTGCCTTGACAAATCATTGTTGTTGAACATTAGTTTGTCTTTTTATACTAAAATCATGGCTAAATTTTCTGGTGGAACAAAGATGGTAGCTGTAATTTTGAATGGAAAGATGAGAGATAGTCAGGTTGGTGGGAATTTCTAGAAGCAAAAGACATTTGCTGCTCCTGTAAGAGATTTAAGTGTAAAGAAAGCTGGAAGACCAGAAAAGTTAGACAAGAGTGCTGAAGTAAAGATTGCAATGGTCTCAGTAGGGAATCCAAAATGAACATCCAGATAAGTGAGTAGTGAATGTAATCTTAGCAAGCAGTGAGATTTCAGTTGATACAGTATGCAGGATATTATGAAAAAAAAACCCAACTTGAATGGGTGTATAATAGTAACAAATCCATCATTGACTAAAAAAAACATTGGAATAAAAGATTGAAGTGGTCAAAAGAAGATCTAAAATGGGGATGCTGGAAAGTGGCAAAAAATAATTTTAAGTGATGAATGTAAGACATTCTAATGCAAGAGAATATATAAGAAGATCAGTGAGCGAAAGAAATGTTGCAAGATACCAATACCAAGATGGAAAGATTTAGTGGTGAACATGTAATGGTCTGCGGTTGCATAAAAAATGATGGTAAAAGAAAATTGGTAAAAGTTGATGGAAACCTAAACAAAAAAAAACTATATAAGTTTACTACAGTTTAATCTTCTGCCAGACTCCAAAGATGGAGAAATATTTCAGCATGATGGTACTCTTTGCCACACATTACATGCAACAAAATGGTTTCTTGAGGATGAAGATGTTAACTTTTGGAAAACTGGTCAGCACAAAATCCTGATCCCAATTAAACCATTGTGGTGAGAACTAAATAAACAAGTGTTCCAACAAAAACCATTCAATCTCCAAGAGCTTATAGATTACTGCCAAAAAGAATGGAGAAAAAAAACTGAGAAAATCTGGACATTGTTCCATTCAGTGCCATATCAAATTGAAGCAATTAGTCAAATCAAAAGCAGCAACACTAATTACTAACTCCATACTTTGACATTCTCTATTTTCTGTAATAATAAAGATTACTTTAGGGGGGGGGGTTCGTTCATTTTAATTTGAGAAAAAAGCTGAAAGGTGAAATTTTAGCTGGTGACTCAGTATTTTACATGGCCTTTTTTCAGCATCACTATGCTTAAGATGTTCCATCATCCACCAGCATTACCAAAAATGTAGCAACTTGTTTTCTGGACCTAACAGATCATGAAATGCATACTGAGAAAAGAGCATACTGCGAATCACTCAGTTTTGGGGTGAAATTAACATAAGTAATTAATTTACCACGGTGATTCAAAACTTTTGCATGCAAGTGTGCTTTAGACCTTCAAGATGTCAGTTTGGTGATATGAGGTCTTGGATGTTTCATATGGTTGGTTGCTCACTATACAAGTAATTGGTATTATGCTTAATAGTATTCATTGAAAAGCTATGTAAGAATATTAAAATGTGTTAACTGAAAACTATGTTATCAGACCCCTTTTAAAATCCAATCATAACTGATGCTTTAATAATCAAATTTAAAATTGTACTAAAAGATATCAAAAGTTCAAATGTCATCAACTTTTGCAAAATTCTTTAGTTAGGAACTTCATTGTTTTGATTGTCAATTAAAAAATTATTCAAAAATAATTAAGTTTCTTTCTATTCAACTTGTGCCATATTGACAGATTTCAAGGATTTATCCTTGAAATCTGTCAATATGGCACAAGTTGAATAGTTATTTTTTGATAATGTAAAATTTGACATTGAAATATTTGTAAATGATTTATGTAAAAAAAAATGTAATTTCTTTTTTTTTTTTTTTTTTTTTTAATTTAAAATTAAAAAAAAAATTTAACCTCTTGAATTAAAAAGTGCTTGCATATAAATATATATATATATATATATATATATATATATATATATATATAATAGAATAAATTAATTCACATCACTTTTATATATGAATAGATACTTGGAGTATCATGGATTTTTGTTTCAATCCAATCTTTGTTGGATTTCTTAATGAATTAAGTTTATCTAAAGATCATGTTGTTCTTTCTTAATATTTTCTACTTTTGCTACTTTTGGGTCCAAGATAAAAATATATGAGATAATGATATATATTTTTATATATCAGGAACAGTATTGGGGAAATTTTGTGGAAAAGTTTACTTGTGATGCCCAGTACCCCTCTGACATGCGCATATATATTTCAACCAACAAAACAAAATTAGTCCAATGAAGGACAAAATGTGTAATAAGTAAACTTTTCCATTTTGGCATAAAAATTTCCCCACCTCCATCATATATATATATATATATATATATATATATATATATATATATACTATTTACTATGCTTTTTTTGTAGTATTTTAATAGTCTTCTAGGATCAAAATTCCTTATTGCTGGGCTTAGGGGGCGGCTTCTTAGAGGTCACTTCTTTTAACCAAGTTAACACAATTTATAATCTTGAAGTTAGCACCTTTATCACAGGTAACATTTTTGGTATTACCTTCTCTGTTATAATCAGACGTATATTTGTGAAATCTATTATGATAAACAAAAAACAAAAAAAATTTGTAGCTGACATCTTCAGTCTTCTTGAAATTTGTTGAATAATGTTGAACAGACTGGGTTGTTTGCTATTCAGTCACCTGAAAAGTTGAATGAAAATATAGTAGTAAAATTTTAATCAGTTTTTGATATTTGTGACTAACTTTTATGCCTTTTCTTATTTGCAAAATAATTGAAGAAATCTACATAAAATGTTGGTTATTTTTGAAGAAAACTCCCACAGGTACATTTATGTATTCCAGTAACACTTCTAGTAGATTTGAATATAGCCAGCAACTAAACCCCCTGTTTATTAATCTTTCATGCAATTGCTGAGTGAATGTCACACTGGTTATCTCTCTTCTGTAAAGCTTTATACTATTGTTGTTTAGTCTCTACTCAAACAGTGAACTTTAAAAGATACTAGGTGTAGTATGCTTTCAGTATCAAATAGGAAGCCTACTTATATAATGACAATTTGAGATAAGTAGGTCATATGTAAGCTACAATGTATATGGTGTGCTTACATAGTCTCAATTAACATTTGCAATGTGACCAAAGAAAGCAATTGTAAAGATGAAGACTTACCATTATTTTTACTTCATTGCATCAGACTTTGTATTTTTTTGCTTTTTTTTAAAATAAGCTTTTATTAAGAAAGATTTTCAATTCAATAAAATTTATCATTAATTACAGTTACTAATCCAAGTATAATTGATCATTGCCATGTGGATATGTAAAAAAAAAAAAATTTCCCATATGATCTGAAAGAAAAAAAAAAAATGTTGAATCCAAATGAGATCTTTTTCCATTCATGGTAAATATAGATTAAATATAGATATTTATTATTATTTAGAATTCCTCAATAGCAGTGGTTTCCAAACTTTTTTTTTCTGGGCTGCATTTTCAGAATTAAAATTTGCTCACACCTCACCAACTTTCATCTGATTAAAAAATACATTTAAAAATAAAAAACAGAGAGAGGATTAAAGGGAGATAACTGTGGATTCAAAGGTAGAACATTATAATTGATAACTCTCTCCTCCAATTTGCAAACACTAGTTACTATATTCTTAATACTAGATATAATGCAAAAATATCACAATTATTAAAATCATTCACTAATTAATATCTATTTATATTGGGATTCATGCATGCAATTACAAGTAATCTATAATAATATTTTAAATTTTGAAATATTTATTTTTGACATATGAATTTTTTTTAAATTGTTTCTAAATCTTTGATTGTCTTTCAGTCATTCTTATTTCTATCCTCTTCTGCTGCATCTATGAGGTGCATCCTACCATTTAGGAACCACCTGCTCTATAGTGTAAATCTATAGGCATCCACTGAAATTCAACATCTGAAGTATCTGTTTTGGAAATGTACTTCACCATAATTTTCTTAGCCCAAAATATTTACTGTAGATGACTGTTTTGTAAGCATGTTTGTTTGTGTGTGTTCCATGACAGCTGCAGAACTAATTAGTTGTCAGTAATGGCCAAGTGAAAAAAAATATTGGATTTCAGTATTCAAAATTTTGAAGAACAGATTCTTTTATTCAAATTCTATTTTTTGTTTGAAGTCAGTTGCTAAGATTTAGAAAGATAAGTAGTAAATGCATACAGTGTTTTTTATATATTGATAGTTTTGAAATATTATTTCTATCTCTTTCTTTACCTTTTTTAATTTAAAATATTTTTATTACTATCATGGTAATTGTTCTGATGAACTTTCTTTTATGATACCTAGGCATTATGAATTTAATTACAGTACTAGATTAGTGGCAAGGTCTCATCATTTTACAGTTGAAATGGCTACATGAATCTGTAAGTTCTATGCTAACAGTTTCTTCTATCACATTTCTTTCTTGTAGAACTCTTCAGGCTTCTTTTCCAGTCAACATTGATCTTTAAAAATTGAAATGCTATATCAATTGATATCTTCCATCTTAATTCAGACTAATGTATTTATAACAGAACAAATAGTCTTTAACCAATTTATAAAGAGTATTTGTTCTGTTCTAAATACATTAGTCTGAATTTATATGCACAAAAAAGTATGAATAATCATTTTATGCAATAGCTCAAGGTTTCTAAAATTCCTTATTCATTATTACCATAATTGGATATGACAGGCAAATATATATATATATATATATATATATATATATATATATATATATATATATATATATATATATATATATATATATATATATATATTCAGTGTATTAAAGTGCTTAGTAATAAATTCAGTGATGATACTTGAACAATTTTTACTTTAATATTAAATGATTTAACTAACCCCATTGTATTTGATAGCTATTTCTACATTTGCTCTGTAAAGAAAACTTCTTTTTTTTTCCTTTGGTCCCATTTTTCTTCCTAATATTTACAATTAGGCTAAATTCTAAAGACAGATTTTAATACTCTCTAGTACGTATATATGGTACATCAATTAGTTATATTGACTGAATTTCTCATGCATCCTATTTTAGAATTGGTCAATTGTAGAGTCACTATGAAGCACTGTGCTACAGAGTCACCACGATAATTAGTGCTTCTGTGATTTCAGGAGCAAGTGGGTTTTACACTTGTTAGCTCTATTCCCAACCTGAATTAAAAATCGTCATTTTCCTAGACTGGTTGCCAACTGAGGCTAGAGAGGGTCAGTCTTCTGTTAGTTAACCCATAGCTGAGGGGGAGATGGATTTATACCTTTCACAAAGCTGTTTGTGTGAAAGTGATTTCACTGGCCTTGGCCAGATTTTGAACACAGCTCACTAATCCCGCTATGCTATTTTAGAATAAAGGAACTGAATTTTAGTTTAGTCATTGTTTTGAGTTGGACTAATATTATGTACTTGTCATGAAATAACTAATTATATAAAATCTGTTATTACTTATTGTCATAAATGCTATATTTAGTAGGTGTACATGTTTCAGTAGACAATCTTGTTTGTTTTTTTTAAATAATCAAGTTTTACATATTTCTTTTTGTGATGTTTACTTAAAGTCGGCATTTTAGTTCTTTAGAAGGTTTTCTTAATATTCTTCATCTTTCCTTTTGCTTACATCCACATCATCTTTGAATGATTTTCTTGTTGATCAATTTGCTTTTCTTGCTTAGAACTCTTACAGGATTCTTCCAAGGAAGCCACTTTTGTTCTTATCTTACCAATGTTTTCAGTTTCTCTTTTGATTGTTCTTCAATCAAACTTTTGGAAATGTTTAATCTTGTTCTCCCATCACTAAATAAATCAACTTTTGAAATTGTCTTTCTTATAACCTATGGCAATCTTTATGTTTCTGAAATAGAATAAATAACTATACTATTTTATATATAGAAGAAATTGTATGACAAAGTGGAAAAAGTTTACTTGTGACATGTTTCGTCCTTTCAGGACTTTATCAGACTAAATTTGTTGTACCAAATTTAGTCTGATAAAGTCCTGAAAGGACAAAACGCATCACAAGTAAACTTTTTCCACTTTGTCATACAATTTCTCCAATATTGTTCTTGATATATAAAATATACATGATATATACTTGATAAAGTCCTTCAGATGAGAAAACATGCCTGCTAAGAATAGTTTTTCTTCTTGTCTCTTTCTATTCATATATATATATATATATATATATATATATATATATATATAACCATCCACTTTAGTTGTATAATAAAATATCACCCCATCAAATAAGTTAAAGTATTTCTAATAAAAAACTTATAGTAAACTGAAATTTACATGGTATTTTATCATAAAAAGATAAGTACATCTTGAAAATTATACTAATATCAGCCATAAATTAATTTTAAAGAATAAAAAAAGAAACTCCACCAAATCCACTTTCTGAAAATTTTTCTTTTTCTGAAATGTTGATGGGAAGATGTGAATCATGTGATCATTTTGTTCTGAATGGTTTTTGTTGTAAATCAATTTGAACCTCTTCAGGCAAATGCCAATGAATAAAATGTTTACATTTATAATGATAATATCTTAAAATAGGTATGATATGCAATTATTCAGCTGACTTAGTTTTTATGCCAAGTTGACGTCAGTCTATATGAAAAGCTTAGTCAATCATTCTTTACATAAAGAATACATTAATAACAAGTGTATGCAGTTGGTTTACTTTGCTTAAATAAAAGAAAAAATTGTTTTTAATATTTTAGTTTTTCAATTGGTATTTTTCCTTGGTTTGCAATTCATTAAATTTCTTAATTTTCTTTTGTGAAATTCAGGATTGATATTAAATGAATCTAATTTTGATTGAACCACCACCTTTCTTTTATATAGTGTGCTTTTGGAATTCGTCTTTGGCCATCAGCGTTGCATTTACTGTCCTCGGTCTGAATACTTTCCAGATAATTAAATTTCTCCACCTGCTTGATTTTAGTGTCCCCAACCTTTGTGTAGAGACAAATGGATCCAATGGTGCATGGCCAATGACAAGATAATAGCCAACACATGGTTCCAAGAACATCCAAGATGATTATGGAAATGGAGGAGCCCAGGAGGAGAAACTAAAAACCAAATTGACTACATAACTATCAACAAGGTGTTCAGGGATGCAATGGTTCACTGCAAAACCTACCCAAGTGACGACTGCAGAAGCGACCATTGACCTGTTATAAGCAAGCTAAGAGTGAAACTATAGAAACTGAAGAAGCCTAATGCAGCACCCCGATTGCAATGCAACAAACTCCTGAGTGACGAACCTGAAGGAAAAATATATGGAGAGTGTGAAGAGTAGATGTGAGGGACAAAATGGAAAGAGAATCTCAAAATGAGAATGCACTAAGAGAAGCTTTATTGGCATCAACAAATAAGATCATCCCCAAGGAGAATGGACGAAGAAGAAAAAAACCGAATGGATGACTGATAAGATTCTCGATATGATGCAAAGGAGACAGAAGACTCTGCCAAGATACGGAACAGAATGCAGAAAACTACACAATGAAATAAAGACCAAATGCAGGCAGGCTAAAGAAAAGTGGCTGAACAAAAAATGTGCAGAAATAGAGAGATTGAGTACCGCCAACAAAGGAGATATGCATAAACAAATAAGGGAACTAAAAGGACAGAAGTCATGCTCATCAACAGGCTGCATAAAATCACAGGATGGAAACTCAGAGAAGGGAAAAATTCTTCAGTGCTGGAATGAATATATGAGAGAACTCTTCCACAGCGAAAGAGGGCAACTGGCAATACACAGAACTACCGACAGGCCTGAACTTAGAAGCTGCACTGGCCAAATTGAACAGAAACAAGGTGGTAGGGCCAGACGGAATTGTAACGGAAATGCTGACAACCTTAGATGATTTTGGTATTGACAAGATCACAAAAATAATAAATGAAATCCACAACAGTGAGGATATACAGGAAGATGTCAGCAAATCTATTTTCATAGCACTGCCTAAGAACTCAGGTACAAATGAATGGGAACTCCACCAAACAATCAGCCTAATGAGCCACATAACAACTCATTATCCATATTCTGATGAATAGAACACATAGCAGAATCAGGACAGAGATAGGACAAGAACAGTGTGGGTTAGTTAAAGACACTGGAACAAGGGACACAGTATTCATGCTCAGAATGTTATCAGAAAGAGCAATACAAATGCACCTGTGCTTTATAGACGGCACAAAGTACACCAAAAAGATCTGTTAGAGCTGCTCAGTAACCTTGACATATTTGGGAAAGACACTAGAATAATCAAAAACCTCTACTGGCAGCAAACCACCTGCATAAAGATTAAAAAAATGAGTTCAGCAGACATACAAAAATAGAAAGGGGCATAAGGCAAGGGTGTGTCTTCTCGCCAGACTCATTCAACCTATAGAGTGGGGCAATTCTAAGAGAACTAGAAATGCTACCAGGATTCATCATTAGTGGACACAAACTTAGCAACATAAGATACATTGTTTGACCCTACTACTATCAAAATCCATAGTATATCAGAAATTAAATGTAAAATATGCTTTTATTTTATTATTTTTTTGTATTTCAAAGAATAAAAAACATACTGTATAAAAGAAATTAATAAAATATCTTAATTTAATTCAAAAATAGAATAGTTTTCTTATATTTTTTTTGTGTACATTAACATATTAAAAATAAATATACTACAAAATTGTGCTTATATATGTAATCATTTTTAATAGCCTTTCATATTTTGTATGAATGATTATATCTGAAATTCTTGAAAGCTTGAATATCTTTGAACATATGCTAAATTAATATTTAGTAAACAAAGTTTGTTGACTTTGTATAATTAAAAGCTTGAAGAATAAAAGGGAAAATATTTATCACATTAAAAAAATTAAATTACTGCTTTGTATTTTTTTCTTAAGATTAAACTCTTTATAATGTATACTTAATTGTTCTAACAAATTTTTCTTTTTAAATTTGTTAAATTATATTGACATATATGTAAAATATTAAAAATCTCATGCATGAAATTGGCATTATGTGTAGTCATTTGAACTCTGCTTTGTGTTAAAAATGTTATTGTTTTTGGTGTATAATTACATCACATCAATTGTGGGGCAGATAGTGACTTGCAAAGCAAACATTTACCAATAAATTCAAACATGAGTTTCTTTTGAACAGTATATTTCAGTGAAGTCAACAGCAGCAATCTGTTTCATGCTTAACTGCAATCTTCAGGCCATGTGTGTTATGTAGACACATGGCCAGAAGACTGTGTTTAAGTGAACATTGAAGTCAACACTCAGAGGCGACAGGTTGTTTCATGCTAGACATAATTGTCAGGCTGCAATTGTGTCTAGCATGAAACATCCTGTCACCTCTGAGTGTTGACTTCAATGTTCACTTTTATATTTATATTTACATATGCTCTATCTCTGATATTGAGCACTTTATCCCATAAATATAGCACACATTAAAACTATATTTCTTCACATACCCACAAACACACACACACTGTTTAATTATCCAGTTTGAGAGATATTTTTAACCATTTTAGATAAAGGACATCTATATACTATTAAATATATTTTTTAATTATTTATTTTTTCACTGAAATATATAAATTTGTGAATAGTACTCTAGAGTTATAAAAATTTTAATATATATCGCTTCATTTATACTCACACATGCAGTAGAGTATCGCTTCACAAAATGTTTTTGAAGCACTAGTTCTTTCAGTATCTGTCTATATTTCTGAGATGAGATATTATGTACACTATTTACAATATTCGGACTATTGTCCTCATCTTTGTCACCATATTTATCACATTTCAGTCGTCGTAAGCTCCGGCCTTCTTCAGGTGGTTGGAATGTCGAACTGAACACCGTGCTATCCACTGTACCATGTGTCATCAAGGCACAAAGATGAGGACAATAGTCCGAATAATGTAAATAGTGCACTAGTTCTTTGTGGAAAGTTTTTTTTGTTTTTTAAGCCCACTTTCCTTTATCTGCTACTCTTTTGTACCCTGTTGGTTGTTCCCTACTTATTTTGCTTTTATTTACACCTTCATTCTTTCTCTTGGACCCCACAATGGTTGGACAACTTTGTCTACTCTGGGAAGCAGTGTGCAAGAGGGATATTAAAACACATTTGAATCTCACTTCCCTAAATTATGACCAAATATGTTAAACCTTTTTGTATCACTACCCCTGCTTGTTTTCAAGTTCATAAACAAGGGAAAAGAAATATGGCAGTTTATTGTTGTTAAATAAATATAACAATCCTCTTTAAATAAAGTACTTTTTACTCTATCTTTGTTGCTTAAGTCTGTTTCAAATCTGGAGCTGCTCATAACTTGTATAAGGCATATACAAAGTACATTAAAAAATATTTTCCTGCTAATGCTGCATGGGCAAAATCCTTTGGATGGGAGGTGATACCCCACCCTTCTTGTGCATGCATGAAAATTTTTGTACCAGTTGACCACCTCAGTTCCTGGTGGATTTTTGTTTTCACATAAAATGACTGAATGCATCAAACAGCAATATTGCATCAAGTTTTACCGAAAGCTTGGTGATACTCAAGCTCAAAGCCATCCAGAAGATTCATGGTTGCACCTCAGTGGAAAGTAAGGTACACTCAAACAGGCTTTCCACAAGCTGAAAGTACAGGATCAGAGCATTTCTATTTTAATGGATTTGTGGTACATGCCAGCAGAATTTGTTTTCAAGGTGCTGGTGAAGCAGCAGAATCAACTCTACATGGAAATTGCATGGTTTTCAGATTGGGGAAGAGCCAAAAGCCACACGATGCCAAGTCAGGAGAGTAGGGAGCCTGTCGAGTAAGTGGTGCGTTGTTCTTGACCAGGAAAATTTGGTGCAATATCTCTGCTTGATGCATTCGCTCATCTTGCATGAAAACTAAAAGCATACCCTACTCATCTGTACTCTAGGTGTAACAGTTGGAAAATAACATGTCTTACTGATGTAAAAGTTTTCACACAGGAACAGGAAAGGTGGCATCACCTCTCATTCAAAGGATTTTGATCATGTTGCATTAGATTGTGTAGGAAAAATTAGTTAGATACTTTTTAAATGCAACTATAATGAATTTAAAAAAAAAAAAAAAAAACTGCTCAAACCCCAAGAAATTATTTGAAAGTTTGTTTTTGTTTTTTTTTTGTTTTTTTTTTGTTTTTTTTAGGGAGGTTAGTTAATATTGCTAATAAATAAGAAAGTGATGTTCGGATGTGTAAGCATATGTATATGTCCAGTGTCAAATAATTAGTCCGTCTTGTATATGTTTGTCCAGATTTAACATTTAACAGCAAAACAAAAAGGACGATAACTTATGTGACTTTATTTTAAAGATTTTATGTATTAATTGAGATTGAAAACTGTATTTAAGGAACTAAGCTGTGAAATGTAGATACTAAAGGCCTATGTTCAACTTTACAGCTGTGATGGAAATCTATTTGTCACAAAGGTATAACTTAATATAAATATTAGAATTTATATTTTTATAATCTTGTCTCATCTCTGTTCTTTTAAAATTTAAATGCAATTACTTTAATTATGTAATATTCAAGTTTTGCAGTTGTAAAAACTTCTTTATTGGTTTTAAATTTTGAGTTTATTGTACTTACAAAAAAATAAGTATGTTCTGAAAAGAAAATGCCAAAAAGAAAATACTTTCAATTATTATCAAAATCTTTGAAGATAATGTAAATATTTTAAATGTTGGAAGTGCTTGGGAAGAGAGAGCATTCAGATAATCCATATCATGTGGTCTAAACATAAAAATTTTAGTAAACTTCTTTTTATTTACATGTATTAAGATCATCACCTACATAGAACTCTTTGTTGAGTTGTTATTGTATCTGTTTTTCATATATTGCGGAGTTTCATCAAGGAATACCCTAAATTCCTGAGGTATGTTGTCAGTTTTCTTGGTTGACAATTTCTCATTGCCTATGCACTAGTGTTGTTGGTTTCATTTTGCTGTAGTTGATGTCTTTTTACAATGTTTGTAAATATTTTCTTATGTTGCTTTACTATTATTGTCATTGTCACTGTTTCTACTAACTTATAGAATCTTAGTACAACTATTCCTCTCTTGCATGGTCATTCACTTGAGATCTTTGTGTTGTCTGTGTTTAGTCATGTAAACCTTGCTATGCTAATGTTTGTGTTTGGCATCTTTTATCTTTTTAAATAATAAATATACAAAAAAATGTGTATATTTTCTGTCTTGAGCATGTATATATATTTTTCTTTCTTTCGTGTTATTAAATAATTGGTAGAAATCTTTTTTCTCTCTATATATTTTGTTCCTTTTCTTCAATTTAAATAATTCAGACATATACAACATTTTTTTTTTTTTTTTTTTTTTTTTTTTTTTTTTTACCATCAATTTTTCCAGTTTAAACATATACCTTAATTTTTGTCTTACTGTTATCATTATTTACAATTTCCTACAGGTTAATTGTTCTCATAATATATGTCCAATTGTGTATAAAACGTGTAAGACTCTTAACAATAGTCAAAAACCAACACACCACTACCCGCAAAAAACAACCAGTCGTTCATTCCATTTGAAATCTAAATGATGCTGTTAATGTCTTGTTTGCTTTATCTGAAATCCATATTTTACATATATACATTTTTCACCATTCCTGGCAGATCTTCTATTATTACAGTGTGCGATATCTACTAACAAAAGTGATGAAAAGAAAAAGAATCTAAATGAAATCAGATAAAAAAAAAAAAATTAAAAAAATTGCCAACATCCCTGATTCGTGCACATGTGTAGTTATACCAACACAACAAATTTAGTCCAAAGTCCTAAAGGACGAAACACATCACAAAAAAATTTTTTCCACATTGTCATACTTTTTCCCCAATATGTATGTGTGTATTTTATTACTTTAAATGTTCTTTTAGTGGATACCCATATTTGAGTAGATGCCCTGTTTATTTATTAAACAGTATATTTATTTTTGCCTACCTGCCTGAATATTAGAGAAATCTTAAATAAAAATGCACTCAGTGGTAAAATCTGTTGGATTAATAAATAAAAAATCCATTACTTCTTTAGAAGTAATGTGTGTGTATATATATATATATATATATATATATATATATATATATATATATATATATATATATATATGTCTGTATGTATGTTTCTGCATTGAAACAAATTGGATGAAAAGAGTTTCATAGTTCATTTCACTTTTTCTTTAAAACTCATTAAAAAGTATTTTTGTATTTGGGGACATTATTTTCATCCTTTAAATATTAACTTGGTATGGCACAGTTTAAGTCCTTATAAGCTTTTATTTATCATTTATATTTAGCTAACTTTGTTAAGGGATAATTGAAAACACAATGAAAGGAGTTTGTAAGATTATTTTTCAGTTTGTCTTAAATATAAAAACCCTAGAAGATTAATAGATTTAGTTTGCCCTCTGCAACATCCCCTCAGTTGCACTAAGACAATGATAAACACTCTTAACAGGTTATTTTATTTTCAATATATAACAATCTGTTAAATCAATTCTGTAAATTTGTAAATAATTTTTTCTTTATTTTGTGGGGGTGGAGTGATCATTACTTGTTTTACTGAAGCCTGAACTAAGTGAATTTATTTTCTTGGTATTTGCTTTCACAGTACATTCATACATATTTTGAACCAGCTGTATTGTTGCTAAACTAACATTAATGTATAGAAATTATAAAGATGAAAACTTTAAAAAAAAAAAAAAGTGGTACTGTGATAAAATTTAAATAAGCTTCTATTTCTTAAAAAAAAAACCTTTTGAACATGGTTAGGAGTGCCCAAGGAGTCATTACAGGCTAGGGATTGAATTCTTAAGATGATATGTATGCTTGCAATGGTATTATCTATTTCTGGTTGGTAGAGGTTACTGTTTAAATTGCTAATGAAAGCATAATGACTACCATGTCTGTTGCTCAAAATGCTTGCTCTACTGTAAGCGTTATTTATCTGCCCTCCCTACAAAGACAGAATGTGACACAAGGTCTTTTTTTATTTCTGTGGAAGAGTCTATGTGCATACATATTAGCCAAGGACATAAATTACGCACTCCCTGCAACCACTGTCACACTGGCATTGATATTACACCAACCCTGCCTCTCTTAGTGCAATAAGGAAGGTGCTATTGCAGAAGTAGAATCCTGAGGATTGGGCATCTCCACCCATCTCAAATGAGGAGAGAACATATACTAAGCTTTGATCCCAGCCAACTGTAAGCACAGTTGAAAAGAACATTCACTCAACTTTCAGTGTCTGTTGTGTTATCAGCAATGACTTTTAGACTTCTTTCTTTCTTTTTCTTTAGCATCCATCAAATCAAATCAAGACTTGAAATATTGTACCATCCTCTCTTCTCCAGTTCTAATCAAAGATTTTGCCTTGTCATCTATTTAAAATAAAATAATAAAAAAAAAAAGATTTCCCTCAATATCCAAAATTTTGCAATTGTTCTTTTTCTGAATATGAAAGCAAATTTTTGGGATGGAGATTAATTCTGACAATTTCTTCAAATTTGACTATGAAACTGGATGTCTCTAAGATGATTAGAAATATTGGTTCTGAAAGTTCATTTTGAATATGATTTCTAATTCAGACATTTTGTCTTTATCATGTTTAATTGGGTGTTACAAATTTAAAATCAAATCGTATTAATTCACCTTAAATACTAATGGTTGTAAACCTCTACTCTCACATTAAATACAGGGATACCTTGGCTTACGGCATTTCGAATTAAGTCATTTTTGAACATATGTTGGTTTTTCTTAAATATCATATGTAAAAATAAATCTCACCTTAGATCGTTTTACTCGAGTTTATGTTGGTCATCAAAACACTAAAATAACAATGAACACTTATAAAATCATATTTAAATAAATTTAAAAATATTATATATATAATCATAAAATCATTAAAAACAAAAAAATTAGCATAATAAAGTATGTTAATATCTTTCCTGGTACTCAAGACATCTATACAACCAGGATACATTCAAAATAAATAATGATGATTATAATAATAGCAGCAAGTAAGACGAAATACTTAAATCTTTACAAGCCATTTAGAGATTGCTTGAAAAATGGAGCTTATTTCAGTGTGAATTCGTTTTCTTGAAGGTTTTTAGAAGATTTACACTCATTACCAAAAACCTATTTCTATTACATATAATTTAGTGGCTTTAAGTTTCTCAAATGTTATCATTCAAAAGAAGTAAAATGGAATTAATTTTCTGATATAAAATGCTTCATTTAATTCAAAGAAACCTTTTTGTTCAAAAACATTTTAATTTACATTTACTAATCTATAGATATGTAATCTGAACACTATTTTAAAAATATAAATTCAACTATTGAAATTTCAGAAAAATTATATTGATTACTTTTTATTTCTTTGTTTAATAAAAAAAAATATGAGTGAATTTTCTTCTTTTTGATATCTTTCTATTTCCTCGTTTAATAAAAAAAAAAATGACTGAATTTTCTCCTTTGATATAAATATTTCTTCCCTCGCCTTTTATAAAATTGCAGCAAATTTCCACTTGACTGAATACATTTTACATATTTTAAGAAATTGATACCTGGAGAATTAAAACAATTTTTTTTTTTTTTTTTTTTTTTTTTTTTCAATTGGGCAAAATTCTGCCATGAGCCAAAAGTTTCAAAATACAAAAAGAAAAAAAAACTACAGTTGTTTGACTGTTTAAAAATGAAGTTTAAATTATCTTATGATAAATTAAAAAAAAAAATTCATACAAAATTATTTTATAAAGATTTTGGAAAATTTTTAAAGAAATGAAATGTTTTATAATTCATCAAATAATTATCTGCTGTTAGCTTAATAGCGTGTGTTGTTCCTTCTTTATTAGAATTTATGAAATTAGCATGCTTCTAGGCCCTCTTGCACAATAGACAAATTATTTCACTTTAACATTTGTAAATTGTCAGGGTGAATGTCCAGACATTACTCAAATGGTTAAAATCATTATGGATAATTATCTAGTGATGGCAGATATTTATAATTTTGTCTGTTTGGACAGCTATACTGCAAAATGGAAAACCTTATCTTTAACTGACAGTATCTCCTACCACTTGAAACAACTTGTAATGATATCCAATTGATAGAACATTTGAGTTAGGGTTTGGCAGTAAGTACCATATGATGGGGTATTGATAACTACATTGTCTCTTTTTAACAAGATTAAATGGGACCACATATAAGTGCATTGATCATAGGTTTTCCAGACCTTTCATTATTGATAAATATGAATTTAGTACAATAGTTTTACTTTTTGATGGATGAGTATTTTTATGAAAGAAATAAAAGAAAAATATTAATTTCATACCAGAACAACAACCTTTCATTTTGGTGTTTTAATTTGCTATTAAGAATAAAATTTGTATCTTTTGTCATCTGATTTAGTCACTGAAATAGTTTATAAACTCATAAAATAGTTGTATTTTCTCTGAATTTCTTAAATTGATATAATTACTAATTTTTTACTAGTCTCTTGTTTTTTTTTTCACAACAGTTTACATTTATTCAATGACTTTTAATTAAGCAGTAGGAATTGGAAGTTAAAACCAAGCTGACAATGAGATTTGAACACTTAACCTTTTTTTGTTATTGAATTGCAAGTCTATTACCAAATAGTGCCAAATGTCCTCCTCATCACCCACTTGTTAATTTTCCAATTCACCCACTCTTAGAGCTAATTAGAATCTCCCCTACTTATTAACCTTCATCACTCTGTATGTGACTTCATTTGCTGTACAAAAAGTTTATCCTGCCACTGAAGGTGACTCTGATCCCTGTGTGTTTGAATTTCATAGTTGTGTTGTCATATCCTGCTAAGGCAACAGACAACAATTTTGAATGAAATTAACAATAAGGATACTGCAATTGAGAGGTCTCGAAAAAGAATGTAGTGGATAGGAAAGTGTTATATTCCATGCTAAGGAAATAAATACTTAACACCAGGTGGACACTAGAAGAAAGGTTTATTGTACACAACCAGTACAATATGAAATACGGTACAGTTATACACACAGGTCAATCTAGTAGTGACTACCGCTAATTGGAAGGTCGGACATGCTTGCATCATCTCACTCTCACTCTTCCTGAAGTCTCTCATAGACAGTTGGCTTACTACCTATAGCGTAATCATTCATGGAAGTGACTGGTTATTCCATTACATTAGAAAGTAATATTAATCATGCAGTATGCTAAAGGTTAAGGATTGAGGAAGAAATCTTAAGATATTATTTTGGGATGTTATATATATTATTTGTTGGCCATTGATGATTTAATTATAACATTGGTAAGACATGATGGAAATATTTTCATTTCTGTTAAATCATTTTACTAAAAGTTTTTAGTTTTATTTCTCTGCGTTCCTGTCCTAATTTGAAAGACTTTATCATAATCACTTCCCATCCACTCTCCATTTATTGACCCTCTCTTTCTGTTCTCACCCCCCCACCTCCAAGTGTTCCAAGAAATAGGAGTCAAGATAAACCTTACTAAAGCAGAAACTATGATCTGGAAGTGGAATGAATGCCATGATTGTAGCTACACTCAAACCATGATAAATATTCAGGATGTAGAATTAGTAAATACTAAACAGTTCAAATAACTTTGTATACAGATCAGCTGTAGCAAATTTAGTATAGGAGATAAAGTAATTAAACATAGAATAAACTGTGCTAGGGTTAGTTTCATACAATACTGTAAATAGCAGCAACCAAAACATTAACCTAAAAAGTAGAGTCCTCTTCTTAAATATCGTCTTCATATCAAGACTTTGATAGGGACGTCATGAATGACACCAAACTCGTTTGCAAATATCTAAACTTTTAGCCATTTACAACTGCTTTCTCAGATCAGTGATTAAAAATAGCTTGGAATGAATGAATCCTGTAGGTCTTAAGGAGGACTATACTTCAAGCTTTGTGGACTGGCACTACAGAAATACTAGCAAATAAATGTATGAGATTACAGAAACTACATCATTTGAGGACTTTTGTCAGAAGCAACAACTAAGATTGATAGAACATGTAACTTTAAGAGAAAATAATGACATAATCAAGATGTTGACATTCCACATTATTTCAAACAGAAGGTTAGGAAAGAAGGGACAATCAATACCAAAAAAAAAAAAATGTAATTGTTAGAGAACTTGAGAAACCTATTTTTCTGCAAAATTGTTTTTAAAGAAAGATTTTATAAATTTCAACCGAAAATAGCACTGGCTGTTTGGTCAATGAATGCCAAAATGTTTCCTTTTAAGGAAACTGCTAATGTTGCCATTTATTATGACCTCTTCCCCTTTTTCATTTAACATACAAGATTACTTTAAGAGAAATGTGAATTTTGAAAAGAACTTCAGCTATAAAAGATCAGTTCTGTTCAATTGAAACAATATTTAATACTATCAATTCTGTTATGAATAGCGGTTCTATTAATACTAATGTTATTTATAATAAGAGATTTATTGATTTAAAACTCATATTTTCTTTCTCTCTTTTGTAATTACTGACATACATCTTTTTATGTTGCATAGGGAAACCATGAATCCAACTATTATTGATGAAGTGACCTTGACCAAAATAATTACTTATCTTATATGAAATTTATTGTATACAAATTGTATCACTTTTGACTTCATCATTACCTGCTCAAATTTTTCTTCACTAGCTGCATCTACTAACAATTTGAGATTTTATATATATATATATATATATATAAGTACACACTATTAAGTCTGTAACCTAATAATGAAAAACTTATTTTTCAACATAATCTCCTTTGTCCATACAATTTATCCAGTCTTTCTTGCTTAATTACATAGATTAAATATGTTACAGAAAAAACTTGAACATTTTATATGCATAAAGTTAGAAAAAAAAATGAAAACCTTATTAGAATTGTTTTATCTATTAGATTAGTGTATGTATTGTGTGTAAGGGTGCTGAAAAACTTTCAGCCTAACCCAGTTCCTTCAAACCCCAAAACTACAAACATCAAATATTATTATTTCTTCTTTTTAAAATTTCTAAATTCTTTAATTTTTTTCATATCCATAAGTTGTTATTATTAAATATTGTAATTCTTTATTATTGAGAAATGGTTTTTTTTTTTGGCCTATCCTAAAATAGGCTGGAGATGGCAATTTGGTCCTAGATTTAGGAATTCCTTCTGGTCATTCGTTAATTTATGACTGGACAGGTTTATATATTTATCAGTGTTTTGGGGGAAATAGAATATTTACTTGATATAATCAAAATCCTACACTAGTCATCATCCCAACTTTTTCTTTACATTCCTAATTTCAGGAAAATACATCATTAATTCTCTCAATTCTGCTTTGCAAAAATAAATTAAATGCCTTAAAAGGCAACAGAAGAGAACATAAAGTAGAAAATGAATTGTCAAATCCCTAACAATTTTAAATGACAACCTTTTTTTTTTTTCTTTTAAACATTCTCTTTATGAGTAAGTCTCTGTAAAAACTTGTGACTTTGCTGCTAAAAATGGCCTCTTCAAGAAAGAATCTTATTTTTATACAAAACTGAAAGGAATTTACTTTATACTCATTTTAACCAAAAAATTAACAGTTGATACTATTTATTATAAAAAGAAAGCTTCATAAATTGTATTAAATGACACCACTAAGAATCATTTTCAGACCGTTGTCTTTTCAATCTTAGTCACAAAAACATTGCCTTTGTTTTTTATAACCCAAACAAAACTCTTAAAATTTTGTCTAATAAAAAATAAACATGTCAGAGTATGTTCTTATGTCATTCTTCGTCTTAACACTGGTTTTCATACAATCACTGAAGTTAAGCAACATCGAAACTGATCAGTACCTAGATGGGTGACTGCTTGAGAATACAAGATGCTGTAAGCTTAGATATGCAGGTACTGTAATAGAAATCAGTGAACCAAGTTCCAATTCCAGTCAAGTTCATTATATTCACTTACATGCAAATGCTCTTGGAAACTGTATGAATCCACCTCTTCTCACCCCCAACTATGGGTTAATTAGTTGGACTTGTATCAGTAAATCATAATTATCTTAAAAAAAATTCTTAGAATCTAAAAATATTTTTGGCTTTAAATAACCTGCAAAGGGTTGATAAGCTATAAAAAAGCAAATCAATCAATCATTCTTTATCTTTGTTAGCTAACCAACCATGTTGTTTGAAGTTCTCATTTCTAGCTATTGAAATCTGGCGATTTTTCTGAAGTAACTGATTGCTATACTTTGCCTGAGTTGTTACGGCCATCTTGGATTATGTCAATAAAAATCCATTCTATTGCCATAGATATACATATATTTGCAATTGATAATTGTGTGTGTGTGTGTATGTAAGCATTCAAGCAGGAATATTGATGTGTTTTATTGCTGAATCTACTAAGCAGATTCATAACTTTCCATTATATTTTATTTTGCAGTATATAATAAGCACCTTTGTATGCACCCTAAATTTAGGATTTGATAGGCTGAAAAAATAAAATTCAACATTTGAAGCTCCAACTACAAAGTATTTTTTTTTAATGTTCAAAGCTATACAAATTGTTTAACTTGGAAACTAAATATACCATCTTCCACTAAATTTAAATTTTGAAATTGTAGCAGAGCTTCTTAATTCCTATTCCTTGTACAAAACAAAGAAATTGATGTAGGAAAAAATAATATAAAAAATAATTGTTCTGCAGATGTTGTGAAATACTTGTTGCTACATTCTTTCCTCATCTGCAGTATTCTATTCTTTTCCATCTTCTCAATTGTTAACAAGCTCATTCCAAAGGATAATTCACACTCATTTTTATGATTCATAAAAAGGCACTTGTATTATCATTCCATAGATTTTCTAGCAAATTGCCAAACTTTTGTCTATTCATCAAAATAAATTGCGTAAATCAGTGTAAACATCAAAAAATTTAATTAGGCCATTCGCTTAAGATCGTCAAAAGAATCACAGAGTCTCTAAGTATAAATAAATCTATTAATCAATTCGCCATGTTTTATGTAGCATGATTTATATGTGCTTCCAACATTAATGAAAAGACTATTGCATAATTTTATTGTTTCTAAAAATAGAACCTTTAGATATGTTTGCTTCACACTCCTCTACAGCCTTTTAAACAGGAGTAAAGGTTTATCCCTTGTTTTCTGTCTAGGATTTGGATTTAGTTTCTGGTGCCTTCCAAAGTTTTTTAATTCTCTTTGACTCTCATTAGTCCCTTGCATCTTAGTGGTATTATTGCTTTGCTTGGGGTGAACTGATTTAAAAAAAAAAAAAACATTTGAAGAAAAACTTATGGTTTATCTTTTACAAATTTATAGTTTTTAACTGCTGTTTTTATTTCTTTTTTTTTTAAATCGGTAATATATAAAATTTGGCTGGCATAAGTCCAAGGATATTTTAAGAGCATAATAATTATACTCACTTGTAACAAATATTTCTAATACACAGAATTTCTGTTAGTCTCTTAAAGGCTATGAAGGGTTAAGATTCATCCCTTTAAGCAGTTCTCAAACATCAAACTTGAAGGCTACAATGACTTTAGGAAATACATTGTATATTGATGCAATATCTGCTAAATTAAAACTTTCACTGCTGTATTGTTATAGCATTGTTGCCTGGCTGTGCTGGCCTATTTTAGGAAATTGCCATTTTACTGGAAATAAATGACTGTAAAGATACTAACAATAATTTCTTGTGGTCTCTGCCATTTTGGTTTCAGCTATATATATATATATATATATATATATATATATATATATATATATACAGCAGGCAATGTAAGTTTCATAATGATATATATAAGTATACCTACAACAGTGGAAGTGTTAAACTAGTTTTGATATTTGCATAGTTTATTTTGATTTACTGTCACCTTGAGATGTCATTCATGACACATTCATTAAGAACCAATTGTCCTTTGGGACTGGTCAGCTGCAATTTGTTGATGTATTCAATAATTGATTCGTGTTGGATGACTATCTAATTCTCATTTCCATGTGATAGAGTAACTCTGGGACATGTCCAGACTTATACAACAGGATAAATAATGCTAAATATTGGGTCTCTACTAACAACAACCTATTATTAAATAACTGCTTTCAAGTTGTCTAATTTATGTTCTTTTTACTTTACTTTGTCTCTCAATTTCTTTAGCAATAAGGTATGGTCATGAATATATGTCTAAAAATTTCAATTTAAAAAAAAATAAGAACTGCTGCTTTGTGGAACTGACTCCCAAGAGGATGCTTCCCTGATCGCTACAGTTTTAACCTGTTCAAGTCTAAGGTCAACCATTATCTCCCCACATATATCCCCATAAACTGTGCCACTTAGTCTATAACCCTCTACCTCGAGTGGCTCTTGGGCATTGTGCCAAGTGAATATCATTGTAAAAAAAAAAAAAAAAAAAAAAAAACATTTTTCATAATGCACATTTTTTTTTTTTTAATCTGAAACAACTTTAGTAGTTGTCACTTTAGACTATATTAATTTTAAGTAACAAAAATTGCCATGATGTTTACTTAACATTCACACACACAATGAATAAATTGATTGCTTTAGTATAGAGTTGAATGAACTCTAGCTTCCAACAAGAAACCAACAGGTCATAATTTGACCTATACATTCAACTAATTTGATTGTGTTAATTTGTAATTGGAAAAACAGAATCTTGTTAATAACTTCATAGCAATAGTTATCACTAGTCTTCATTATGCATCTTTTTTTACTTAAATTTATTACAGAATGAACAAATATCTTGAGCAGTATCTGTTAGTATAATTCTCATATTATTTTAATTGTATTGTTTCATACTCTGTTGTTATTTAATATTAAACTTAGCTTAGTTTGAAAAAAGGTCACAATAGTTAAGAACCTAAAGAGAAAGAAATTCATAAACAATTGTTTGCTTGACTAAACCTCCTAAGTCTTTCTTCATGACAGCCATTCTATTTAATTGTTGTTTGAGGAGATTCATTTAATTCTTAACAACAATGTAAATTTGGTAATCTTTAACCTTCATACCCACCATAAAACAGTGTGTCAAAAGGATGGCTTTTCCCTTGACACCACTATTATTTTAACTACCTTCACTCCTCAAAAATGTTTGTTTTAACAAGTAATGATTAGAATTGTAATAAAACAAACATGATGAAAGTTAATTTATACATTTTTTTTTTTTTTTTTTTTTTTTTTTTTTTTGAGAATTTTCAACAAAAATATTAAATGCTATTTTTTTTATTAGATTGTTTATTTACAAAAATAATTTTATATTTACAATATTCTAAAAATGTGAACAACTAAGATGTTTACCATTTATCAATTTATAAAGAAATAAATATTTATATAAATCATTGATAATTTTTATAAAATTATGGATAAAAAATAAGTATTTATAATATGGTAAATAATAAATATTGCTTTGTAGATGGTTTATGTATTTTGATAACTTTGTAATTTTTTTATTAAATTTTTGAATAAAAACTAAACTTTCTTCCTGTTGGTATGTCAGAAATTCAATTGGAAGTATGTTGTTTGCAAATAGAATGTCAACATCTCTATCAAGTTATTTATCAGGACCTTTGTACACTCTCTTCTCAGGCAAAATAGACTAGAAAATCTTAACTGATACAAGATATTCTCTAAATATGGAAAAGTAAAATGAGAACAATCTAGCCTCATGAATTGAATAAAGAGTTAGATTCAAAACACTGGGTAGTTTACTGAGTATAATCAGTACGTGAAGATTTTATATCAATTCCATCAAAAATAGCCTGTCTTTACTTGATTTATAATTTTTGTTATATTAAAAGTGAATGTGCATTTGGTGTAATAGATTGCAGATTGGAATAATCTGAGAGCTGAGTTTGAATTCCAGTCCAGTTCATTGCATTCATTTATGCACAAATACCCTTTAGAAAGTTGTGAATCTATCTCCTTACTCCATCTCTGGGTTAAATCATATAACTTGAATCTGGAAAAATCATTATCTCCAAAAGATTTATTCAGTATTTACTTTCCCCCACCAAAAAAAAAAAAAGTTTAGCTTTAAATAACCCACAATGGGTTGATAAGTCATAAAAAATAGTTAATCAATATTGTATTAAAAACCATTAAACTAAAAAAAAAAGTAATTAAATAAATCTTTGAATCAATAAAGATGAAATTTATAATTGCAATATTCAAGACAGAATGACTTGTCTATATTAAATTTGCAACAATTAATTTTGTTAAAATTTGTTTTAGAATCATTAATCATTGTATATTATTTTATTTGGCCATAACTACATGTTAATTTGAAACTAGTGAGACTGAATATAGACTAATGCAGCCATTTCTTTGTACTAAGCTTAGTATAGTAGAAAAGAAAATGACTAAGGTTTTTTTTACAAGTGTAGACCAAAAAACTTTTCTAACCTTTTTAGTTAATAACAAAATCTTATTTCAGTTTAAAAGTGTTGTGACTTCTATTTGGAGACCTTTGAAATGATATTAAAAAAAAAAAAGAAAAAACTTTGTAATTTAAGCAAAATTTCTGACTAGTAATCTAATAGCTTAAGAGATTTTAACCTGCAAGCAAAAGTCAACTATCATATTTTAAATGATGCACTTCACCTTTTTCCCTTCAGTTTCCAATTGTATTGTTTCTGTTTCCTATCCTCTTGACCAGGAATTGAACCATATACATTGTAACCCCCAGCTCTGTGATTTGACTATCAAATTATTACTGACATATTTTTTTCTTTTTGGAAGATGAAAGTTGTGATGTTGTATAATATAAAACTCTGTTCTATGAGGAAGCCTGATAGTGTAATGATAGTAGCTTGGATCGATGAATCGGAGATCTGAGTTTGAATTCCAGTCAAGTTCGTTTCATTCACTTATGTGCAAATAACCTTGGAAATGGAATGAATCCATCTCTTCCCCACCCCACCCCCCCAAAAAAAAGACAGTGGGTAAATAGCCTTAGCTGGCAACTGTTCCAGAACCCAACTTTAAATTCAAAATCCCAACTATGGGTTAAATAGACTCACAAACCTTCAATTAACCAACTGTCTGCTTACACCCTTGAAGACCTGTTCAATTGGGGGTGGGGGTGGAGTTCCTCCAACAGGAGTGAGGAGGGCATAGATTTGAATATTTTTCTTTGATTATTCCTGCTTGGTATTTGAAAAAAAGATGTTTCTTCTCAACCTTTACTCTTGTCTTAATCTGCAAAGTGATTTCTGTTATGTATGTTTATACATTGTCCTTTTTATGGTTTTCTATAGCTTCAGCTGATATTTCTTGAGCTCAGATATAGGTGTGTGTGTGTGTGTGTGTGTGTGTACCTTGTACTAACCTTTGTTTACCTGCTAAATTTGAAAATTGCTAAAAATATTTATATAGGCCAGTAGATTTACCTTTGATTTCCCCTCCCCCACCTATTATCTAGTTCATACCTCTAGGAGGAAATGATACAAAATATTGAGTAAGTATTGATAAGCTGTCATTATCTTTTATCGTGTCAAGATATTAAATGTCATGATTCTAAGACTTTTAGCATTGAGAGGGAAAATCTAGATGTGCAATTATTTTTTTTGTTATGTCATATTCTTTCAGAACATAGGTGATAATAGCATTCTGCAAATTCCTGTTTATTATCTGTGAATTGCCACAAATTCTTGGTAAATATAATAGTTTTGGAGTAATTGCAGCTCGAATTGAGGAATCAGAGAGCCAAGTTTGAACTCCAGTCAAATCTATTATATTCACTTACATGCTAATGCTTTTGGGAAAGGTATGAATCCTCTTCTTCTTCCCCTAGCTATGGGTAAATAGCCTTGGATGGCAACTGGTCTACCACAGAAAGAAATGGCAACCTAATGCAGGGGAAAAAATCTGTCTCATCAGTCATGTATTGAAAGATACATAATTGCCTACACATATATTATGCATGGCGCATAACTGACTGACCAGTGCCTTAACTTAGTCTTGGAATTCAGTTAGACTTGGCTGTCACCCAAGGCCAGAGAGTCCTGTCTACCCTACTATTTAACCCATAGACAAGGATATTAGTGCAAAAGTAATAAGCAACACCGGAACTTGAATTCTGTTCAATGGTTACTTTTTGCATACAATAACTACCATAGATGTAAAATATATTTTTGTATAATAAAAGTTCATAAAGTCCAAATCTTTATGCACACACACACACATTGTGAAAATCTCTAACTGGTAGAAAAAAAATCAGTTGCTTTTATAGAAGTTTTCTGGATTCTTTCCAGGTTTTTTATTGGTTGAGTAGAAATGTATTAGATTCTTCTATGCAATCTATTCCACTCGGTGACACTTGAACCCCAATTGGTTAGCAGAAGCTAATTTACATGACCTTTCTTTGTTTTGACCTTTGGGGTATGTCAACATTTTCTTCTGTACAGTTTTCTTAAACTTTGTGTCCATAGTTAAGACAATGTATTTTTATTAAGTATATACAAAGGTTGGCTAAAACATTTTTGTTTAATAACAACAGATTTAATAGTATAACCACATAAAACATACCAAAATGAATACAAAAGTCCCAGGAATTCTCAACATAGACTCCTTTTTCAACAATTGCCTTCCACCTTTAAATGAGGATCTTTCTATATGCTTCATGTTTCTTGCTTTCTTTCTTAACCATATGAAAGTTTCTTTCATTTCATCATCATCATTGAAGAATAGCTATCCTTTGAGTACCTTCCTTGATGGGCCCAAATAATGACCATCCTCAATGAAAAGAACTGCCTTAAACCTTTTTCTAGATTGTGCCATTCCAGTGACCTTCTTTTGTTCTCTTGCTTAATAACAAATTCAGATCTTGTTTCCTGCAATTATCTTGGTTAGGAAAGTTCAATCCATGTTGTGTAACATCAGAAATTCTTCTGTGACCCTTCTGAGAGGAAACCATTTTGCACAAACCTTTCTGTATCCAAACTAAACTGCAGGCACTACCATGGCTCATTTGGCAGTTTTCACAGTTTTATCAATAGTTATTCTTTTGTCAGCTTTAATTAAAGCAATAGCCTGTTTGACTTTATCTTCATTCACAGCAGTAGCTACCCTGCCACTACAGGGCCTGTCAATAAGATCAGTTTCTCCTTTCTCTCTAGGACTATCATTAACTCCACTGACCCATCTTGTTACTATGTTTACATCAAGCATACCCTTTCCATAAATATTCACTACTTTTATGTGAATGTTTGCAGCACTTTCACTTTCCAAAAAACAGAAATTCTGTGACAGCTCTCTGCTTTCTTCATGTGTCCAAATGGAAGCCATTTGTAAAAAGGATTATGGGTAAGAAACAAGAAAGTAACTCAACAAGTTTTTTCCTTGGACATCTAAACACTTTAATTTTTTTAGTTATAAACTATAAAATTAAAACAATCATTATATTTACTTGTATATTAGATCTGTATTATTCTAAGTGTCTATATGTATGCATTTTATATATAATCAAATATGTGGTGCAGTTTAATTTATATTATAATGAATCATTCATACAAAAAGTAGATTAGTACAGTTAATGATATAAAATGGCAAAATCTCTTCACTAACAAAATTTTAAAGTTGCATTATTAACCTACTAATCACTTGATGAATGTTATGATCCTTGTTTTTAAAAATTGTAAACTGTATAAGATCTTCCTTTAATACACAACTGTACATTCAGTCATCTTCAGGCATGGAAATTATTTTGTTTTTGGTAAAATTCAAGTGGCATCTGAGATGAAAAATTGAAATGTTTTTTTTTTGTTTTTTTTTAAATGTATTATGTTTTCAAAATTTCAACCTTAGCATTGTGACTGCACACTCCAAAAGTTTGTATCCGTTATCAATAACACATTTAAAAAGAAACATATTTCAATTCACATTATATTTTTTTGTCTCAGATGCTACCTGAATTTTACCAAAAACAAAATAATTTCCATGCCTGAAGATGACTGAATGTACTGTTGAAAGTACTTGTATATTAAAGAAAGACCTTATACAGCTTATAATTTTTAAGAACAAGGATCATAACATTCAACAAGTGATTTGTAGGTACCTTTAAAATTTTGTTAGCGAAGGGATTTTGCCATTTTATATCATTAATTTTATTAATCTACTTTTTGTATGAATGATTCATTGTAATATATAAATATATTTCTCAACTCAGTTTCTATGCTGATGACACAACCATTTATTCCTATCTGAATAATAATAGTATAGTTTGATATGGTCAAATTGGCAAGTGATCTCAAAAATGACCTACATTCTGTTAACTGGAGCAAGGTATGACATTGATTTTTAACACCTTCAAAACAAAAGTGCTCTCTATTAATCATCTGTGAGAACTGTTTCTACCTTCCATTAGCATGGCTGGTGCTAGTTTCCAGGAGAGTGACACATTGTGCCTTCTCTGGCTAACGTTTTTAACTGACATGAAGCTAAGAGATTATATTTAATCGATTGCTAGGTCTGCTGCTATGAAGGTTGGTTCACTGTGTCATGCTAGACAAATTTTCACGTCAGAATCCATCTTACATATTTCCAAGTCTACCATTCATCCATGATATGGTCACAGAAATTGTCTGACAGCCATGACTGCATTCTCCTGCCTATGTGGCATGATGCAGAGTCCTATTGCCAGACATAGGGTTTTCCAGCAGCCACCGTCTTGACCATCGGCAGCACTACCCACTCAAGGCACTTGATGTAAGTCTCTGTATTGAGTGTTAGGCCCTCATCAACAAAATCGGGTGTTCTTTTCTTATCAGAACAAACATTTTTCTGATCTGCCATACCTTCATAATCACCATTAAACTAATCACTCTTTTCAAATGCTTTGTACTGTCCTTTGTTCAATCACTATGAAATGTTTGTTTTGGTGCTTCTAGTGTGAATACCAAGCAGTACAGGATACTGTTTCCTAATTTCTGACAGTGAGCTACGACATGGTGCTCTTTTTCTCACAGATGGTGTCCAACTGACCCTACTATACTGTGCAGTTGAAATCAAAAACAGACATAAAATGATGACAATTTACCCATCACACCATGTGTGTGTGTGTGTGTGTGTGTATATATATATATATATATAATCTATTACTCCAAATATTTGGGGGGGGGGGTACCCGTGCTTTTTTGTTTTGCTTTTTAATGCTCTACATTACGTCTACCAACCTGTACATTTGAGAAACTTAAAGAAAATGCACTCTGCAGAGTTGTAGAAAATAATGTCAGATAATAAAAAAAAAAAGCCATTGATTCATAAGAAATTACTTTTACGCTTTGGATATGAAAATATGAGTGGATATGGGTTTTCAATAAAATCTGAAGAGAGAATGTGCTATCTTCAAAAAGGATAATTGAACCTTGCTGGGCTGTGAGACTCTCTATGGCTCAGTGGTTTAAAGCACACCAGATCAGATCTTGGTTTCTCCTATAAAGGGGGAAGCCTGTTTGTACTCTGGCAGAGAGCACATCCTAAGTTTTATTGCATGTACAAGTAGTTAAAAAAAAAAAAAAAAAAAAAATGGCTATCCACAAAATAATGCTTGGAGTAAAAGGAAATAATATTGGATAAAAAATCCATTGATTCCTTAGAAATATCTGTAATAAGAGAATTGATGGCAAGAATAATTGACTTATATAAAGTCTTAAAATTAAATAATTGAGATTAAGAGAAGAATCTTAGAGATGAATGTAAGGATCTTCCTTAAATTACAATCTTCTTATTGTCTCTACCTATAAGCAATATTAAAGAAGTTAACTATTGAAATTAAACAGAATTTAATACCATACTTGTTATACTTTTCTTTATGCCAAATGGGTATCACTTTTTTTAATTCTGTCAGTTTCCATTTTCCTTGTTGAATTTTGATAACGTTGCCTGCTTCTGTCTGTCTCAAGTTAAAAATCTGACAGGAAACTAGTTTTAGAAGAGAGCATTATGTCAAAGCCACATTGCTGTCTTATCCTCCACTTATTGCTTCATACATTAGCTGAGTCATGACTGCAACATTTTTACAACTGTATTCATGAGTAATCATGAATTGTATGCTTTTTATTAGTGATATACAATTTCATTTTTAATGCAGTTTTTCTTAGTACAAAATTAAGAATGAAAGTAGAAAGTTTAATACAATTTAAAAATATGTCTACTATTATACAAACATTGATTTATCTATAAAGCAGTTTTCTCCATTAGCACAAGGGCACTTTCCTTTTATGATACAGAATGCACAATTTTTGGAATTTCCATAACTAGATTTTACTTTCTGAAAAAGCCATTTAGTGTTTCATAAATTACAATACATACAACATCAATAATAAAATAATAATTGCAGTGATATACGAAGGATATTGATAAGACAAATGATAAGATGAAAATAATGCTTAACAAATCATTGAAGAAATTAGAAGATGACAATTTTATGGATTTGATTTTTATTGGATCTTCATTAATATGTAATGTAATCCTTTTTGCTTTCTGTTCATTTTAAACTACAGTTTATGATGATGTAATTGCATCAAGAAAATAGATGACAGAATACATTAAAGTTGTTCGTTTATCTTATTGATCAATATTTCGATTTCTATCGGTTGGTATAGTTTCATAAGTAAAAATGATGAAAGATCACCTCCGCTTGCTGCTAAGTGTCTAGCGGATGTGATTTGAGGCCACAAATACCCATGTCAAAAAGGGAAATTTTGTCTTAAAAATCTGAGTGATATGAGGCTTTTCCTATCCTCTTTCCCTTGAATGAATGTGTGTTCTCTTTGTTTTATTTAAAAACAGGATACATAGTGTCAACAAGTCATTTTGACAGAGGTATACATAATTCACCTAATTTACTCTCTCCTCCAACTTTTCACCCCTTCAACTAGATTTTTCTTTTTCTTCATTTTTTTTTTTTTTTCTACTATCCATCATATTTCTGTCTTCTCAAATTCTTCTTTAAATATACATTTGGCATGCTTGATTGTAGTTTGGATATACTTATTGTATATCTGCTAATTATTTAACAGTTTTGCTAATTTAAGCACAGAGGTTAACCCTTAAACTTGTCTCCCCTCCAAAATTTAAATTCTTTGAAGTACAAACAAGATCAGATTTGTTTCCCATTCAATACTTGGTTAAACTTAAGATAGATTTATTTAAACAGGCTGACGCTAAATCTAACACAGTCACATGATCAAAACAATATCCATAAAAATAAAATTTAAGGCCATCTTTTTTTAATCAAGATAATTACACTAATGATATAGACATAATTTATACATTAAAAATGACACACATTTTGTGCCAGTTAATTTTAAAATGATTGATTTCTCCAAGATACAAATAATCTGTCTAGGACAAGGAGAAAATTTTATCAGAAATAATCTGAAGTTCATTTTGGAAGAAAAATATTAAAAATATGCTCCAAGCTTTTGACTTAAGTCATCATCAGGGTAGGTAGAGACAATTGGTGAGTTTAGTAAATTTTGAAGTGTAATCGGGTAACAACACAACTTTTTTTTTTTTTTTTAATTAGCTGTTAGAAGTATACACTAAAGGTGTGTGGAGTGCATTTTGGGATCTAAAGTCATAGAACTGATGAATGATGTGATGTAGGAAAAGTTTGAAAATAATATAAACTACAGGAGCACTAAACCTGTTTGATTCAAAATGGTGATAAATTCCACTTAATTGTAACTTTATCTATAATGATAGGTAATAGGTTTTTCAACTGATAGTCATTCCTTCACTTTGATTCTTGCATAACAGATCATCCATTCTAAGTCTCTTGCATATTTCTTCAGATTTTGTTTATTCTTGATCCCCTTTCAAAAGGGTCAACACTTCAGCTACTTATTTTTTTTTGGTACAGCAATAATCAATACATTATAATTTTTTCAATAAGAATTGTCGGACATTAAAGCAAATCCAAAGCAATCCAATTTAGCTGATTTTATGATGCCATTTCTCTCTTGAATTCCACATGCTGGTTACTTGTATTTTTTGGCTTGGCAGAATCTTTTTGTGCTAAAGATATTGTTTATCTCCCAAATTCTTGTCACAGAGCACCTTTATATGAAATATTTGTGTTGCAATATCACTAAAAGAGTCACATATTACAAAACTTAAAATTTGTAAATAAGTACAAATTAATGTTATAAAAAAATAGTATATTTAAAGAGAAATAAATTTATAAAAAAAATTCAGTTTACTAATGCGTATGACGAATATTAATTCTTGACACAGAATGATTGAAATGATTAAAAATTCACTTCACCTTTCCCCTTTCCTGAGGCCAGAGATCAGCAACCCTGTGCATGCTTGTGCCATCACAAACTACACTGGTGATCATTTAAGTTTTTTGTTTCATACCATGTCTCTTCACGATCTGAATGATCATGGCCCTTCTCAAATTTGTTTTCTTTATTATCTATCAACTGTTGCGATGCCTTTGGAAAGATAGTTGACTGGTTTTTCTCATTATTTTGTCAATGGGTTTTGAACTCAGAGTTGTTGTTCTCCGAGATTGTCTGCCAAACAAGTGTAGAGATTCTAGTCTCTAGATTCTGCTTTTTAACCCATATGTGGAGTTAGAAGATATGGTTTCATGTCTTTTCCCAGACTTATCAATTCAAATCGAATTGAATGCAGCAGACTAAGCCTAGACCTAGTTTGCTGATTGCACTTTCAGCCCAGATCAAGCCCATTTTTACAATTAGACAATCTACCAAAACAAACTAGAAACCCAACTAGTATCTTGTCTTCCACTCCAAATTACAAATGTTCTTTAACCCAGGTGAGGTGCAGTAACTGATGCCATGCTGTCAATAAGAGCACTCTTGTTGCTCAATTGACTTCAAAACTTCACAAATGATGCATTGACTTGTAGATAGTGTTACCAGCATTGAATTGGGATGTGATTTCATGCTGCATTCCTTTTTCCTGGTTGGTTGCTCTCCTCATCAATGCTTGTAGTCTTCACATGCTGCTGACATTGAAGTCAACACCAGAATTAACATATTTCTGGTATGCCTTTGCTACAGTTGCAGGAGATAAACTTTGAGCACTTGCCACCCTGGAGAGAGTGTCCTGTATGTTTGACCTCAACATTCTCTGGTCATAGCATTAAATCCTTTCCACATTCCATGAATGCCACAGCTACATTACTTAATTAACAATTGTGTCACATATACATCATCTAACAGAATCCATTTCTACATGTTGGTGAGGGTAAAACCATTCACTTAACTGCTGTCCTGATTTTTTTGACTCTCCAGTTAGATATA
Source organism: Acanthosepion lycidas (assembly GCA_963932145.1). Lineage (NCBI taxonomy): Eukaryota > Metazoa > Mollusca > Cephalopoda > Sepiida > Sepiidae > Acanthosepion > Acanthosepion lycidas. The sequence goes on along the minus strand of OZ010578.1, from coordinate 119,555,809 downwards.
ATTGTATAATTACTCAGTCTACATTTTTTTTCTTTTTGACAAAATATTGTCATAGGAAACTATGAAATCCTTCAAAACAAAAAAATTGTTTGCCTTTTCCATATATATATATATATATATATATATATTATAAATTAACTGATTTAAAATATGGTTTCTTTGCTACACAGGAATTACCATGTTTCAAAAACCAAAGCTAAAAACTTCAAATTTAATTATAGAATTAAATTAAAACCCCTGTCTAAATGATTGGATTTCTCTGTATCCTTGGAAACAAGAAATTATGAATTATATGTGCATTTAAAACTCAGTAAATTTAAAAATAAGTTATTCCAAAATCCGCTTGAAGATAAAATAGAACTAATACTTTTTATTTAATTATATAATTAAATTTAAAGTTTTTAGCTTCGGTTTTTGAAACATGGCAATTCCTGTGTAGCAAAAAAAGCATATTTTAAATCAGCTAATTTATAATATTTATAATATTTATCCTCTGTAAATTTACATTGAGCACTGTTTTGTAAAAATAGAAATATCAAAAAGAACACCGGATTATATATCTTACTGGTTCTTTCTTTTTATTATTATTATTTTATATATATATATATATATATATATGATAGTTTGTTACACACACACACACACAAAATATTTATTACTTCAAATGTTACTTTTAGTGGATAGCCATAATTGAGTAGGATGCAGTGTATTTTGTTTGTATAAACTGTTTATTTCATGTACCAGCCTATATATTTGAGAGATCTTAATAGAGAAATCTGAATGAGATGTGCAAGTAGAACCCTGCTTGACTGTGAGGTTCTTCATAGCTGAGTCGTCTAAAGCACACTGGATCAAACGGTTGTTCCTCTTACAAAAGGACACAAGAGGCCCCATTTTCTTTAAGTTTTCTTGAATGTGCAGGCTGGTAGATGAAATAATCACTGTTAAAAAAAAAAAAATGGAGTATTCTACCCAAACAACATTTAAAGTAATAAAAAAAAAAAATGGCAAATTAAAAATAAAAATCCATTTTTTTTTTTCTAGAAACTGCTATATATATATATATATATATATATATATATATATATATATATATATATATATATATGTGTGTGTGTGCACGCATGTATAATTTTAGAAAATGGGTTAAGTCCGACATATTTTTAATTTATTTGTTTAAACATTATTTTTAATGGGTACTTATAGCTGAGTAGATGCTGTATTTTTTATTATTAAACAATATATTTATTTACATCCACTGGCATGAATATTTGAGAAATCTTGTTAGAAATCATTACATCTGATGTGCCTTGACCTCTCTGCCATGTAGGACCTCCTGATCAAACAAAACCCAAATAGTGCTTTTGAACATACATCTTTCCTGAGAGGTCAAGATCTAATTACATTTTGTCCCCAGGGGATGCTGGTTCCAATCCTGCCGGAAAGTGTATATTTTAACATTTCTCAAATATTCAGATGTAAATAAATATACTGTTTAATAATAAATGTTTATAATGTTCTTATTAAACAGTATATGATTTTTATAAATCTTATATTGAAATTTTTCTTTTTCTTTCTTCCTCTTTTAATATAAAAGTTTTTCCTTTTCCTTTTTTTTTTCCCTATCCCTTGATTTCATTTTAAAAAAACAAACTTCAGTCTGAAGAGATGAATATTTAAATATATTCATGAAATAAATTATAAACAAATGAATTTTTAAGGATTATCTGTACTTATTATTATATTGCTCTGTTACTTACATTCAGCTCTCTTTGGATTAAAGTCCTCCTTGGAATTATCCCTACCAATTGGTATTTTACTTATATACACACACACACACACACACATACACACACTCTCGTGTATTACTTAAGCATTATTTTTTTTAGTGGATACCCATATTTAAGTAATTGCTTGCTCCATTTATTTATTAAAGAGTATATTTTATTTAATTTTAATTTACCAGGCTGAATATTTGAGAAATTTTATTAAAAATATGCTGGAGAGCATATATTTTTTGCTAATCTTTTTCAACTGACATGAAATTGAAAGATTATATTGGATCAATTGATAGAGCTGCAGCTATGAAGGTTGATTCACTGTGTCATGCTAGACAACTTTTCTCACCAGAATCTCTTATATATTTCCAAGTCTACCATCCATCCATCCTTAGAATATTGCTGCCACACATGATCTTTTTCTCCTGCTACATATTTAGAGATCCTTGATAAAATCCAAAGAAGAATTTTGCTGAATATTTGATAAATTTAATTAAATTTATCAAATTTTGAGGCAAATTCAGGCAAAGACAAATAGGTATCCACTAAAAAAAAAATAACGTTTAAGTAATAAAATCTGTCAGAATTATAAATATTTCTTTAGAAAATACTTGTGTATGAAAATGTCAAAATGATCCTTCTATCATCATAATCAGCATTTGCATCAACTTTATTATAATAATGATAATGAGTGTCCAGTATGCTGTCTATATATCATGTCCTTGAATCATAAAATTGATAGACATTTTTTTTTCTTTAATAAACACAAACTATATTGTTGTTGTTTATTGAAAACTGCATGACAGTCACGTTTCCAATTCCTTTTATTTGCATGTCGATCTTACTGTGATGACGTCAATTTTTGATGTTGCTTCAAAATTATTATTTCACTGTTCTTTTTCATGTACTGTGTCCTCTCGGGACATAGATGATCATAGCTCTCCACAACTTCCTGTCCCTTATAGCTCTTAATAAATTTAGTCTTTTCATTATTTCTCCTAAACCCTGTTCTGCCATCCATTTACTCACTAGATAGGTTATGCATTGTTTTTCTCTGTCTCTGCCTTCAATCTGTCCTGTGAGTATTACATTTTCCAAGCCCTCTTTCCTCATTACATGGCCTAGATATTTCAACTCTTTCTGATAAGTATGTTTTTTTTTGTTTTTTTTTTTCCTAAAACTTCATTGTTACTCACATATTCAGTCCACAGTATCCTCAGCATCCTTCTGTAGAACCACATTTCTGTTGCTTCAAGTTTCTTCATGTTTGGGGAGATTGTCCCTTTCACTGTTAACCTTACTAAAATCTTGTGATGTTAGGAGCAAAGATTTGTATGCTGCTCCAACTTACATACCAAGGAACTGTTTTGTTTTGAAGAATTTTTATTCCTTAAAACAAATTTTGCCATACTTACTGTTTTATATTTGTGTAAACTGAGATGGCATCATATATCTAATATTGAATTTCTGGGCTGAAGAGTTATCATTATTTATATGCAGACTATTGTCCTCATTTTTGTTATAATCACAATATTGTTACATACTCTGGCCTTCATCAGGTCTATGTCGATCTGGGTAACCTACAGGGAATTTCGAACTGAACTCTTTATTTAAACTACAGGGGTAGACTGTTCTCATTCCACAGCTCATGTTTAGGGATATATCTTATTTAGTCCTTATTTTTGGTACTGCTCAGTTATTGTATTCCCTATGTCCACTGAGTCCAAGTGTATTCAGCCTTATCAGCTGAGGATGTTAGAACTTCGAATTGATTGAATAGAGAAGGGATTGAGGATTTGCTGTACAACATTGTGTAGTACAAACCATAACTGATCAGTACTAAAATAAGAAATAGAAAGATGTCCCTAGACATAGGAAGTGAAATGAGAATTATCTACTCCTGTAAATTAAATAAAGGGTTCAGTTTGAAATACCTTGTAGGTTATCCAGATCAATATACACCTGACAGAAGGTACAACAGCTGAAACCTTGAGATAACAACAACAAAGATGAGGACAATAGTCTGCATGTAAATAATTAAATTGACCTTTACACTATTAGTTTAATGAAGTTGATTCATTAGAATTCTTTGAAAATACTATCCAATGTGACAGTACCTCTTATAGAGCTGTGGTTTACAAGTAAACCATTGCTTTTGAATACATAGAACATTGGTATTTCATTATTGTGTCTTTATACTAGATTTAATAGCCACCTTTTTAATGATTTACTAAAAAAAAATACAGAACAAAATAAAATCATGTCTGAAAAGATTGGATCTGTAAATTTGTTTATATCATTAAAGTGTGTGTTGAACAACAGTAAATCTTCAGTCCCTCCTCTCTTCAAACAATTTGAAGTATTGATGTCTACTGCAGATAAGGTAGTACTTTGCTCAGAAGTTCTCTTTTGACTTCACTCTCAACACCTCTGGAGTATTTTTAGCTCTGCCAGATTTTCACCCTAGAATGGAAGCTTTACTGAGTAATATGCACATCACTCCTTCATTGGTTTCTGCTATCATTTCTAAATTACATCAGCTTCTTGAAAGTCCTCTGTAGTTCCTGTTTTTAAGAACTCTGTGGAATCCTCTGACACCTCAAATTATCGCCCTATTAGTCTCTTACTTCATTTTTTGCAAAGTACCTGAGGCTCTAATCAACGCCGAAGCATCTTACTTCATATGGCCTCCTTTTGCACAAAAAATATGACTTCCGTTTTACTGAATTTGTCTATTCTATCAAGGTTTAGATAAGAATGGTGAAATTCTGGCTGTGGCTCTAAATATCTCAAAGGTGTTTGACAGGGGTTGGCATGCTGGCCTACTCCACTAGCTCAAGGGTTATAGTATCAAGGGATGAATATTTGACTTAATTCAATCATTCATAATGAAGGTCATTCTGACTGGGAACACTTCCAGATCATTTCATACTAACTCCTCAATGCCGTCATTTCCCAACTAGGTATTTATGCAGATTACACAATCATTTACTCCTGTCTTCATATCAAATCCGACAGATCTGACAAAGTAAAACTGGCAATTGCTCTTGAAAAGGACCTCCAATGAGTTATTAACCGAGGCAAGCCACTTATAAAATTTGAAACTGTTATCTTAGCTTTGCCAAAATGTCTTTGATAATTGTTATCTCATCTCATCTCATCTTTCAATAACATAGTATTAAGATTTCATAAATTAAATTATTTTAGACCCTATCTTCTGGTATCAATTATAAAATTTAATATCCTGTTATTTATATACTGTGAAGTATGTTTAATCCTTTGGTGATATTAACTCTTCACAATCCAATGACTAGTAGTCATACATTGGCTAACAATATTTTATTAGTTATTTCTAAAAGAACAAAACATTTTTGCAAAGTTTTATATTGATAATTTTAGCTACTTTGAACTAAATGTTTGTAAATTTAAAAATGTATAATTTGTTAATTATTTATACCTCTTGAGTAACCTGTATCTTTTCTTTTTTCTTGTTTTGTTTTTCAGACTTCCCAAGTTATTTTCAACCTGACAAATTTTGTTTTCCTGGTTATGTTAGTGGTTTCTTTTTTCTATTATGGAATCAGAGCCGTTCCTGGTAAAGTATATGGCCTCTCGCCAGTCAGGGACAGCTCAGTCATCTCGCTCATACTCAAACGGAGTGTACGGATTGGGCAGCGCCCACGAACTCCCCCCTTCAGACACCAGCACGGATGAAGAAATGTTGGATATCGCCTCAGACAGCAGCCAAGTCCACAATATGGACGCCCAGCTCTACACGGACAAATCCCAAGGTAAGTTCTTCAGTTTTTGTATTTTGGAGTTGTGCTCTTGATTTTCTTTGCTTTTTAATTTTATTTTTACTTTTAGTTCATGTTTACCAGTGAAGATATATAGTGTTTCATCCTCATTATGATTAACAATAACTGTTTTGGATACTGGGATTTACTAAATTTAATGTAACTCATTGCAAAGATACTCATTGAATTTTTATTCTTAGATGAACTTTCAAGCCTGAGCAGAGAAAGGCAAAAACATATTCTCTCTTTTCTACCAATTTATAATATCTAAAAGTTAATTTTGTATGCTTTCTGAAAACCGAGAAAAATTGAGCAAAATAAATACTGCCGTCCGCTGACGGCTTAGTGGTGGAATCTCCGACTGATGCCAATTCAGCCAGGTTTCGATCCTAGCTGGAGACAACCGGATGTCTGGCCACACTACGGAGCTGTGATGCAGCGAAACAGTCTGTCGCGATAACAACAAACTTTTCAATATTCAACCTATCATTGATGAAAGACTGGCAAGTTCCAGAAAGATAAGGAGAGAGGAGGTGGTTCTAGCCAGACTCCATATTGGTCACACATACATAACCCACCAACATCTCCTAAAAAATGAGGTACTGCCAACATGTGTCCCATAGCAAGAATCTTATACAGTCAAACACATCCTACTAAATTGCCATAATCTCCAACGAATCCATAGTAAACACTATAAATCAGATAACCTAAAAGATCTATTTAAAAATACTAATCCAAGTAACATCATAAATTTCATTAAAGAAATTGGGATATACAGAAAAATCTTTAAAAAAAAAAAACATTGCATTTTTGAAAAACAAATATTACCAGCTATACATTTTTTAAAAAAAGAAAAAATATTACCAACAATACATAATTGAAGGAAAAATTTTTCCCAGAAATAGATTTTTTTGAAGGAAAAATTTTTCCCAGAAATAGATTTTTTTGAAGGAAAAATTTTTCCCAGAAATAGATTTTTTTGAAGGAAAAATTTTTCCCAGAAATAGATTTTTTTGAAGGAAAAATTTTTCCCAGAAATAGATTTTTTTGAAGGAAAAATTTTTCCCAGAAATAGATTTTTTTGAAGGAAAAATTTTTCCCAGAAATAGATTTAAAAAAAAAATATTACCAACAATAAAATTTTGGCGGCATTAAATGACCCATTGAGGTTGATATGCATTAAAATCAAAACGAACCAAACCAAAAAATAAATACTAATCATTTGGCTATAATTGAAAAATCATTTTGTTCCTGAAATCAAGTATTTATAAAGAATGACAAAGGATCAGCCTTGTTTAATGATGTATTCCCTAAAAAAATATGCAATTATACAGCAAAATAATGTTATAAGGAGAAATAAAATTTTTTAGTAGCCATCTTCTTTTGGGATATTGGAAGCTTTTTGTTCGGAGATGATGTGCCATGTGTGATGATACACGCTTAGACGATCATGTATCTTTCGATACATGACTGACGAGGCAGATATTTTCCCGCAGTATGTTGCCATTTCTTTCTGCGGTAGACCAGTTGCCATCCAAGGCTATAGAACCCGGTCGTCCTGCTATTTACCCATAGCTGGGGGAGAATACCTTTCCCAAGGGTGTTAGCACGTTGGTATACGAGATCACATCAAAGGGAGATAATGCACTAATATTTATAAATTAATTCACATATTAAACTGTTGCATCAGTTATGGGACTTGATGAAATACCAAATTCTTATAGTGTGATGACTTTAAATTTCATTATACACTTATTAATTATTTTAATCAATATTAAACTCCTTTTTCCAAAGGGAATGAAAAGTCTGAATTGATTGATGTCTAAAAAAAAAACTGAATGTTACTCAAAATAATGTTAATTGCATTAATATCTTATATATTTTTTCTACATTATTTACATTATTCGGACTATTGTGCTCATCTTTGTCGCCATATTTATTACAACGTTTCGGCCTTTGTACGCTCCGGCCTTCTTCAGGTGGTTGGAATGTTGAACTGAACCCTTTATTTCGCTCACTGGGATAGACTGTTCTAGTTCCACAGCACATGTTTAATGGATATCATTTATCAGTTATCTCCTTTTTATTTCCCTCTGAAAGTTCTCCACTGCCTTAACCGGGTATTGAACTCACACTCTTTGGGTCCTGTCACTGGATCTAACTAACACCTTTATCCACTGTGCCATGTGTCCTTGAGGACCCAAAGAGTGCGAGTTCAATACCCAGTTAAGGCAGTGGAGAACTTTCAGAGGGAAATTAACAGGAGATAACTGTTAACTGACATCCATTAAACAATAGTCTGAATAATGTACATAATACCTAATCTCAGAAATATAGACAGATATTTTTTCTATTTTTGAAAAATAGATGTATATATGGATGTTAGTAGGATGTAGTATAGTATTTGAATAAAATTGGAGATAACGACAAAATGGAAAAACTTTGACAATGTGTTTTGACTCTGTGTGATAGGTAGCTTAAGGTTGTAATAAAAGACAAACCTGCTTGTAAGGCAAGTGCATTGGAGTTGTTTTAGGAAGTGTTAATAAATAACTTTTATCAGATACTGAGGCCAGAAAGTTCTTTTTTTTTTTTTTTTTTCATAATGAAGCTGTTAACATCTGCGAGATTTGAAATGAACCCACTCCGAGTAGACCTGATTTTTTTTCTCTCTCTCTCTGTTAATTTGTATACCATATTGTGTTACTATTGCATTTGTAATGTTTGGTTATATTGTGTATGAGCCTGGTCTGATGTTGACCATAGAGAAAATCTGATAAATAATGATATATTATTGTTCAGACAGCATTTGATATCTAAAAATTACTGCCTTGAACATTTTTATAGAATAAAGTAAAATGCTAGGCTACAACCTAAAATTATTTGCATATATTTGCAGTTAAAATTATTGATACATTGTCATTATAGTGGAATTTTTATGAGATGTAATAATGCAACGTCTTTGAATACTTGTTAAGTTTTAAATGTATATTTTATGCAATATTTCTAATCTTTTGTTTGTAAAATGAACTATAGAAAAGCTGGTGTAGAAAATTGGTAGAACATTAAAGAAAAACATTTTATTTACCTGTAGACATAATTTCTAAAGTTTCATAATGTTAAACTTCCAAAATTTGGGAAATTATTTTAAATTATAACTGCTGAAAAATGAGGAAGGAATAAAAATAAAAAAATATATATCTTGCCAAGTGGCGGGTGGGAATGAATAATTTAGTCTGCAACATAACCTTTTTTAAATTTTAGATGAATTTCAAATTATTTTTCTTAATATTTGTATTATTTTGATGTATTTTGTTACAATTTTATATTTTATCTTAAAATATAAAAAAAAATTAAGAAAAATAAATTGGATTGTTTCCACTGCATAAAAGAAAACAGAAATTCTATTATTACAAAGTAGCATTTGCTTGATAGAAATATAACTTCAGATATCGTAATTTTGTGGAATTTTACTTGAAGGATTTTAGTATCACTAAAAAAAAAAAGTATTAGTTATTACATCTAAACTTTTATTCACTTTTCGGTGATACTAAAGCCGTCATCACAATGAAAAATGCAAGGTATTTTAACATTCAGCTACACAAATGATAATTTTCAATATTGCAAAAACTTTGTTACGTTCATTGTAAAATGCTGTTTAGTTACCAAACAATTTAAATTTTGTAAAAGTTTTAAATTTTTTTAAATTGTCTGTAAATTTGTAAATGTGTATTCTAGGAAAAAAATGTTGACAGAACTTGAATATGTAAATTGTTAGAAAGTTTTGGTCTTTTTAAACATGTAACATCAAATTCTACTCTTGATTGGCAGCATTCAATTCAATCTATTTTACTTTTTGGTTAGGATTACAAAGCTGGACTTTATTCTAACACCAACAGTTGCCATTTTCTAAAGTATCTGAATGTTAGTCAACATAATAGTTTTCCTTTTCTTCCTGTAGAATTGTAATCTTGAGAATTCAAGATGCAGATTGAGATGTTTTTATGGTTATTTTATGGATGGCACTTTTATGCTGCAAATTAATTTTTAAAGATTTATATTCAGATTTAATGATATTGGAAATTGTTGTAATGTAAACAGAGAGTCTGTTGAGATAGGGGAAACACCTAAACAATTGCTCTCCCAGCAACTACAGGGAAAGAGACAGATGGTAACAAAAATTACACTGCCTCAGAAACCACAGCAACTTGAGGGACAAAATGCGCACAGGACCACCTTCAGAAGACACAGTGTCTTGCTGACTGCTGTTTTCCCCCAGTTTTTATTGGCATGAGGCATCTTACAAAGACTCAGTTGCAGAGAGGCCTGTATCTAGACATGCCAAACTCTCCCGCTGCTAATGGGGGGGGGTCCAAATATAACTGGTGCTGACAAACATGTCCACATGCAATCCGGGGCCTCTTTTGCGTCTGTACTGATGCATGTTCACCACAGAAATATTTATTTAAAAATGCAAAACATCCATTGAGCATAGAAAACTCTTTAGAGAAGCCTTTTTTGTTTTTACTTGCATTCATATTACAATTTGGCTAAAAAAAAAATATCTTGCATGTTTTTTTTTTTTGTTTTTTTTTTTTTTTGTTTTTTTTTTAAGATATAAAAAATAAAATATTTTCCAAACTACTAAGTCTAGAATTTTGGGTCAAAAAGTTTACTCTGCTATTAGATGTCACTGGAAGTAATTACTTTTAACTAATTTCATTAAAAAATAAAGAAAAATCACTTATCAGTATTGTTACTGCTGTAGTGTAATTTTTTTTTTTTTTAATTTCTCATGTTTGGTGCAATATTTTGTATTTTTTATATTTTAAAAAAAGTAAAAATATGACTTAAATACAAAAATGAAAAAAAGAAATATAGATATATATATATATATATATATATATATACACACACACACACACACACACACACACACCTTATGGGAATGTAAATGGTGAATAAATAAAAATAGTTTGCAATGCTGAGGATTTCTTGCTGAACAATCCAGTAGAACAATTGAGGTTGATAGCAAACAATTCAAGATATTAATCTGTTATCCAGCATGAGAAATTACCAACATCTACAAAATATCCAAATCATTTGCACGAGTTTGGTTATGTTTATTGTTTTGATATGTGATTTCTATATAAGAGAAAAAGAAACTGACTAAACTGTATTTCTATTTGTTATTTGTTGCATAAACATAACAAATTTTCTGATTTCGTGATATGTGATGAAAAGTAGATAGTTTAGAACAATACAAGATCATGGGACAAGTGAATTGAACCACTACTACTAATCTTATCAAAGTTCACTTTTGCTTCAAAGTAGATGGTGAAGCATGTGGTAGTAGGTTTAGAAAGCAATAACTTATTCTGGGAGAAGCAAATAATTTATTTGAAAAATTATTGCTCCCAATTAGGATGGAATTATAATATTGCCAAAAAGACAGTAGAAGATAGGGGAACAAAATGGTAAACAATATTAAACAATATTATTTCAATAAAGTCAGTGTTCAAAATTTTTTGAATTACCTTTTTATTTATATTTTATTTTACTTTTTAGTTAAACTGAACAAATTTTTTTAACCAAGCCAATGTTCAGTTTTTACAATTTCCAGAATCCAGACCAGTAGAAAAAAAAAAAAAATTAATTAAATTTCAGTTTTTAATACACCCCCTGCCACACACACATCCATTTCATTTTCTCTCAGACAAGTCAGTAAAATTAAATTTTGCATACAAGTTCAAATTTTTTACTTTCATTTTCTGCTAACCAATCGGTAGACATTTTGAAAAATTTAGGCTTACTTAACATCAGGAAGAGGCAGCTGAAGTTTCTGGGACACCTAATGTGGAAGAAGGGCCTGGAGAATCTGATACTCACAGGTCAAATAGAGGGAAAGAGAGACAAAGGGAAACATGTGACATAGCTGGCAGACTTAAGCAAGTGGATGACAGAACATGAGGGATGAAGCCAAGGGAAGGAACTTGTTGAGAGCTACAAGGGATAGAGAGAGAGAGAGAGAGAGGTGGAGAACTATGATTGCTTACATCCTGAGAGGACATGGCACAAAGAAAGAATAAGGATGGTTCCTTTTACAACTGTTATAAACTGATTTTATTTCCTATTTTTTGTATTACATATATAAATCAGTAAATATTTAAAAAGAAAAAAAAACAGTTTCTTTTACCCAAAGTAGTAAATGTATTCTTGTTAATGTTAACACTATTTCCTTTTTAGAATCAAATCCATAAAAATTAATTGAATGATTTTGCATGTTTAAAGATGTCTACGTAATATTTCAAAGTATATAAACAAAGTAAATGGATGTTTTTTTTTTTGTTTGTTTTTTTTTTTTTTTCCAAAAATGAAAGCAAAAAGTCACTTCCCACTGTTGTTAGAAATTTGCAAAAAAAATGAAGGAATTATCCAATTTAAATGAAATTCTCAGTAATTTTTCATGAATTATTTGTACACTGCTTTTTACTTTGGAGATGATCAGAAGTTTTTTATAGTTGTGTAAAGAAAAATCATTGAATATATAACTTTAGTAACAAATATTTATTTTTCTTAAATTTACTTGTAAATTTTTAAGTGTGATTTTGAAATTCATCCCATTGCTGTTTGTAACAAAATATTTTTATTAAATGAAGACCTGTTTGAAGAATTAAAAATGTAAAATTTAATGACATTTTCAAGTCTGTACTGTTTATTTTTTTTCACTTTTTTTTTTCACTTTTTATAACCATTTTTTTTTTTTTTTTTTTTTTTTTTTTTTTTTTTTTTGTACAGAAATTCAAAAAGGAAATAATTCTAAATTACCTCCTTTGACTGATTACTCTTCCCTATTGGAAACGTAATATGATGTATGATAATTCAATAACTCTTAAATAAGAATAATTTAAAAAATACCTCATTGGATGCAATTAAGTATTTTATGACATCAAACAGGTAAAAAAAAAAAAAAAATAATGAATTCAAAAGTATCATTTCACTGATTTTTAATTAACTTCTTTTTTATATTTCTAATGTAGTACAAAAAATAAAATTATTCATTCTCCTAAGTTTTATAAAAGTGTATAGAATAAAAAAAATTCTTAAAACTATTGACTATATATTGCTAAATAATTTATTTTTAAACGTGAATACCAATTTCTCTATTATTGCACTGCTGGTGTTTTGTATTTCTTTAATTTAAAAAAAAAAAATTGCGCACTTTTAAAAGTCAGGGATGACAGTAGAAAACTCCTGCTGATGACCTTCATGACAGCTCAGTGGCTACTGTGCTTAAACACACATTATTTTCATTATGTTTTAAGTAAAAAGTAATCATGACTTTTAGTTCTACTATTCAAAAATCCATAAATTTAATAATTTATTTTGAAAAACATCTCTCGGACAAATATTGGATTTATAAGTGACTTTAAAATTTGTTTGCACATTTCATCTATGATGGAAATTCACTATATTCAAATAAAAAAAAAAATTTAACTTCAAAGACATTTACATTATTTCTAAGAATGTGTTTTCCTTTCTTTTTTTTTTTTTTTTTTGTAAGAGGTTCGCGGCGGTAGCTAATCAAACCATATGGTTTTTGAATAGAATACTTTATTTTACATAATTAATTTGAATAAGAAGATATGTGTGTAGAACACTCTTTATTGGTTTACTATAAAGTTTATTATTCTCTCCCTATTTTCCCCTAAATTATAACTGCTTAATTTTATTTGTAGAGAAAGTGAATGAGATGATTGTGAAGAAGTTTTAGGAAATTTATTGCTTCTATTTTCTTTTTATTGTTAATTTCTCAATTATGGCGATTCAAGGGAAGCAACTTCAGCAATATTTAAAACTAATTGCAAGTCAGCATAATAAGACCATTTTAAACATTTGCCAACGTTGTTAATTTTCTATATTAGAAATGTAATTAAAATTTTTCAAGTATCCTAAACATGCTACTATTTTAAAAAAAAAAAAAAGATTTAGAATAGATCATCTTACCCTTTTTTTCCTGTGGAAACTCCTACAAGCAATGCTTTAACAAGAATTCCCAACATCTGCTTTAATTCCTATTTTGAAAGGTAGGAATGGGTTTTTTTTCCCCCTCTTGATGGTTTTTCTCATTCTTTGGAATTGTAGACTTTTAAAGTGTATAAATGACTACAGCAACAAAAAGTACTTTTTCAATCCTTTCTGGGGTTTTTTGTTTGTTTTTTTTTTTTTTTTTTTTTTTTTTTTTTTTCCCCTCATTCATTTATATTTTAGATATGTTAAAAAAAAAAAAAAGTAATATTTGGTAGTATTTGTCAGCAGCATAAGAAAGTACCATGTAGTTGTTTGTGTACCAGAAAATGCTTAATATCCTCAAATTTGATGGCTTTTTATTTGTAGCTCCATTGCTGACTTTGGAGTTTTCATGCTCTGTTTCTTGTTTGATATTCAGTCCAATTTTTCCTCTTTGAAAAAGTTTTATTGAATGTCTTGTAAACTGTTTGCTACTCAGGTTTGTGTTAGGCTAGAAGCGAAATTATTTAATAAATGTATTGTTTTACTTTAAAAAAAGAAAAAGATTTTAAAATAAACAAGGGTGAAGAATATTAGAGAAATTGCTTTAAAGGCATGTGTACCTCCATTGTCCACACATAACTCTTCCTCCTTCCTACCCCCACATCCAACTCTGACTATTTGCCTGACTTTACTACTCAGTGTCAATATATGACATCAGAAGAAACAAAAATACCTAGTCAAAATGCAAAGCTTGTTAACATAGAAACATTAAAACAGGATTTTGTCCATGATAGGTAGTAAGCAGCTGAAGGTAGACACTTTTCTTGTTTTGTTTTTAATCTGCTTCATATTTTATGTACAATTACTTTATATATACACACACACACACACACACACTTATTCCTTTGTGTACTCTCGTCTCCCAATGTCTGTATTAGTTGAAATGCTTTGTAAAAACAGTTTTGTATGAAAACACTGATAGATGAAGTGTTTTACTTAAGGTGACATCCAAAAATACTAAGTTTTAGTGACTTATATACACACCTTAGATTTAATAACAAGAATTATTTTGAAACCCATTTTATTTTTATTTGTCTGTCATTTGTCACTTATGTTTCTGTTGAAATGGCAAGGAATTTTTTTTTTAAAAAAAAGTTTGGTTTTTTTTTTTTGATTGAGATTTTTTTTTCAATTTGAGAGATTTGATTTATGTGTTCTTTCTGTGCTAAATTTGATGCCAGTCATTAATTTCTGTAAGAAAACCAAACCCATTCAAAATTCACACATCCTCAAAAAATAAAATGACAACAGTCCACTTTCCTCCACTTGAATTTTTCTTTTTTCGTAATTAGTATCTCCATTTACATATTCACTTATTTTAAGCTTTTATATTTACGCACTTGCAAAATATATGCAGGGACTCTCACACAAAACATGCATTTAGAAACATTCTATTTACTTGCTATCTATCTATCTATCTATATATATATATATATATATATATATATATATATATATAAAGGTGGCACAGTAGAGTAATGGATAGTGGCTTGTATTGAGGAATCTGAGAGCTGTGTTCAAATTCCAGTCGAATTCATTACATTCACTTACATGCCAATACACTTGAAAAAGATATAAATCCTCTTCTTCTCCCTCCCGCTATGGGTAAATAACAGGACAGAATGAGTTCTGTAGCCTTGGATGGCAACTGGTCTATGAGAAGGACAACTCTGAATTCTAAAACCTGCAGAGGGTCATTCGGGGACCTTGTGACACGTAGTGCACCAGGTCTCTGTATTCGGATCTTCAAAAAGTGTGGATGGTTCAGCACAAAACCTTCACTACTATAATCAAATATAATGTGCTGGTGTCGGGATGTTGGTTTTCTAGGAACTGATCTGCTTCACCCTCATACATTGAATTCAATTGGAGAGTCGAGTACACACACACACACACACTTCGACCCTGACACTATTGACAGTTTACTTGTTTACTTGGTGTTTTTTTTGTTTTTCTTTTTTGTAACATTTTTAGATTTAAATATTTTACAACAGAAATCAAAGTAAATAATAATAATAATAATAATGATTGTGCTCATTGTTCCCACCACTAGTAACTGAAGTCTTTGATTAGAGATTAAGTGACAGTAAGTCTCTGCATTAATATTCATGTCAGGTCTCTCATGAGAAAGCAAATCTTTTCAAACTCCCAGCACCTTCCTCAATATTCTTATTGTCATCAATAATGCTGTTGTCTGGAGAGTCCGAATTCCTTCTGACCCAATTGTTTCAGTTCTTGGCATTTTTCTGTTTTTTATTTTTTTAATTTTAAAATTTTAACCATTATTTTGTATGTTTTTTTTTCTTTTTAAGTTTTGATAACTTTTTATCTTCTTCGAGTAATATAAAATATTAATTTATGGAAAATGAAAATAAAAGTTTGCTTAATCCTATGACTACATTTTTTTTTTAGTTAAAAAGAAATAGGCACTTAATATGCTACTTTAATTTTTCAAAATGCTTTAAATCTCATCAATTATTTTATGACATCTGATATATTTCTTACATGTTAAGTTTTAGAAAACCTTTGTATTTAATTCCTTTTTGTTTTATAGTGAAGTATACTTTGACATTTGTGAGTGGATAAACTTACTACAAGATTCTATTTATATTCATTAACAAACATGCTGAACTGTATAACATCAGCTCCTCAATGTAAAGCAAAAATCATCACCCCTCGGGATATAGATATATGAGAAAATTTAATACCAGCAGAGGGAGGAAAAATAGAATGTCACATGTTTCATTTTACATGTGAAAATTAATTAGTTTTGTGTCTTTCACTCAGGAGAGCTATGCTGGTTTCCAATCTAGTGGGAATGACTGCAAAGAACATCCCCTTCCCCAAATTTATAGACAAATCATGCAGAAGCATACTGCGATTTCTTCCAAACCAATAAAAATGGACAAAATTCTTGGTCTCATGCCCACATTTTGTTCTTTCTTGCCTTGAAGTCAGAACACTATAACTACTTGACTGTATCCCTTTTGCGTGTAAACACAATTCTTACTTTGTGAACTCATTGCTGTATTACTGTGGCTTTGTTTTGGTTTCCACTTGCATTATATATAGTGTTTGTCTTCTTATTGTTTGAGAACTTTGTGAACTCCGCTTGTTGAGAATTTTGTCTATTACACTTTACTATGCCATATTATTCTGCAAGGTAGATAAAAAAAAAAAAGCAAATGTTGTTGACTGCTATGAATAGTTTTCTCTGTTTATATCAAGAAAAAATTAAATTTTTGTGCCCATGATGCATGTAAATGTTGATATACAGAAAATTCTCTTTAAATCAACTGAGCATTATAAAATGAAACAAATCCTTATGTAAAATTTCTTGATGCATGCATGAGCGTTGGTAAGACTAATTCTAAAAAGGCATGTTTTTCATATTTTAATGGAAAGTGTGTTAAAGTATTAAGTCATTAACAGTAAGTTTGATTATCTCACTTTATTTGAAACAGGACTTTGTTCTGAACTTGACTCTCATAAGAATTGGTACATTCAACTTCTTTATCAATACAGCTGACTTTTTATCAGAATTTAGAATAGTCTTACATATACAATTTTTTTCTTTTTTTTTCTTTTTTTCTTTTTCATGAATACCTAAATAAGTTTATACAAATTGAATGATTTGCTTTTTCTTTATTTTGATCGATTTATCAATCCATCTTGTTTACACAGAAATGAAAATTGAATCTCGTTTATATGATTCTCCTTACCAAATTAGAAAATCCATATTAAACAAAGGCATTATTTTATCTTTTCTGAGACTTGCTTGGATAAGTTGCATGTTAGGCAGATATCTCTATTTAAAAGACTGGCACAACATAACCTTCTCCCCACACCTTAACTATTGCAATCAGTATATTTGTATACGAGTATACGAGTATACAATACTTATACGGTAAACCTATATTTACAATGTAGTACAGTACAATGTGTGAGGTTGATAAGCCATACAAAACAATTAATAAAAAAACTGTATTATAGCAATATTTTCAAATACTATATGTATGGTTGGATATAAAAGTGGAGAGGTCAGTTCAAGTTTAAACTTTTATATGCAGATTTATTGGCTTATTTTAAAACACAATTTAAACATTTTCAGTCAGGTAATTTAAGGTTTTGAAGTGATGTTTGAAAATTCTTCACTGTTACAATCTTTTTCCATGTAACGCCCACTTTTCAACATTATTAATTTGGAATATCTACCAATCAATAATTTCAGAACAGATAAAATTTAAATGATATTTATTCAATAAATTACCTGCTGTGACTGTGAACAAAGTTAAATGGAAACAGAACTACATTTCTATGGATAATCCTTTTATTTGTGGATTATGAACTCCTCAATTCTAACTGACCATTTCATTGTATTTACCATTTGGTGGCTTTTGAAAGGCAACTGTCTGTGCTAATTTGTGGAATTATTCAACGGTCTACAAGAATTTCTTCAGAGTGAGAACTTAGGATCAATGGCAACTGATTTGAAAGGTTAAAAAAAACAAATGACCATTTTCTTCATGGCAGATTCTTTCCAGATTTTTAATGGCATGAATTTGCAACTTCAGGGAAAGAGCGTTACCCTTATTGACACTAAATGTATCATTTCTTTCTTTTTTTATCGAGAAAATGCAACTTTATTATTGTCATGTCCTATAAAAGGATTTGCATTATTAATTCTCCAAAACTGGCTGGTTTTGCAAATGGCGGACAGTAATTTGTGTGTGTTTTGGTGAACATTTGAAATTTATTTTTGATATCTTGGAATCCCAATTTGTCTGACTGGATTTTTGATCCTTTCATTGTTGATGTTGATATGGATGACGGATTCAAATTTAGGTGAAAAATGTCTCTTGTTGCGACATCATAATGAAGCTAAAATGGCAGACAAATGAGGTTATCAAGTCATTTGGGTACACCAGAGTATTTGTACCAGGTATTCAAACTTATGTTCAAAGGTTAAATTTCTGTTCCTCTCCTATTTCATATCGTGTGGAAATGGCATTCTCCAGGGGGAATCCGATATTAACAAAATCACAAAATTGACTTAGTTTTACAGAAAGGAGGTGACTTATACCCTCTCATTAACAAACTTTTCTCAGAATGTTTTTGCTTCTCGATAAAAAAAAAAAAAAAAATATCAAACTCAGAGAAAGCATTAAATAGCATCTGCTTTTTGTTCTGATTTTTTTCTAGTTTGTCATAATCCAACAATTTTTTTTTTTTGTAGTAGTGAAAAAAATTATAGGTGTCAAATAAAATGCCTACCAGCAAAGCTCAACAACCCCCCACCCTTAAAAATGGCCAAATTCTCACCACAGCCAGTCAAATGCCCACTGGTGAGGTGCTAGCTCCCAGGTTGCTGACCACTAACTATGAAATAAAGCATCCATTTTTAGTTTAGTCAAAAAAAAAGAAAAAAAAGAAAACATTTCACTTGTCTTAATTATTTTATCTTGGGTAAAGAAAAAAAAGTTTGATAAAAGGATTGTTAACATTTTTTTCCCTCCATTTATCTTGTTTCCTGTGGTAAGGATTGAACTAGGCATATATTTCATTCAAATAAATATGAAGTAACTGTCATTTTAGTCTGAATTCATTGACACAAATGAAAAAAAATATTGGAAGTTGAAAAAATGTGTAGCTTAGATTTTTCTTAAATTTAAATACCATTTTAGAAAAAAATAAAAACAAAACATTGTTAGCGTTATACAATGATTCATTCAGATTAGAGTCCTTACTATGGTTGTTATCATATTTCAGCCATTGTACCCTCTAGTGGCTGTCATAGTTGATACTTGATATCAATTAAGTCTATCTAGTTAATTTATCCTTATGATATAACTTCTTGTAGTGATATGTAAATGAGGTACTGTATAAAAGGCAGTATCACTATATCTACTGGAGTGTTATCTTCTCTTGACAAGAGTGCATTTGTCAAAGAGAATACCGATCAAAACAATATGGCATCGTCAATTGGTTACTTAACCATGATGGAGGATCCTGAATATGTAGAAACCTGGTTTAGGTGTTTTGCAGCATCGGTGAGAGTAAAAATGTTAAAGGACACCAAAGTTTGTGGGGAGGGAGAAAATGAAGTTACAGATTTGTTTTTGGCTTCAGTATGGTGAGAAGCCATAGAAGCAATCTCCATCATGGTCTATCCCAAAGTGTTGGAAGATTTAGTGTGTGAAGAAATTGCTGCCATCATAAAAGCAAATATACAACCAAAAAATAGATTGGTCATAGTAGAAAGAACCAAATTTCTTGAAAGTAGACAGAGACTGGACGAAACTATTATGCAATATGTACAGCGATTGAAAGAAGCATTGAGATATTAAGAGTTTGAAAGAATAGGCTCATAACAAATGTCTATGGAAGACAAGCTATTTTTGCTAAGACTGGGATCATGTATTCAAAATTGATTAATTTATATAATAAACTACTTGACTACATTTCAGTTTGGATGGAACATATAAGAATATATATATGCTGTTTATAGACCCATATCCAAAAATCAACATTATCAGAGCATTGCAACTGTTCTCTCCTCTGACCAAACTCTAACAGCTCAATTGAGAAATAATTGGCTTGCAACTTAGAGTACCTCAAAAACCAAACTAGTAATATTTCATCATTATCTCTGCTCTGACTCTTCAATGTTTATTCAGTCATGATGAATGGTTACACTCTCAATAAGTCTTCATACAATGAACATCTTTCAAGTTCACTCCCGACCTCAAGTGGAATTTGTGGATACAATCCATTGCTAAAGCTGCTGGAAAAAAAAAAAATGGTCAACTCATTTTATTGATCCAGAATGTACCGAACACTTTCTGCCATGCTTTATCTTTACAAGGGTCTGACTATACCTAAAATGGAGTATTGCTGTCATATTGGGGTTCAATGTTCATTTGAATCTTATTCTCCATTCTGTAACATCTTTCCCATAGATTTTGCAAGCTTATCACCACTATGTCACTATTTCTATGGCAAATGTTCAGATAAGCTCCATTCTTTAGTTTCACTAGTTCAGGCCTTTACAGCAAGGACATGCTATGCTACTTCCAAAGAGCTGAATCACCCTCATTTCCCCTCATATTCCAAATGTTCAACTCACTAATTTCCCCCACTCCCCAATGAACTGCCACTTTGTGAACATAGAAGTCATCACTTAGAGGCAACTGTCTGTTTCAAGCTAGATGCAATCGTCAGGCCACGAGTGCTGTTATTTTTCTCAGCTATTTATATATACAGGTCAGTGGTGCATTGTGGGTAGTCTATTTTGGCAGTTATTTTACTGGAAGTTGTTTATTTGTTTATTTGGGTTAAATTATTTTGCTTGTTTTTATTTTTATTTTTTTATTTTTATTTCTTAACTTAGATATTTATTTATTTACTTATTCTTTTTTTTTTTTTTTTTTTTAATCAGTGTTTTTATTAATGTAGTAAAAATTTGTTTATATCGCTTATTTAATAGTTTTGTTTTGGTTTGGGAAGATAATTAAAGCTATTTATTCAATTTTGGGGTTGATAGTTGTTTATTCTAATTATTATTTTGGCAGGAACAGTTTTTAATTTGTTTATTACTTCATGTATTTATTTGGATTGATTATATTTATTTGTTTTTTCTGACGGTTAGTTTATTGGGATTAGTTTATTTATTTATTTGGATGAATTTAGGTTAATTTATTTTACTTGTTATTATTTATTTCTTATACTGTATATTTTCTCTTCTGTTTTCGATTTTTAAGTAACGTAGTATTTTTTTTTTATCGTTATATAACAGTTATAGCTATTTTTTTTCGTCCGATTTTTGCTTTGATTTTTATACTCTAACTAATGTTTTCGTTATAATGGTTTACTAATTTGTTTATTATTTACTTTATTTGTTCGCGTTCATTGATTTTGTTTCTTATTTTTTATTCTATTTTGTCTATTTTAACAGGTGTGATTTGGTAATTTGTTTGGGTTAATTTATTTTTATTTTTTTATTTATGAAAACAAATTTTTACTACATTACTTAAAAATCGAAAACAGAAAAAATAAATAAATAAACAAAATAAATTAAGCCAAACAAATTACAAATTGTTCATTTTTATATTTACACACGCTCTATCTCTGATATGGAGCACTTTATCCCATAAATATAGCACATCTTAAGACTATATTTCTTTATATATATATATATATATAAGAAATATATAAGAAATATGCTAATGTTCTTTAAAAATTTCTTCACACCTGTGATATTTTGGCTTTAAGAGTATGTTTACAAATAAAAAAAAAAAAATCAAATCTGCCATCACATTGCTGTGTTCGGTGTTATTTGCCTGTTGGCAAATTTTTTATTACCTGACACAAATGTTTCCCTTCCTTTTTTTTTTTTTTTTTTTTTAATTATTGTTTTCAAAGGCGACATAAGTATATAAGAGAGGTGTGCAGTAAATCAAATGGTGTTTGTGGCACAGATTTATGCTGATATTTATAAATATTGTTGCCAAGGAACAAAGACGGTGCATTCCATTTTTATAGGCATCATAAAAACTTACCAGGTGTAGATTTGAAAGTAGGTTAACGAATTTATGAATAATATAGGTTTGGTTTTTGAATCATTTTTTATCAAGAGTGACACATTGTTCTGAAAATCAACTTGGTGTTGTCCAAAAAATGTCATTTCTGGTCAGGATTTAAATATTTTGACACCTTCTTGGTTGATAACTTTGGCTCGCCCAATTACTCTTGAATTATAAACCCAACATTTTCCCAGTATGTCTCTAGTTCTCTGCAATTCTTTTCAGCCGAGGTTTGTAAATCAGCCAAAATTGGGTAATGGTAATTTCAAGCATTGATACTGTTGAAGGTTTTCAGATCTAACATGCAGCATCTTGGATTTCAAAATCTTCATATTGGAAGTTTTCAGGCCACTTCTTCACAGTTGTGTATCATGGGAACTTGTCATTAAAAGTTTGTATCATACATTTCATGGATTTCCTTTTGAAGCCTTCATCTGCAGAAACAGGATCTTCATAACTTTTCAGAGTTCAACACTTGAAAATTCCACACTTTCCTTTGATGTGGTTCAGTCAATGATCTGAAGCAAAATTAAAAAAATAAATGCAAGGATCCAGCAAATTGGTATTTTACAATATAACGTGTTATTCTTTCCTGTTACAGTGACATAATAATGCTTAAACTTTGGAAAATAGGTTATGTTAAGGACTTTTCAGCACCCTCATCAAATAAGTAGGAAATATAAAGAAATAACTGTTCATAATCAGAACTTAAATCAAGTATAAAAAGAATATTTAAGTGATATTTAAAGATGTACAACCTAATTAAGTCAGTAACTCATTAAAACTGTATTATAGAACATTCCAAATTAAAGTTTTTATTCTTCTCTGCAAATGGACTCTTCCACCAAGACCAAAAATAAATAAGCTGAGTTTTTTTCTGTCTATGCCAATGCTTTGTAATTGCCCAAAGCTGCTTTTGTAATCTGTGTCTAAGTTTGATGAAGAGTATCATGTGTTCTGCTTCAAGGGGTTGGACACAAAACTGCACCCAATCTGACAGAAAGGAGAGAATCAAGGTTAATCTCTAATACCTAAGGCATCCCAATGAGGAAGTACTAATGGGGCTGGGCAATTTTTGTCTCTAGTCCCTTAAACACACCCTTGTGTGATATTCAGTTCAAGTGAGCAAGCAGCTAAATAATATCCTTTTGCAATTACCAAAAAGCTGTTCTTGTAATCTGCCCTAACCATTTGTGAATGGACTTTGATCAAAATATACCATGCTCAACTCCGGGGATTCGTCTTCCCAGATAGAATTTTTTCCATTACTCTCGAAGGAATACAGTTAGGATCAATCTTAGATGCCTGAAGCATTACAATATGGAAATGCTAAAGAAGCTGAGCAAATTTTTGTTACCAATCCAATCTTTGACTTTGTGCCATATTCTACAATTGCCTGTGCCTGGTAAATCTATATCACTGCACTTTCCTTTTTTTTTTTTTTTTTTTTTTTTTTTTTTATCGTGTTCACCCCAAGCAAGACAGTAAAGCCACTAAGATACAAGGGGTTACTGTGTGTGAAAGAATTAGAGAATGGAAACATTACTAAGGAACAAAAACAAGAGTAATCAGGAGGACAGTAGATAATGATTGACATTGCATTTTTATTTTTTTTATTTTTTTTTTTCTCATTTTCATGCTGAAGTCTTTAACACTCATATTTGGCTATTAATCATCTGCTTAAATGTACTTACAAGCAAGGTGATGAAAAGTGTTTGCTTCAATCAAGAAGCTATTTGGAAAAAAATGCCATTTAAAATGTGGGTCAGATAAAGACTTTTTCAGACCCACCCCCCACATATAAGGAAGGCACAGTAGCTTTTAATCAAGTTTTACCCCCTTATATCCCATCTTTTATTTACATAATCTTCATTCAGACCTTTATAAATTACAGATTTAAATTTAATACAGAACTGACCTTTGTATCATTGTGAAATTATAGTTTATTCCTAATGAATTAATATTTGATTCATTATAATTTTTAGACAGACTTGCTTAGAAAGAATGATCTTTGTGATCTTCTGTGAAAAATGACACACATATGTTGGTATTATTGAATATCCCTGACTATTCAATAGGAAAGGTCATTGAACAATCGCAATACAAAAAATAACAAAGAAATTATTTTTTTTTTTTTTTTTTGAATTTGTTAGAACAAGAATGATTTTTAGCTACAGCCAAAACCTGCAATCCACCAACTACCTCTAGTCAGATGAGATTAAAAATCAAGGTAAAACACTATTCTTTGTTCTTTCATGGAAAGATTGTGTTTTTGATAATTTTTTTTTTCTCCAACCTGAAATTCATGTTGAACAAGAAAATTACAGTTGATCTCAAGACTAACAACTGATTTTTACAAGTGAATGTTTAGGATTCAACAAACTCTCTTGATTCTTATGTTGCAAAACATTGGCTTCCACAATTTACAACTTCATCAAAAACAGCAAGTGTTTTACATCATCGAGTAAGCTTCTTCTGTAAGTCTTCTAATTTTATCAGTGCTACATTTAAAAGTTAGTGAATCTGCCTCTTTTCTACTCTTTAAAAAAAGGGAAATTCTGTTGTGAAAAAAAAAAAAATGTTAACCATTTAAATTATACTAGCTTCTCATTGTCAGAAACCTGTTTTTAATTCTTTCTTCGATAATTTTTATCTGAATTTCTGGGATCTTATAGGTCTCATTATTTGAACTGTTCAGACTATTGTCCTCATCTTTGTTGTTTTTATCATAACATTTCAGCCATTGTGCCCTCCAGCTTTCCTCTGGTATCTATCAATCTGGGTAACCTACAGAGAGTTTTGAACTGAACCGTTTACTTAATCTATGGGGGTAGATTGTTCTCATTTTACTGCTTAATTATTGCTTGCCCATTTCTACAGAGTCCAAGTACACACTGACTGACCCAAGGATTGAACTCACAACCACTGTGTAACAAACTAATGCTTTTACCCACTAGGAATGAGGACAATAGTCCAAATAATCTTTCTTCAGTTAAATTTTATCCCTTTTATCTTCAGTGTTTTTTTTTTGTTTTTTTTTTTTTTTTTCATAGTCTACCCTTGATGATTGATTGGCATGTAAATTAGATTAGGAAAAAACAATTGTTCTTTTAGTTCTCCTTTGTTTAAAATAAAATCTACATATAATATTGTATTCTTCTAATCATTGTTACAGTTCATATGTGAAATGTGTCTATAAATACAACTGCCATTATAGGAAAGAGGTAGTATTTTTTTGTACTCTAAAGATATTTTGGCAAACCTGGATATTTGTGCCCACAATAATACATATGATCAAAAGGACAGTTTTCCCCATGACAACACTTTTATTTTAGCTACCTTCACTCTTCGGCAATGTTTATTGTTTTAAAAAGTAATGATTAGAATTGGAATAAAACTTAAACATATGATGAAAGTAAATTTATACATTTTTTTTATTTTTGTTCTTGAGAATTTACAATATGTTTATTTATTAGATTGTTTATTTATAATAATAATTTTATATTGACAACATTCTAAAAACTAATACAATTAGTACTAATGCAATGCAGTATTTATCATATACCAATTTATAAAACAATTTTTTTATTCATAAATTTTTAAACATTAAATTCTTAAAATATGTGAACCAACTATAAGGAAATCCTTGTTTGCCATCTTATAAATTTTGAACCAATTGACAATTAGCCACTATTTTGCCACCCATTCCAATAAATAATAGTTTAAATAAACAATCTAATAGTGTTTATTAATTTTGTTGTCAATTCTCAAGAACAAAGAAAATGTATAAATTCACTTTCAGATGTTTAGACTTTATGCCAAATCTAATCATTGCTTTTTAAAAACAATAACCATTGCTGAAGAGTGAATGGTAGTTAAAAAAAAAAAAAAAGTGATGTCATGAGAAAAAAAACATCATATTGTGGGTACATAAGTCCTTATTTACTGATATTTTAAAATAATTTGATATTTTTTCTTGTATATAAGAAAAAAAAAAAAATATATATATATATATATATGTGTGTGTGTGTGTGGAAAAAAAAATATATATATATATATATATATATATATATATATTTTACTGTTTAAGATGACGTCAACTTTTAATCTTCCCTTTCTGTAACTTTCATCACATCTCTGATTCAAAAACTTTATCTTCATGTTTAATTAATCACTATTTTTTATAATGTTACAAAAGCTTGAAAACATTTGAAAAGTTTTCTGCTCTTTCACCTCAAATGTAATTGACTTCTTTGACAACCTGTTTTTGACTTTGACTACAACTGATCCTTTACTATTTCCATTTTGATAGATTTTTTTTTTTTTTTTTTTTTTGTCAAGTGAATGAACAAATAATGAAAATTTAGAAAATAAAATAAATCAGTGGAAATAGAAAAAAAAATACTAATATACAACAGACAAAGGTGGATAACCAAAAACATTAGCATATAAAATGCAACCAAAATAAATTTTAAAAATTAGGAATGAAAAACTCCCATAAAATGTAAAATCCAGTAAAATTACTGCTTCCAACTTACGGAAATATTATTGCAATATTATTAGTCTTGATCTGGCAGCTCGGCTTCAGTGACTTTCCCACCACCGTAAGGTTGCCTCTGTTCCTTTTCTATAATTTCTTTCATAGCAATTGTTTGGATGACATCTTTACTATGGTACCTAGACTATTCCTACAGACATCACTATATCATTATTTTTTTTTGTTTTGTTTCTTTTTGCTCTTTCTACTACCATTATTTGCTACAGCTTGTTTTTTAAGGAGTTTTGACAAAAACACTCTTATCTACAACCATTGTTCATGATCTCCATGATCAGTATCCATGTCTTTGTTATCCTTAAAATTTCTTTTTTTGTTAGTGTTTATCATCATCATCATTTATCACCATGCACATATTTGTACTGAGCTTATTATTACTTATTTTCTCTTTTTTTTTCTTTTTCTTTTTTTTTTTTTTTTCCACCCCTTTCATCTTTTTCACTTCTAGCCTTGCTATTATTCTGTACTTAGTAACATGTATTCTGGTGCCACTTTGTTTTTTTACCTTTTTATTCTACCTGAAAAACAGGAATAGGAATGTGAAACTTCTTTCAGTTTCTTGGCTTTTATTTTCTCTGAATGCAGTTCAGTATTCTTTGACATTTCAATTCCCTCTGTTTTTTTTTGTTTTTTTTCTTGTAATTTACTTGTTTTTTTTTCCCCTAATCAGTATTACCCTATGCAAAGCAGTAAAGCTACTAAGACACAAGGGGTTACAGATTGTGGAAGAATTAAGAACAGAAATATTAATAATGAGCGGGAAGTGGAAAGAGTAATCAGGAGGACAGTAAATAACGATTGAAATTGCATTTAAATTTTTCAAGATTAAAGTTGGCTGGAAAGCACGGAACCAGAAGGGAGTTCTACAAGTGAGAAGTACATAAAAAAATAACTGTTAGAAGAGAACTTATGGTTACATTTAGCCAGCTCAATTGTAAAATGATGATCTCGACACCAGTCTAGTATTGCCCTTAAATTCAAAAAGTCTAGGTAGCTCAGCGAAGATCTCATCCAAACAATTACCATGAAAGTATGTATAGAAAAGGAACAGAGAGGTTACCTTACAGAGGGATGGAAAGTGACTGAAGTCGAGCCACCAGATCAAGGCCACTAATATTGCAATATTTTTACTAAATTTTACATGTGATATAACTTTTGATTCCTAATTTTTTTAATTTTATTTTGGTTGCATTTTATTTGCTAATGATTTTGTTTATCCACCTTTGTCTTGTTGTACAACATTGGCAGTTCTTTATTTTCTCTGATTTATTTTATCTTTTTAATTTTCATTATTTGTTTATTCACTTGACAAAAATCATGATTATTTGCAACTGCTATTATTATTATTATTACCTTTTTTTCTATCCCCCTTTTTTTCTAACTTTTCTATGTTTTTTTTTTATCATGAATTCATTTGTCACAATAGGGGGATGGGTAAGTTCTTTCACACAATCAAATCTCTACTCCTTCTCATTTACCATTCCTCCATTTTAGGGGAGTAAATCATCAGTCTAAATATTTATCCTGTTCAGGTGGGTGGGGCAAATGAGGGGAGCATCTAGGAGATTGTGTTCTTGAGATGGGTTCCAAATGGCAAAGATTGGTAAACAATGACACTGGTGTATACATTTCAATTCATCATGTGACAAATACCAAAGTGTTGCTAAGGTTTCTGGAAAACTGCTACCAGTCTTTGTCAGAAAGTATCTATGAAACTTACAAAACAGCTTCCACCCTTACTTCCTCACAACTAATTTCTTTTTAAATGCAGATTTCTGTTGCTTATAAAACTAGTCTTATTGATTGCTTGTCAAAACTGACTATAAAATATTCTTCATAGACTTCTTAATGATCATGAACATGTTATTTAAGCTGGGTTACATTCTCTTAAGCACACACATTTATATATGTGTGTGTGTGTTTGTGTGTATATGATTTGTAATGGAAGGCTCTTTAATTGGGAACAACTAACACAACATACATCTGTCAACAAAACTAAAAGTATACAATGAAATGGTCCTCCCTTCTCTCCTCTATGGATGCAAAACATGAACCTTTTACATACAAACTTTTCACACCATGCTTGAAATAATGTTAATGACCATAACACCAACCTTGAAACTTTGGATTGTGCAAACTCAACCAGTATCAAATCTATGCTTAACAAGGCCATGGTTTTGTTGATCTGAGGGAGATTTCATTCATAGTATTTCTTCAGCATTCAGCTGTCAAAAAATTATCAACAATGATAGATAAAATGTTAAAAATACATCCAACAGCTGGGCCTGTTTCATCCCAATCACCCCTTTTCTACCCTTGAGACACTGAGAAACATTTGTTTAAGTAATACAGGTGATGTTAATGTTTTAACAGTGAATATCTTCTATGGCATGTTTTCTCTAATGCATGATGAAGCATGCGGCTGCCAATTTTCACAAGGCACACACTCTGGAGATCTCTGGGTAACTCTCTTAAATGCTACTGATTTCTGCATCTACTCTTTTTATGTAGACTTCAGTCCAGTAATAGACATGATCAAAGAAACTCCTGTTAAATAACACAGATGGCTGTATGATGAAGTGCTTTTTAATTGTTGAGCTGGACATTTAAGTTTTCAAAATTTACATTGAAATCAACATGAATATGCTTGATAGGCTGCTAAAAAAAAAAACAAAAACAAAAAAAAACCCTAAGGTTACCCAAAATCCTGTGAACTTTTGGCAAACTCATTAACCATGTCATGCCAACTTCCCTGAGTGTTATGCAGTTTGGCTGTTGAATCTTAGTTTAATTTAAGCTCAAACTCTTCCAAGCCTCTCTTTTTTTTCTTTTTTTTCTTTTTTTTTTCTTATGGGTTTAAATTAATATTTTTAAACTAAACTTTTTTCCATCAGATTCCAATCCAATTAGCCACACTCCCATATTTCTTTCTTTCTAATATCTCTCCTCCTTCACTTAGAATTATTAAGTCTCTCAATATTTCAAGTCACTAACCATGATGTACCATGCACTAGTATAACTCAACCAGAGCCACTATGCCATTACACTATCATACACAGTTAGACCAAAGAAGGTAGAGGAATGTGCTGCTGACCAATCATGTTGACATGCCATTGTCAACAAGATCTCCACAAACTTCAAAGAGAATGGCACCACCATGGATCTTTGGCATTGATCACAACCACCAACTTCTAGTGTCACCACAGCTCCAGACTCTGCACATCCAGGTTTTGTTTGTGGGACTACTTCTAGATCCACTGATGAATTGCAAGGTCTTCTTCAGAAATGGACTACTGTAATGATTTATCATTTGATTTTTAATTAAAATCTTACTTATTACCTCTCTTTTCATTTTTCATAAATTTTTCTTGTTTATAAGCATTGTAAAATTTTCAAAATTCATACTTGGTGTTATATAAAGTTATTTCACATCTGAAAAAGGTGAGAATTATAAATTTTCAGTATTTTCTGATGACTATACAACATATATCAAAATGAAAATAAAAATATATTTTTGGTGTTACATTGATTGGTTGAATTGACATGGAATGACCCTAGTTGGTGATATATAAAGTTATTCCAAAATATTAGAATTGTAAATGCCCCAACAAACATTCTGGATTATGACTTAAAGACTAACACATTTGGCATGCCTATTTTCATTTTCTAGATGTAAACAATTGAGAAGAAAAATGTTAGATTTTATTTATTTTTTTTCCCCTCAGTGATAGACAACCATGATGATTTATCATCTTTTGATTTTTAAATAATAAGAATGTCTGATCAAATAAATTGTGTTATTGAAGAAGCTTAATCTAATTTAAGAAGTTTTTCTCTATAAATCCATACTAAGCTAATCACATTCTTAATTAAAATCCATAGCACCTGATGGGGGAAGAGATATTTTGGATTTGACATAAGTTTAGACATTAAATGTGAACATTTCATTTTCTCTCATTTTGGGGAAGGCTTAGCTGTTTATGCTTTCATAGCAAAAATGGACGGGAGGGGGATAAAGATAAATAGCAATTTTTTTCTTATTTCTTTGACCAAATTTAATTTTGCCAATCTTTCTCTAAATGTCATTCAAGAAAAAAGGAAAAAAAAAAAAAGGCATCAAAATAGATTTTTCCCTTCCCTTTCATTTTTGCCATTTCAATTTCTGCTTCAGCTGTCAATAAAATTGGTTTATTTTTTATTTTTTTTTCCCCTTTCATTTATTTTTTTTTAATTCTTTATTTTTCTGTTAATGTTCTTCAATACAATGAAAAGGTCTAGTTAATTGCTTTTCTAACTCTCTATACATTACCAGCCTGAAGAAAAAAGATGTGAAGTTAGCTTAATTTTTTTTTTGTCATATTTTCTTTTCCTTTATGAATTTATATCCAGTAATTCACTTATGTCTTGCATTCGCAGATATTTTAAATTAGTCATTCTGTGTTGTCAGATTGAGAAGGACAAATTGATTTCTGATTATAATAATGTCCAGCCTAAAAAATATTCTCTCACCCAAGTTATTTAGTGGCTGTAATTCAATGCAGATGTAAAGATATCGTCATGAAAATATAGAAAGATACCCCCAAAAGTAACGCCTCCTGTATATTTCTATAGAAACTACAACAGACAAATAGCAGAATAGCACTATTGGATAGAGCAAGTTTTCAGCTATGGAACACTATTTTTTTTTTTTTTTTTTTAACAGTCACCATCATTAGTTATGCAATTTCACTAACAGGGAACAAAAGCCTGCATGTTGCACTCATAAAATCCCTTGTCAATACAAGTTCCATTGCCACTACTGAAAAGCATTACCCACCAACTGTGCTCACATCCACTGTTTCATTTCCACAACTGTTCATTAATCTACGATGTCTTTTTTTCAACATAGAGGAATTCAGTGAGACTCCTCTACTTCATATGCATTTTCATGTCAGACACAATTTTGAGCAGACTGCCACTCAGATGCTCAGTCAAAATAATTCTATGTTATTAGTGAAAAGGTTCAATTTTTATTGCCATATCATGAATATATACATCTAACAATGTGAGCCAACATAAAATCAGTGATATCATAATGACCAAAGCATTTATTTTATACAATATTGTCAATGCACTTAATTCAGTGATGAATATTAATCACATAGATTGAACATTTATAGTGAAAATTTCAAAACAAAATTCAGCTTATGAATGCTTGTCAGACTTACTGATAACTCTCTATTAAATTAAACTTTAAATATACAAATATAGATTTTTTAGTTAATGTACACATTAATTGATTTCTGTAGGAATTTTCATTCCTTTCTGTTCTGCTTTATGCAAAATGTCAGTAAAACAATTAGTTTTACTGACATTTTGCTCATTTTATCCTCCAGCCTTTCTAAGGTGTTTTTCATCTTCCAGCTTCTTGAAATTTTGAACATAACCCTTTATTCAATCCACAAGAGTATTTTGTTCTCATTCTGCTTACCATACTCAGGATTAACTGGTATGAGATAACCTCTGTCTAGTTTATTTACCTTTGTGCTGTTTGTCTATTTCTCCACTGAACCAGACTATAAAACCTTTGACTCAGAGAGTGAACTTTCAATCACCAAAGAATCAGATGTTTTAACCAATGTTTTAATCTACTAGACCATGTGCATCCTGGGTATGACATTAAACTGCATCCACGTCCTGGGTAAGACTATAAACTACATCCAACAGCAAGGCCTCTGATCAGGAGCTTTTGAGGAGTGTGGAACTACCTCTTAATTGCTGGTATTTCCAAGTCCACCCTGACCTGGGGTGGTAGCACCTGTTAGGGTCCCAGCTATGGGCAAACAGTTGACCCCCACAACCTGACTCAAAACACTATGAAAGTGTAAAAATAGATTTTAATACTAGAAATACTTTTTAAAAAATAAGTATCAGCAATAAATATTTGAAAAAAGAAAATATTACCAGAAATAAAAATCTTATCAGTATTAAATAACCCATTGAGGTTAATATGCCACAAAACAAACCAAACTATACATTTTTTTTTTTTTAAATATTACCAGCTATACATTTTTGAAAAAAAAAAATTGTTGGCATTAAATAACCCATTGTGGTTGATATGTCATAAAACAAACTAAACCACTAGACCATATCTCTTGAAGAATGTAGTGGTTTAATTCTACAGTTGTATTGCCTCCTCACACTTCAAAGAGAATACAAGAACTAGATGTATTCCGTTTCATCTAGTTGTGGAAAAGAATACAAGGATTAGATCACAGCACTCTAAATATAAAGTTGGAGGAACATCAAAAGTTTTTAATATGCAAGGAAACTTTGAAATCATACATGGCTGATCATGTAAGGAGGAAAAAAATGGTCATCAATCTTTGTTGGATGAAGATAGAGAAAAAACTAGCAGATAAGGTGATTAGCACAAATGTTATGCTTTGACAACCTCTTCAGTAGACTTAGCATAATGATACCATCTGGGAGTCTCTGATTAAGAAAGGGCACTCAAAAATTCCACCAACTCAATTCAGACATTAAGTTTCAGGCTCCAAAATAACATCTGGCATTTATAGTAGATTAAAGCAATGGTTAAAAGTAAAACATATCTGGTTTTCTAGTCGTGAGTTCAATTCCTGGGTCATGTAGTAAAGAAAAGTTAATTTATGTTTATATGAAAGAAATGGATGGATGACATAAAACAGATAAACTAGAAAATTAATTAATATGAAATTTCCATTTAAGAATAGAAGGTAGGAGAAAAATCTATCATAAATAGATTCCAAGAATGTTTCGATAATACAATGGCTGAAACATGAGTATAACAACCAAGATGAGCATACTTGTCCAGATATAAAGTTGTAATGACTTATTTGTTGTTTATTTTAGCATTTCAATAAGGAAGGTCCCAGTTTTCTTAAAGCTGTATAACATTGAGATAATGCTTTTACTCTTCAGAACTGCATATGTTACAAAAGGAAGACATAAACCTAATTTTTTTTATATTTAATCTTTTTATCCCAAGCAAGGTGATAAAGTCACTAAGACACAAGGGATTATTAAGAGTGA
This sequence comes from Acanthosepion lycidas, assembly GCA_963932145.1. NCBI lineage: Eukaryota > Metazoa > Mollusca > Cephalopoda > Sepiida > Sepiidae > Acanthosepion > Acanthosepion lycidas. The sequence goes on along the minus strand of OZ010578.1, from coordinate 119,521,971 downwards.
AAGAAATTAAGAAAACATTATTGAGTAGAAAGGATAATAAGAGAACAGGATTCAAAAAGACAAATAACGATTGATATTGCATTTAAATTTTTGAAGATCATAGTTGACAGGAAAACAAAAATCCAGTAGAGTCCAACAGGTGAGAAATGCAAAAGAAGAAACTATTAAAATAGAAATTACAGTTATATCTGGCTATTTCAACAGTAAAATGATGAGACTTAGCTGCCATTGTATTATTATGCTTAAATTTGAAGTTCCAGAACAATTGCCATGAAAATATTTATAGAACAGGCACAGGAAAGCTATGTTACAGTAGTGGGAAAATGACTGAAGCTGAGATGCCATGTTAGAACTGATAATGTTGCAGATTCTTCTTTCGATTTTGTCAGGAATCTCAAGATACACTTAGCAAGAACACCAGACTAGATATGGCAGTAATATTCAATGCACGGATGAATGGTACATTTATAAACGTGCAAGAGGGATTCTTGCAAGAAAAATTGTCTGGCATGACACTGTGGAGATTTTAACATTTACAGGCTATTTCTTGCCTAGATAAGCGTGAATCACATTTTCAAGATCAGCTGAAAATTTATCTTCATGAAGTCCATCAGACTTGCTCTTAAAACAAGAGTAAATAGTTGTCATCAGCTTAGATACTGAGCCAGGAACTGATTACATTGAGAAGGTCGATGGAGATAGGATACAAAGTAGGGCGAAAGAGTTTTTTTTTTTTTTTTTTTTTTTTTAAGCATTTCACTTCAAGCAAGACAAAGCCACTAAGATGCAAGAAGTTACTGTGTTAGAGAATATGAAAAAACATTAAGGCGAGAGAACAATAAAAGAACAAGAATTAAGAAGACAGAAGATAACCATTGACATTGCATTTACTTTTTTGAAGATTTTGACTGGAAGGCAAAAAACTAGAAGAGAGTTCCACAAGCGAGAAGTGTGATAGAAAAAACTGTTAGAACTTATGGTTATATCTAGCCATTTCAACTGTAAAATGATGAGACCTTGATATCAATCTAGTACTGTACTTAAATTCATAATGTCTAGGTACCATAGAGTAAAGTTCATCAGAACAATTACCACGAAAGTATTTATAGAAAAGGCACAAGGAAACTGTGTTGCATCATTTAGAAGACTGACTGTACAACATGACATTCATTCCAGTTGAAAAAGATTGAATCAAATCCAAAATTTGTCCAGAGACTCCATCGCTCTTCAGCTTGTGAAGAAGACCAGCATGTCAGATCCTGTCAAATGGCTTCAAGATATCTAAAAGCAGTCTCTCAACTTTGTTGTTCTTATTTAAAGCTTGACGTATTCTTTAATGAAATGGTAAAACTTTTGTAATATATATGACTGTCTTAGATATTTTCTAATCCCAAGAAGTGAGAATTAGTGATGCTTTTTATGTTAGCAAGTTCTGTTTTTTTTTTTTTTTTTTTTTTTTTTTTTTCCATTTTGAATTGAAACTGTCAAATGATCAAACATAAATATAATTGTCTATATTTGTTGGGGGGGGGGGTGAATGAGAAAGATAAGCTGAGTTCATGTCATTGCATCTGCCTTTACATTTTTGTTAATAGAATTTTGTGATAAGTTTAATCCAAACACCAATGCAAATATTTAAAATTTTTATTTAATGTTTAATATGTTCTTGTGTCAGAACAGAATTGCTTTTCATTTCTTATCTTCTTCTGTACTAAATTTGGTACTATTACTTTTATATACCCATTGCATTTTTACTCGTTAAAAAAAAAAAATCTTTGTAATATGATCAGAAAGCATTTTTTTTTTTTTTAACATAGATTTTCAGGTTGTGAAGGCAATCTAGCTATAATACATTCTTCAAGTTTTCCTAGATTGTTCAGTTCTTTTAAAATAAAATAAAAATGGACTTTAACCACTTCCCCAGCATAGACATCTATGTACGTTTTTACTGAAAGTGTCTTTTTCAAACACTGATGAATAAACATGTCCAAAACATAATGTTAAAAAAAAACCTGCTACAAACATGTTTATATGTCAGTCTTGATTATTTTTATGCCTTTCTGAGCTTAAAACAAGTCCAATTGTCAACTCGTATGTCTGGTAAAGTTGTAGTCACCACTCAGGTACTTCAAGGTGCCTCAGTTTCTTAGTTACTATATTAAAAAAAATTTAAAAAATTCCCTGAAACTGAAACGTTTTTCCCAAATAATTGGCAGGGAAAGGATTAAGAAAAATTATCTTCATGATAACATTTAAATTTTTTTTTTTTTTTACAATGAAATCTTACCACAAGTTTTACTCTTTAAACTCATTTTCAAAGCCTCTCTACTAAAAACTTGCAATTACCATTTTCCTGAGTTAGAATTAAAAAAAAAAAAAAATTAACTGTCTTGTAAAACTGTCTAAGTTATTCTTACTTAAAAATGCTGTCATGTTCTTTCAACTGAGACACTATGGTGCAGTTGGTATTCTTTTTTTATGTGCCATGTCCCTTCAGGACATAAGCGAACATGGACCTCCACATCTTCCTGTCTCTTGTAGCTCTTAATAAGTTTTACCTTTTTGTTATTTCTCCCAAAACTTTTTCTACCATCCATTTACTCATGCTCATCAAGCTTGTTAAGCACTGCTTTCCTCTCTCTATCCCTCAATCTGTGAGTATCATGTACTCCAAGCCCTCCTTCCTCATTACGTGCCAAAGAAATTTTAACTGCCTCCCTCTGATGTTAGTAGTATAAGCAGTATAAGATTTCTTTTTGTTTTTATCTTCTCCGAAACCTTGTCGTTGCTCACATGTTCTGTCCATGGTATCCTCAGTATCTTTCTGTAGAGCCATATTTCTGTTGCTTCGGGGCTCTTCATCTTTGAGGAGATTGTCCAACATTTGCTAGCATACAGGAGAACAGATATTACATAACAATCCAGTGCTCTTTTCTTTGTTTCTAACAAAATTTTTCTGTCTCTTAATACTCAGCTTAACATTTGGAATGCATATTTGGTCATCAGTCTCATACTTCCCAAATATTTAAATTTCTGTACTTATTTGATTTTAGCATCCCCCATTTGTAATTTGCATTTTGGGTTCATCCCTTTGCTGATAACCAGGCATTATGTCTTCTTGTAGTTTATATTTAGTCCTTTATTCTCACTTTCCTTTCGTACCTTCTGTAGGAGATTTTTTACTTTCCTTTCCATGTCTGCTTTCAACACTGTGCCATCTGCATATCTTATATTGTTAAGATTGTGGCCACCAATAATGAATTCTGGTAGAACTTCTAGTCTCTCAGAATCGCCTTGCTCTATACGTTGAATAAATCTGGTGAGAAAACACATCCTTGTCTTATGATCCTTTCTATTTTTGTATATCTGCTGAACTCATTTTTGTCTGTATGAAGGTGGTTTCCTCTATTAGTCTGAATAAAATATGTAAAGAACAAATAATGCCACCACAATTCTAACCTGAAATATTATCTAAGAAAATGCATAGAATTTTTCTTTTTTTTTTTTTTAATATTGTTAATACTTTGTATAATAAAGTTCATTAAAAATAAAAAGATCTTACAATAGAAGCGTATAATAATATTAATAAAAGAAAATGTCTTATGTTATGATATTAATTCATGTGTCTATTGTTTATACATATTTGGACAAGTTATATTAGGAAGTCTTTAAAAGCATTTTATCAAATTAACTCTTGTAAAAATATTGGACAGAACCTCCAAGTTTGCAGGATCTTTGAAAAGATGACTTTGTTTATAATAGGCCTCATTAATATTTTTTCCATTCACATTTAAGAAGCAGCTTCTGTTAATGCCTGTTGATTTCACTTAACTCCCATGTTTAAGGAGGTGCTGAAAATTTCTTGGCTCTATGAAGAAGAGATGTCTATATGAATTCTCCTTGTGAAGAAGGGATAAGAATTTTCAGCATGCCCTCATAGAAGTCAATGAATATAAAATATTTGTGTAATTAATGCATATTATATGCTTGATTCAAAATACGTGCAAGCCACATTAAATCAGGGTTAAAGATTCTAAAACCTTTTTCTTTTGACCTCTACCCAGAAAAAATTAACTAAATGGATTGAATTGAAATTTTCATATTTAAAAAAAAAAAAATCCATCTTGTGAATTTTTACAAGAATTGTTAAGAGCATCTGGTCTCTTAGCAGCATTCACCATTTGTGCATCTGATTGGTTGGCTGTCGTCTTTGCTACCTGACTGTCCCTATTCAAAAAAACTAATTACCTGCCAATCATTTTGCGTTAGAGGATGTCTGAAGACACATATCCTGCCTGCTTAGCACTTTTGCTTCTGATGATATCATTGGCTTGGCCAGCACAATCAATATTGGCCTATAGAGAAACCAGACCAAATTCCTTAAGGACAAACCTTATTATCTTGTCAAATTACTTCGTGATTTCAGCATGTCAATGAAGTAGATAAAATCTCGAGTATGTATGGCCAAGGATGCTTTTGTGAAATCCGGAAGATGAAGAAGAAAGCATCTGACTAAATGTGTGTGTGTGTGTGTGTGTGTGTGTGAAAAGTGGAAAGAAGAAGTAAAGGGGAAAGAAAGAACATCAGAATGAAGTGATCTGTGTTCTGCTCATATCTTGCAAGCTAGTCAGACAAGTGAGATCTTCTCAGCTCAGTACTGTCCTACGTTGATATCATTCAAAATTGGTCTCTGCATCCTGGCCAGAGGTTAGCTGCCATTTTTGTAATCGTTGTTATTCAAGAATCCACGATGCAAAGCCTCTTGTTACCGTGATGACCTAAGCCACAAGAATGATGCAGGAACTGAACAAGTGGGGCTGTAGTCTGTGAGGAGTAGAGTTAGGAAAATTTAACCAGAACAGAGAGAGGCAATTAAGCTACTGTTGATATCAGTGTTGATTCAAGGATGGGTTTATTTGCAATGAATTATTAATGAAATGGACATTTCATTTGTTCCAGAGATAATTAATGCAATGGACACTGTTGAATAGAATATATTTTGCTGAAAATGTCCAACCTCTCTTGATCCTGGGCTTTCCTCTTTTATTTATTTATTTATTTTTTTTTTTTTAGTGGATTTGACAATTACCAGGTTAAATAGTTGTGGTTTCTGATAAGTTTCATTTTAATGATTATGATTTGAATGAAAAAAAAGAAATGGATTAATTTTTCAAAAAAAATTAATGGTCCGTACATGTTGTTGGAAAATGGAAATATGTTGTTAACAGGCTTCAGTGATTTGATAGGGTCAGCAAATGGTTCCACTTGACTTGAATATCATATTGTGATAGTAATTCTCAGTTTGGCCAAGACTGGCATCAGTCATCATAATTAAAAGAAAAAAAAAGGAGGATAAATGAAAAAAATGAAAAAAACTGTCCCATTTATCAAAAATGTATCAGGATCAAGTGCCTTTTCACTCAACCGTGAATTGCGGAACATAATTTTTGCCTGTTTGGTCACCTCGGCATGGTGTAATGATTAGCAAGCTTGTCTCGCTAGATCAGTTATGACTGAAAAGTGAGTTCGATCCTCACTAGGTGCCCCATAATTTCGACCTTGTGCCACATCTAAGCTACACTTAGAAAATAGCCATAATTTTTGCCTGTTAGCAAACATGTGCAGGTCTGAAACTGCCAGGAATTCTGACAAGTATTCTATAAAATTTCCTTGCTTCTGACAATAAAAGCAGCTAATTAATTCAGACTATATATATTGTGCCATTCATTGCAAGAAGGAACGTTTCTCTTGGTGAAAAGATCTCTAATTCAGTTTTCTACAAGAGCTAGAGAGACACCAACTTTAGTATATTGTCTGAAAAGCCAGGAAAATGAACATGATGGCACAACTATGTCGGAAAAATGATAACAATGACCAAACACCTTTTTGAACTACTACGTCACACAAAAAACGTTGGCACCGTAGAACTATGGATCTGCAGTCACATACCTGACCACAATATCAAAGTAACAATGTCACATTGATATTTTGAGGTTTTTTTTATTTATCTTATTATTTTTGGCAATAGGTCTGTTTCTGTGCCAAAGGAATTCTTTCTATTCTCTATAGAACAATAGCAAGCCTAAATTTTGTTAATGACAAAAAGTAAATTGGCTTATTAGTCATTGTATTATCAACATGATTATCAGAATAATAAAAAAAAAAACATTGCCTATCATTTTATTGTTGCCTTACTAGTGCAGGTTTTCATGATATAAAGACATTAAGCATTTTAAAAATAAATAAGTCACCTTCTTTTCTTTTTAATATCATGTGTTATGCCAAAAAATCAGAAGTATAAAAATAATAAGATGAAAATATTTTACAAAAATATTAAAAAATTAATTGCAAATATGATTTAGGATAAAACAGAAAAAATAAGAATTGTGATTTTATCTAGGGTAAGTACCTCCAAAGAAAAGCAACACCTAAAGTTTAAAATGAAATTTTAAAAGTAAAAATCTTTCTTTAAAGCTTTTATTTTAGTTTAAATTTCAAGCTAATAGAAATTTGATATTTCCAATAAGCAAAATATTTTGCAGGATTTCAAAACAAATTTAAATTGATTGGAATCAGTTTGTGTTTTGAAATTCCTAAAAATGACTGATTTTAGCCATATTTACAATTCTCTCTGTACAATGTATGATTCTTTTTATTAAAAAAAATATTTCAAAAACAGAATATACTTTTTGGAAATTTTATTTCAAGAAGATTAACAGATTTCAAATTTAATTAACTTGATTTGAAACAGATACTACTTTTAGTTTTAAATATCACAGAAAAGCAGTTTTTTAACATGGAAGTGGATGGTTTTATAAGATGTTGGCAGCTATCTCAATAGGCTTATGTTTTGGAATTTTTTTTACAAGAGACATATCTGTAAAAATGCTTGACAATTATAACATGAGCACCTTTTTATATAATTTTTAACTACCCAGTAATTTTAAAAATTTAGAAAAATATTCTAAGTAATCTAATGTTTCATTGAATTTTAGGTACCTTGTCTTTTTAAATTTACTATAGTTACCACTTATTTTCTGGTAATGTTCTATATTGATGTCTGTATTTACAAACATTGGCACATTTATACATACAAAAAACATTCTTTTTAGAAAATTTTTTTAAATACTGTTGTAGTACGCTTTTCAATTTATGATTTGTAATTATAGTTTTTACTTAATACCAATATCTACTAACCATTACAAATTAGAACAAAATTTTAAAAGATGTAAAACTTTATAAATTTTTCTAATTAAAATTTTTAAAAATATTTTTCTTAAGCCAGTAGTGTCCATAATATATATTCTTCATAAAACCAATTAAAAGCTTTTCTAAATAATGTCTTAGTTTTATTGCATTTTTTATTTTACGATTCTTAGCAAATTTTTGGTATCTAGGCGACCTGTTTTAGAAAAAAAAAATTGAGTTAAATTCTCCAAAGATTTCTGCTTTTAAGTAATAAGCCATACAAAAATGAATTTCTTGAAATTTCATAAAATTAAATTAATGGTGTGTAGCAGATAAAAAAAAAAAAATCTATTTTTACCAAAAAAAAAGGAAAAAAAAAGTAACATTTCTAAAATAACTTCATTCATTTGTGAATAAGTTCTGAAAGTTTAATTAAAATCTGACAGTTATTTGATTTTTGCAAGAATTTCCAAGTTAATGTGATTTTTCATTGCAAAAAAGCTCATATTTCCTATACAAATATGATCACCCGCTGATGCAAGAAAAACAAAATTTTTTAAGTTTTAAAAAGGATGAAAAAATATAATTTAATAATTAAAAAATCCTTTGGTCTTTCCTCTTAATAATAACAAAGATTTTGATGATAAAACTTTGTTTTTATTAAGTTTAGGGAATTTTTTTTCATCATGATATGGTCATTTTTAGCAAATCATTGGAGGTACCTAATTATATTGGATTGGCTAGATTAGTTTTAAACATGATTATACAACAAATGACTTAATTCTCAACAAGAATGCTTTTTATCAACAGCCTTAATCCCATGAATTTATTGTTACTGCCTCCATTCTTTTTAAACTTTTGAAAATGTAAATTGTAAATTCATTATTATTATTATTATTATTATTATTATTATTATTATTATATTTGTTCCACACATTGCCAGACAGATTACAGTATAATTCATTTCATGGCTTTCTAACTCCATTCATTATAAAAAGTGCAAAATCTCTTTCATAACTGATTGAAGCCAATGTTTGCTAATATAAAGCTGCTTGCTCAAAATCTCTGCTGGGCTCAGCTGTAAAGCCAACTGATTGCCAGCCATATCTTTAGATTGCATTTGTGATATTGAGAATTTCTATTTCTGGACTTTGCACAATGAAAACCCAGAAATGAGAACAACATGTAAAGACATGGAAATTAATTGCTGACATATTTTGATATGTCACGATTAATTTTACATGATGTGCTTCTCACTTTAATTTAAAGTCTTTCTTTGTCTAAATTCAGTGCTTAGTGTTGAATCTTATCAATCCCTCTCCATGAAAGTTTACTGTGTAAACCTTACATCATTAAAATGTTAAGTTCTTAGATAAACTTAGATTCACAATGAGAAACAGAATAAAAGAAAACATTTTCAGTTGATGTTTGATGCATTTTGCAATATGAATAATAATTTCATTAAAGAAAACAATATTATCTTGATCATTATACTCATATGTCCTCCAATTTGAAAATACTCCTCTTTTGCCATCCTGAGTATGACGATAAACTATATCCGCATCCTGGGTAAGACGATAAACGATGTCCAACAGTAAGGCCTCTGATTAGGAGGTTTTGAGGAGTGTGAAACCACCTCTTAATTGTTGGTGTTCCCAGGTCCACCCAGACCCAGGGTGGTAGCACCTGTTAGGATACCAGCTATGGGCAAATATTTAACCCCCAAACTGGGGTCAAAACACTATGAAAGGGTAAAAATAGGTTTTAATATCAAAAATACATTTTTTAGGAAAAAAATATTACCAGCAATAAAAATGCTGTCGGCATTAAATAACCCATTGAGGTGTTGATATGCTGTAAAGCAAAACAAGCCAAGAGAAGACTCCTCTTTTGTGTGTATACATACATATATATATATATATATATATATATATATATATATATATATACTTAAGGCAATTTTCCCCACTTGTATTAGCTTTTTCTTTCTATTGATTTTCAGGTACACATAGCTTCATTAGTTTTGTGGCATCTGTTTGCTCATTTAGATGCACGAGGGAACACGGCATATATTTTCTGTTCAGCTACAGTTATGATTTGCATCAGGCTTACTAAACAAATAAGAGCCAATTCTTATGGTCTTGTAGGTTTCAGTTTATTGCATTCCTAATATGTCTGGGCATTTGTCCTTGAATGTCTTTTTAAAATAATGTTTAAAACCTTGAGTGGAAACAAATAGGTTTTGTAGACTATTACAAAATGAACACTTCTAATAAATATATTTTTGTGTTCAGTTATATATTTTATAAGTAAATGAATGTACTTCAGTGTATAGATTGTTTAGAAAATTCAAGACCTAGATGCTGGTCCAGAGGCCCAAATTTTGGACTTCCTATGTATATTGTTTCAGAAATGGAATGTATGGCAAGCTCTAACTTTAGTTTTTTTTTTTTTTTTTTTTTACACTTCTCCCTATATCAATAAAAGTAAGTATATCCAAGATGGATACTGTTGACATAAAATCCAGGCTCCATTTTCAAAATATATTTTCCTCTAATTATTTTTAAAAATTTAATTATATGCTTAAAATATTTTATTTATAAGATGCAATCTATTTATACTAAATACTAAAATAAAAATAGCTTATCAGATTAAAATTTAAGATTTATTTCAATTAAATAAAAAAAAAAAAATTATCTTTCCTGCTATCTGTACAATTTGCTATTTTTTTTTTCTAAGTAATCTGTTAAAAGATAAAACTCAACTCTAGTAGGATTTTACAAGCAAGTTGAAAAAAAAAAAATTTTTTCTTTTCTTAGAAAATAGAAAATATACAGTCAGATAAATAAACAGATAAAGAACCAGACAAATAAAAAAGTTGAATTTGTGGTACAGTTTTAGAATGATTTTCCCACAGATCTATTCCCGAATATGTAAATGGCCAGATAACTACATTGGATCAAGGTTAAAGCCAGTTAAAAGGTTAAAAGTGACCATATTTGGCAATAGGAGAGATCATTTGTAAATAATATGATCTGATTGATAACTGGAAATTGAGGCAGAAATGATCCACATGAACAAGGTCACCATATTTATTATGTTTCAACTGTTGTATAATCCAGCCTTCTTCAGGTGGTTGGAATGGGGTCCTCAGTCACCTGGTTTTGTCATTTCAACTCCATCTCATCTATCGAGGAATAAAGAAAATCTGACCAACTTTTCTTACCTACTCTAGTCATTGCCTTGATGAAGTAAACCAATATGAAGAAAAAGCAAAACACATTTATACAAAGCAGAATAAATGCCAGGTAACACCAGTCAATTTTGTTTCTCTTTCATACCTTTCTGCTAACCATTGATCCCAAAAGGGGATTGAAAAAAACAAGGTCAAATGAATTGGAAGAATAATGTTGCTATATGAGCCCCAACCACCAAGTTGGCTGATGAAATAAAAACAGACCATTTTGCAACTGTAAAATATAATGAGTCTGTAAATCCCACTAAGTTGACTGTCATGGCCAGTGTATGCAGTTGATGATATGACAAGAGTGGTAGATTTAAATGTAATTGCAAATATGCAATATAGTTTTTCTTCAAAGCTAAAACCATCACCATCCATCTGTGGCACAAGATTAACAAGGTTAATTATTGTAAATGTGAGAGAAAGAAAATTTATATTCAATACAAAAAAAAGTTGCCTTTCTGAATCAGTTTCATTGTCAGTATTATAACTTTAACTCCTACAGAAGGCAATGGAGGAAAGCGTGAAGAAAGGACTAAGCATCAATTGCAAGAAAACAATACATGGTTGTCAGCAAAAGGTAACGGCCTACATGCAAATTACAAAGTGGAGATACCAAAATCAAAGAAGCATGACAATTATCTGGGAAGTGTGTTAATGGAAGACAGAAAGTGTGACATTGAAATTCGAGAGTGCATTGGGATAGTGAAAGAAGCTTTCCAAAAGCTAAGCAAAATATTAAGAAACAGGAAAATTTTGTTACAAAAAAAAGAAAAGAGTACTGAACTGTTATGTGATATATGTCATCCTATATAGTAGTAAATGCTGGACAATCTCCTCAAAGATGAAGAGACTTGAAGCAACAAAAATGTGGTTCTACAGGAGGATGCTGAGAATATCATGGACTGATCATGTGAACAACAAAGTTTTAGCAGAAATGAAAACAAAAAGGATCCTTACTTAACATCAGAAAGAAATAGTTGAAATTGCTAGGGTGCATAATGAGAAAAGAGGGTTTGAAAAATTTGATACTCATAGGATAGATTAAAAGCAAGAGAGAAACAATGCATAAACTACCAAGTGAACTTGAGTAAATTGATAACAGAACAGGTTTTGGGAGAGGTAACAAAAAGATAACATTTATTAATACCTACAAAGGACAGAAAATTTTGAAAAGCCATGATCACCAATGTCATGAAGTGACACAACATATAGAAGAAAAATGGCATTTTCCTTTTACCATTTATTGAAAATATGTTTTATCTTGAAAAAAATTGTTTAAAAAATCATCAAAAAATATAATAAAAAACACATTTTTATTATAGAAAAACTTATGAAAACAGTTGCTCAAATGTTTTGCAGTAAGATGACTACTCATTTGGGTTATTCATTTGTAATAGAGGGATACTAATGGGTTGTTTTTATTTTCATAAAAGATCTTTTGTTTTATTAGCCTTTAACAAGGTTATTCTTTGTATGTGCCATGTCTCATTAGAAGATAAGCAATCCTGCTTCTCAGACTCTTTCATTGTTCTAACAAGGTTATTATTATTATTATTATTATTATATACCATTCTATTCTGATCATCATTATCATCTTGGTTGTTATACTTAAAATATTTCATCCATTGTACCCTTCATAATTTTAGGACCAAACCCTTTATCCAATTTACAGAGAAGTTAGTTATTCTCATTCTGCTTTCCATGATTAGTGGCAGGGATACTTCATATCTGTTAATATGCACCAATCTTATTCACCTTTGTGTAACTTGACTGTTTCTTCCACTGAACCAGACTATATGATTTTTTTTTCATACCACTTGGGATTTGAACTCACAGCTTATAGAGAACCAGATATGTCTTAACAAATACTTTACTCCACTTATATAGTTTAGTTCAATAGAAGAAATGGATAAGCAGTACAAAAGGAAACAGACTGAAGAATATTGATTGATATGAAATATGGTGGTTTTCCAAGCATAGCTTAGATGTGGCACAAGGATGCCAGTTTGGAGCAACCAGTGTGGATTGAACTCCTTATTTAGTCATAATTGATCTAGCAAAACAAGTTTGCTAACCATTATACCACATCAAAGTGACCTTGATTTTCTAAGTATAACTTAGATGTGGCACAAGGCCAAAAGTATGGACCACCCAGTGAGGATCAAACCGCACTACTCAGTTGTAACTGATCTAGCAAGACAAGCTTGTTAACCATTACACTATGTTGTAGTACCCACTTGCTATATGCCCTCTGCATGGAAAGCAGAATGGGAACAAACTACTGCTTGTGAATTGAATAAAGGATTTTGTTCAAAATTCTGAGAATGTTAACAAGTATGACCAATACCTGAAGAAGGCCAAAGTACAACAGTTGAAATGTAAGTATAACAAAAAAAAAATGTTTCTTAGTTTGTGTTATACTATAGTACCTATTCTATTGTAATAGACTCTCCCACAGATAATAAGTAGGAGTAGCAGTGGCCAGTTCAGCTAAGTGGTGTTGAGCAAGTCAGTTCGATATCAGACATTGAAGTACCAACCATCACAACTAGATTGCTGCGTCATTAACTCTTATTTCAAGTTCCTAATGTTTTGTACGTCGAACCTGATTTAGGACGACTTATTGAAATACAAGCCTCCACTGTGAAAACTACTCTACAACAGTTTGAATGTAAGGTTTATAATAATTCTTATAAAGGCTTAATAAAGTTTATTGTCAAGTATCAGATTGAATACTATTAAATTAGATAGTACGGGATTGGTGGTAAGGTCTCATCATTTTTTCAGGTGAAATGGCTAGATGTAAAGGTAAGTTCTTAGTTAGAAGCTTCTTCTATCACACTTCTCACTTGTGGAACTCTCTTCTGGCTTCTTGCTTCCCAATCAATATCTTCAAAAATTTAAATACAATATCAATCATTATCTTCTATCTTCTTAATTTTTGTTCTTTTATTGTTCTCTCCCCTTAATAGTATATTTTTATCATTTTCTCTAACATGCAGTAACCCCTTTGCATCTTAGTGGATTTATTGTTTTACTTAGGATTAAATGATTAAAAAAAAGTAAATAAGTTTTTAAGTTTTAAATATTAAGTATTACAAGATTAACAGAAAAAAACTAATTAGTGATAATTTACATATGTGCTTGTAATAAATATTCAGAAGGCCTATGTGTTTTTGTTGCCTTTCCCAAATATTACACGACCATGCTTAAAATTATTTTTGTTGTTTTACATTAAGACTGCATTAGCAGAGAATTTGTCCTCATTCAATACAGTTTTTTTAAGTGTCACATAGATGATTTATGGCACCCTTTACTCCGTATTTGCCATTTGTTGGGATCTAATTTTCTAAAGCAAGGAAAGTCTATCCATTATTATTGATTATTGAGAGCTGACAAGAAAAGTCTGGTTGAAAAAGAATTATCCATAGCAAAGGGGTGGGGGAGTTACATTACAGCAAACTAAGAAAAAGAAAGTTTTTTTTGTTTTTTTTCTCTTCCTTTTAGATTACTGATATGGCTATGTTTAATTTAGGATGAGGACAACTCTAAATCTCAAACCTGGAGTGGAATCCACTCCTCAGCTATGGATAAAAATAATGAAAATGGGTGTGGCTTGCAATCCCACCTGTAAAAACCTGCTGTCTGAAATATGCTCAATATGTGTACAAACTGAAAGACCAGATGGATTCATATAGATCATATGATAAATTGTAATCTTGTGTAGGTTTTAAAAGCTCAAAATAATGCAAAGTAAATTCATGGTACCAGTAAGTCAGTATATTCTTACGGTTATAACTCTTGGGTTCTACCAAATGTAAATCTGTTTAACTTTCTTTTTCTTTTCTTTTTCTTTTCTTTTTCTTTTCTTTTTCTTTTCTTTTTCTTTTCTTTTTCTTTTTTTTTCCTTTTCTTTTTTTTTTCCTTTTCTTTTTTTTTTCCTCTTTCCTTTTTTTTTCCTCTTTCCTTTTTTTTTCCTCTTTCCTTTTTTTTTCCTCTTTCCTTTTTTTTTCCTCTTTCCTTTTTTTTTCCTCTTTCCTTTTTTTTTCCTCTTTCCTTTTTTTTTCCTTTTTCCTTTTCTTTTTTTTTTTTTTTCTTTTGTGCACAAAAATAAAAAAATCTATCTCAAGCATAAGTGGTTTTATGCAGATGCACACACATACTAGTTATCAAAGATAACAGCACCAAAAAAGATTACTTATCATTTTAAAGAATATAAAATTTTGCTATCTATGAAAGACTTATTTTGCAAATTAGTTAAATAGGGTGTGTACAGGTACCTATATATTTCAATGTGTGATAGGCCTCAACATAATGATAAGACTAATATAATGTATATATGAAGTGCTTTCAAAATTGTTATATTCTGTGCTAATAGGAATATATATTTGAAAACCATGGTGGATAAAATAAGTAAAGGTTTATTGTAAAAACCAATACAATAAGAATAAAGGTAACAGTTATGCACAAAGTCGTTGCAAGTCAATCCACTAGTGAGGGCTACTATTGGAAGGTCGGTAGTTCTCGCGTAAATATGAATCATACTCAACAGATCCCAGCTAGTCGGTATTTACTGGCCCAGCCCCCACGTCACCCCCATTAGAGTAAATGTGGCACAAGGCCAAGTTTAACGTGAGACATCCGAGCCCTTATGCTCAGCCAAAAATTCCCCATAGAACCCGCTAAATGGGATCGGGTTGGTCTACCTCCCCGAACGAGACTCTGCCCTTCAGCATAGCCTCATCCAGGTTCCTCTCTGTCCGAAGGCAGAGAGTTCGACCATCACAGCTGAAAAGATTCCAGCTAGTCTCTGTAGTCCGTTGACTTACAGATACTTATAGGTAGTTACTACCTATAGTGTAGTCACTCATGGGGGTGACAGGTTATTCCATTACATCAAAAATGTATCCAACTTTTGTGCATAAAAAATCAATTTTGTACATTTCAGAAATTTTTATTTAATCACCTTTAAAATACTTCCCTTGGGAGTTCACACACCAACTTGTTCAAAACTGTTGATCGCACCAGATTCTCTATCTCAAACTGCAACTAAGGTCTATTCAGCATAGTAACTCACAAATTGGATTTGTGTATATTGAAGAAACACATATCTTTTTTAGCAGGCATATGCAACAGGGATTATTTGGTAAAATGTAGCAGGAAACAATGAGCCATGGAATGTTAATATTGCAAATACAGAACTAAATAACCTATTAAAAAAAATTAAGAAGAATTATCCAAATATTAACTTTCCTTAAATCTCTATTATTAAGTGAAACCAAAAAATCCAAAAGCACAATCTATATAGACTCTAGGCCAAAAGTTTGGGAACATCTTCTGGATTTCTAAAAATTGCCTAAAATTTTGAAGGTTGAAAGCCATTTATTAAAACTAATTTATTAGCTTACTTCAGGCCAGAAGGAGTTTCTGTTTCTGAAGGGTTTTATCATATATTCAATATTAATAGAATTAACCTATTACTGCATAAAGTTTCATTAAAAGTTTAGCTTAATTTGCCACATCCACCTTACTAAGAGTAATCTTAGGGTTGGTAGATTTTAAATTTTAGGTAATTTTTTTTCTCTCTGTCTCTCAAAAATTGTATGCCATTCACCAATGGGTTAAATAGTTTTAGTATCTGAGCTTAATAAGATTTAATTAAACGGAATCAGACATGAAACTTACTTTATCCTTAAATGCAGAGAGGGCCCTGAAACTTTTGACCTATGATAATCTTTCATTTTGTAATATTAGTAATTAAAAGAACCAAATCATTTGCTTAGATTAACTTTTATTGTAATTTTGTACTGTCTTTGGTCCTATATATACCTACAGAGGTTTTCCATCTTAAAAAATTTTCAATACTTATGTGAGATTTGGCTTTTTTTATTGTCTACTTTGGCTACAATATAAAAATAAAACTGTTAATTTGCATGGCATGAAATGATAGACTTGTATATTTAGAAATATTTTTAAATATATTCTCAACCTTTGGGTCTTCAATAACAGCGTAGAAGTGAGGTCAGATCTTGCTATTTGCTTGCATGGCTAACAATTTTGCAATTTCTTTTTTCAGTCTTCCATGATTACTTTTTCAGTCTAAACAAATATATACACACAGATTGAAATCTTTGAAATTAGTTTATAAGTAATTTTAAATAAGGAAATAAGTTGTAAGAATTGAGGTGGGGGTGAGATTCTAAGTTAGATTTTCATTTCGTTCTGACAACTGTCAATTTCCTACTAATCTATTAGTGGATGGAATTTCTTTTCTTTTCTTTTTTTTCCTTTTCTTTTGTTTTTTCCTTCTTCCTTTTTTTTTCCGTTGTCCTCTCTTTTCCTTTTTTTTCCCTCTTTTTTTATATAGAGTAAATTATCATTTGTTTAAAAAGAAATGAGCTACATCACTAAGAAAATTAGTTTGTTTCATTTTTACTAAATATATTCAGAAGCAGAATCTGACCATTCAGGACTCTAAGTGCAAGTTATTGCATTCACATTGACAAAGTCTGAGATGGAAATACAGATCTGAATGTATAGTGATGCTGAAAATAGTGTATGTTAAAACTAGAAGAAAAATAACTTTAAATTTATATGGAGATTTTTCTTTTCTCTCTCTTGATACTGAACACAGATTGTCTATTATTATAGAATGCTTTAATTTTCTCAAATATATTTGAATGATTTGAGGAAGACATAAATTAGTTAATTAATTCATATTAATATAAACATGAAATTTGGTTATAGAATTTTTCTTTTTAAAAAAAAAAAAGAAAAGGTTTTTAACATCAGTTATATGCTTTTATTAACATTAACTTTAATACTAAAGTATACAAAAAAAATAAGCAATGTTTTGTTATAAATATTCTTTGTGCTAAATAGATTCAATTGAATCATATTATTTACTCTATTTGCCAAAGCATGTGTTTATAATACTCATGACAAAACCCTTGATGAGAAATTCATTCAATGATAGTGATATGAGCTAATCCTAATTTGATTTAGCCAATTGCTTTCTATACTGTTTCCTCTATTGTTGTGTCTCTAATCATCATCAGCTGACGACCATATTACATTAAAATACTGGTTCTCGTATGATCACCAAAGTTAAGCAACATCAAGCATGGTCAGTATCTAGATAGGTAACCGCCTGAGAATACCAGATTCAGTAAGATAGGATCTGGTGAAATGGATGATGACTCAGAAAACGGAGAGACAATTTCCAATTACAGTCAGGTCCGTTATATTCATTTATGTACAAATACCCTTGGGAAAGGTGGGAATCCACCTCTTCTCCCCTCAGCTATGGGTTAATTAATAGGACTTCTATCAGTAAATCATTATTATTCCCCGCCCAATTCTTATAATCTAAAAGTATCTTCTGGTTGATAAGCAATAAAAATTAAAAATCTGATAATCAAGATTTGTCAGCATGTTCATTTTTAGCTTAGGACTATCTTTAAAGAAATTTCCTGTTGGTGTTTCACACTACTTACAAATTTGACTTGGTTTGTTGTCATAATCCTCTAAATCTTCATGTATTATGTACAAGAGAGACCATTTGCACAATGGCAAAAACGTAATTGCTTTTTACTACCCGTTTTGAAGAATAGTAAAATATATTTTGACATATTTCTATATGGCACCAAATTTGTTCAGAAATATCTAAACTGTCAGTTGTATACAACCGCTTTCTCAGATCAATGGTTAAAAATGGCTTCAAGTGAATAAAACCTGTTTTCTTCAGCAAGGATCATCCATCTTCGAACCTTGTGAACTGGCACTACAGAATTACAAACACTTGGACCAAATAACTGAAACAACATCACTTGGAGACTTCTCAATGACAGCAACAGCTAAAATAGATAGCTTATGTAACTTAAGAGAAAATGATTGCATAATCAAGATGTTAATATTCCACATTTCAAAAAAAAAATAAAAGGAATCCCCCATCAGTACTGGAAAGAGTGATAACAGTGAACTTGAAACCTATTTTCCTGAAAAAAATTCTAAGAGAAAGATTTTATTAATTTTAACTGAAAGTAGCACTGGCTGCTTGATCAATCAATGCTGAATGTTTTCCTATAAGGAAACGGGTAATATTATCATTCTAATGCAATCATGATTAATAAAATTTATAAAAGTAAGATTTAATATCAAATTTCCTTTTAAGTCTTTAATCCTTATATTCAATAAGCCTTTTACATCAGGTATTTAAAGGCTTATTGAATGCAAAGATTAAAATAGTACTTATCATAAAATGGTGTTCATTATCTTACAATGGGATACTACTACAAAAATTTGTGCTATGCATTGATAGATACCATGTATTTATGTAAGTGATTAGTCATTATCACAAAGAGATGCTTGAACACCTCATATCACTGCTAAAAAAAACAAAATCTACATCTGAAAAAAATAGTTAAATAAAAGTCACAAATGAAAAAGACCTAAGTCTATGTAGAAAAGATTAAGTGGGTACTAAAAAAGCTTAACTCATTTCCTTAAATATGACAGAAAATATTTTAGGGAGTGTCAGTAACTAGTTGCCACTTCTTGAATAGTACTATATAAACTGGTGTTATTTATATATGTAGGAATAGGTACCCATCGTAGCTTTTTCAGATCAAATACATGCTTTGTATTGTATTTTTTTTTAAACCAGCTACTAACCTGAAAATAAACAATTTAAAGTATTTAAATTTTGAATTTATCTGCAGCTTTAGTTTTCAATGAATCTTGCAATCCTTTGGGTGGAGTCTGATTTAAGGCAATGCGTAACTTGAGATTCCAAGGTTAGTTGGCCTTATTACCATAAAGTCGCTATTTCCAATTCAAACCAAAGTTTAAAAGAAAAAAAAAAATCTTTCTCATGTAATATCAAGATGAAATTCTAAAGGTTCTTGTCTCTTTCTTTCTTTCTTTCTTTAATGATGCAACATTATAGCAATTAACATTTTCTGACAGCCTCAAATCTCTTCTTTGGTATTGGTGATTATGAGGATACAAATAGCAATAGTCATTTTAAATTCATAGAAAAATTTTGTTTGCTATATTTTTATAAACTTATAAAATGTTGCTCCAAATTACATGACCTTTGCTAATATTAACTAAGTCAAATGAAAGATATGGAAAATCTGCCAACCATTTCTTTTCCCAAACGAATAACATCATTCAGAATTTCTCGAAAGCAATTACATTTATTTCTATCAACAATATAACATGCTCACAAAACCCCTCTTCAATTTCTATGTACACATGCCAAATCTGCTAACAAAGCCTAAATGGTTTTTCATAAGAATAAATCATTTTTTCCTAATGTACTTCTTTAATCAACAACTCTTAAGAAATATGTTTTTGCATTTTTAATGTTGAGACCATAAATTTGTCTGAAATTGTAATATCTACACTTGGTAGCATTTTTAATACTTCTCAACTAATCTATTCGCAACTGTTTTTGTGGTAATTACCTGTTATATGATGACTCTGCCTGTGGGCCATCATCATGTAGAACATTATCTGTATATTCATCTACAATTAAAAAAAAAAAAAAAAAAACTGCACAAAAATATCTTTTCCAAAGCCATTTTTATTGTCCAATGATAATAGTTTAAATTTTAGGCAGAATTCATATAAGTTTAAAAAAAATAATATAAATGAAAAGATAAGGAAGACTGATAATACATCAGTGATATCTATTACGAATAATATATGCACGTGTGTGTGTGTGTGTGTGTGTGTGTATATAATGTGCACACATATATAATGTGTGTGTTTTTATATATATATATATATATATGCACACGTATGTGTGTTTTTACATATATGTACCCGTATAATATGTCTGTTTATTTATATATATATATATATATATATATATATATATATGTGTGTGTGTGTATATATATATATATGTGCATGTTTAAATATTCTCTGATGGAGTATAACTGTAAAAGAGACAAAATGAATAAAGACAGATGACAAAACATGTTGGCTAAGACTAAATATAGTTTTCCTCATCTTTTTTATTTATATATATATATATATATATATATACACATGTGTGTGTTTTGAATAGTTATTATTACTATGCTTTTACTTTCCTGTCATATAGTTTGTTTTTTTTATGCTCTGTCCAGATATTTTCAAAAATTCTTACCTAATCTGAGAAAGTAAAGAGTTCAGAAATGTTACAAATATTCAAGATAGAGAGAAATAGAATATCTGTGTATTTCCATAAATTCTAAAATACTGCTCTTGTTCAAAGGATTAACATCACCAATTGCACATGTAATCTTTTTTTTTAATTAAAATTTCCCCCTAATATATAATGTTTAATTACTCTACACATTTTAGGTCTGCCAATAAAAAACCCTGATTTTACTTGATAAATGAAAGCATTAGCCTTGAACAAAAGTTGCACTTGCATGCATTTTCCAGATGCAAATTTGAACAGATTTATGCCATAAAAATGGAAGTTGTGTATGTTCATTTAACAGTCATACAAAAATGTATTATTAAATTTATTTACTTCCCCCTTTTTTTAAACATACTTTCTTTTATAGGCGACAGTTTTCTTCCTTTTATTTGCAAAGAGATAAACCATAGCACTATTTTGTCATTCTGAAATCTATCTATATATAAAATTCTGAGATTTCCATTAGTTCGTCTGTCACACCCTCTAAAATAGCCATACATTCACCGAACAAAACCAAATGTTGGGGAGAAGTGCAAACAGGTAAGTGGGGTACAAAGTACAGTTGGTTTTACTAGCATTCATAGCTTAAAACAATAAATTTTCATTAACTTATTCGGAAAAATTAAAGTTTTATTATTTAACATACAAAATACTCTCACTATTTTAAAAACAATTTAATGATTCAAATAACTAATACTTATTTAAAATGCAATATTGTTTTTTTTGCATATCTTCTCTTTAAGTTTTTATATACAAGAATCCAGTTTCCTGTTCACCCTGCATTTGTGAGAACTATAAACAAATCACAAGGCCAAACACTTCAAAAAGTTAGAATTTGGCTCCAGAAAGAAATATTTTCCCCAAGGCCAGTTGCATGCTCAAGAGTAAGAAATCCTAAGAATTTATTATTCACTGTTAAAAAGGAAGAAAAGAAATTTTCTTAAAAATATTGTTTACCATGAAGTCATATAAAATTTAATTAAATTGTTAAAACACAAAGTAGGGCTTTTGTTAAAATATTTTTTCAATCAATCAATTGGTTGCAAAATTGAACAAAACTTAGTTTGCAAATCTTGACAAAAAATGTTAGTAATAATTTCAACAATACTAAATACTGGGAGGATTTCAGCATGCATCAGCATGTTGCAAAAAAATTCTAGCTTATTAAAATTTAAGATATTTTAAAAACCTGAAAACTCTAGGAAGTTGTGTTGTGCTGAGATTGCAAACATACATGTATATACATACATTTACTTTTCTACAGGGAACAAAAATTTTAACATACTGGATAAACAGTGATAATTTGTCAATTGTGAAATTGTGTTACAAAATGCAGAGAACATTTAATCAAGAAGAGGAACATGTTAACAAAAAATACATGTATTAACAAAAAAAAGAAAAATATTTTTTAATGTCTCTCTCAAATACAAAATTAAATGAAGTTTATGGAAAAGTTACTGTAAATGATTGAACATATCAAAAGTGATTTATGAATTTTGATGCTGAAAAATGCTCCTGACAATAAAGCCAAATGATTAATTCAAACAAGTATTACTTCCAAATAAGACCGATTAAAAGCAGCAATCAATAATGTATCCAGAATTAGTTAAGTAAAAAGGCAGAAAATTTCACCAGAATAATTTGAGAGCACACATGTCTTTGATGACCAGACAAATATTATTCACTTAGCTGCTGATAATGGCTTGTCATATTTCAGTTTTTACGCAATTCTCCAAAATTAAAATTTCAGTTCCCTGGAAGACCACAAAAAGCATTTTAAATCGTTGTTTAATTGAAAAGATTAAAAAAACAATCCATTATTATGAAGTTACCAGGAGAGAAAATAAAATATTAAATATCACAATCATGAGTCCTGTAACCCACTAGGGTCATAGGAGTGCCACTGTTGCAGCAGTGGTGTTTCCTGGGTAAGCTAAGCTGATAGAGCCCAACTCTCTCCACACTGTTTTGAATTCAGAGTTTTCTTTCTCCCAGACTGGTTGCCATCCAAGGCTATACGACCCACTCTGTCCTGCTATTTTACCCATAGCTTAAGAGAAGAGATGGATTCATACCTTTCCCAAGGCTTTTAGTATGTAAGTGAATCTAATGAACTCAACTGAAATATTAAATATGTAATTCAATAAGATTTGTCAAAAATAAATTTCATTTTTTTTTATTTTTTTTTTTTTATTTACTAAACCAAACAAAGTTTTTGGTTAGTTCAATATTAAATAAGATTATTTAATATGTTTGGCATACATAGTTTTGGGAAAAATTTTACATGTTGTTACAAGATAATTTATTAAATGTGTTTTTTGGTTTCTAAAGTTTGAAAAAATTAAAAATTATCCCTGAAAAAGTGATATGAACAGAAAACTTCAATACTTATCCGGGGTCATATATTTTATAATTATATTTTATATATTATTATATTTTTAACATTCCTTTAGTCAGTTTTATATAAATTTAACATGGGAATAATAAAAATTGCCTTGTATATAAAAATGGTTTGTCTGAGATAAGCTTTCCAGACATAAGTGTTTCAATTACATGAAAACAGATTCTTTTTGTCATAAACTAACCAATAATTTATAAATTTCTCTGGGAAAAACATTTTTATATCTTCAGCTGACTGACTCAATTTATTCGGTACATTTTACAGTCTTGCAAATAGAACAAATACTTTTAGTGATTAGAGTATTTTTTAAATATTCCAAGTAATAGTATTTTCAAATTAATATTAGTTTTACTATACAAACTAAATAACTTTACTATCTTCATGTTTTAACCATTTTGTCTCTATTCAGATTTTGATAAGCTTGGACAAAATGGGCATAAAAAGAATGTTTTTTCAAAACACTGTTTTGTTTTCAAATTACTGTAAGCTTTAAGTGACCTTTATTAATATTTTTCTCTTAATTTAAGTGAGACTATCCCAGGGAATGATGATTTTTTGTTTTTTAATGTTATCTGCAATCATCTACCTGAAATGTAAGTCAACAAAAGGTATTCAAAAAAAGTATTGGAAAGTTTTTTAATCATTATTAGTGTAACAAAAAATATTTGGTAATACAGAAAATATTTAGTCATGAAATTAAATTTTAGAAAAATAACAAATGTGCTTATATTAATTTCCCTTATTTAAAAAACAAACTTTTAATTATTTTGTTAATTTTTGTGCATTAGAATTTGATTTATAAATAACTTAAATATTTTTCACAAATTTTTTGGATGCAAAAATGAGATTATTCTTTTCTTGGCACAAAAAGTACAAACTTGAATTTTTTTTATTATAGATTATTGTTGTTTTTCTCTCTCTCTCTCTCTCTCTCTCTCTCTCTCTATATATATATATATATATATATATATATATATATATATGTACTTGTACATAAAAATGCAAGTTACTCTAATTATGCACAAAACTGTATATAAAAATACAAATTGCTTATGTTTCTTAAAAGGTTAAAAGGCTTATAGTCACATCTCATTAAAACAACAGTTCCCATACAATCATTAAAGTTAAGCAACATTAAGCCTGGTTAGTACCTACACGGGTGACTGCTTGGGAATACCAGCTGCTGTAAGCTTGGATGTGCAGGTGGTGCAATGGATAATGCTCTGAAATGGAAATCAGAGAACTGAGTTCCAATTCGGTTCATTATATTCACTTCATATAGAGCCTTGGGAAAGACATGAATCCACCTCTTCTCCTCTAGCTATGGGTTAATTATTAAGACTTGTATCACTAAACCATTATTATTTAACTCAAAAAAAAAAACTTAAAATTTAAAAATATTTTTCTGCAAAGGGTTTATAAACCATGAAAATGAATCAATCATTTTCTTAAATATTTTCTTATACTTAAAAAAAATCTCCGTAATTTATTTTTATTATGTGTTACATGTTAAAAAAAGGTATATACTAAACTTTATTACAAGCACTTTGTAAGCCACATCAATAAAAAAATTACCAATAAATAAATCATTGCAATTTATCTTCATCAATTTTTCATCTTAAATAACAAATATTTTTCTGTATACATTAAAAATTTACTTTGTGTTTATTTGTATTACAAAATAAAATAAGATTTGTCTCTTATTTAATATGTACAAGGGAAAAATAAAATTGTAATTTTTTTTTGTATTTAATTAAACGAGTTAACAAGTTTTCAGACCAGTCTTGTATAGACAATTCTAATTTATGTTGCATCGATAACTTGGACATAAACTAAAAAAAAATTTACTACATAGATTTTATTCCATATTCTCAACATACACTTTAATATTTTTTCTGGCTTAATGACACAATGTAAAGAATATTTAGTTTTAGTCAAAATAAATAAAATTTGACTAGAATGCAGAGAAATTCTGTCACATTCAGTATAGCTTTATCTATGCCAATCAGATATTGTGGTGTAATGTGCAATCATTCTTATTATAATTGAATTAACCATCATGTCTGTTAAAGCAAACACCTGATAGTATTCAAAATATGAGGATGGACTTTGATTATTGTAATATGTTAAACTAATGCCTATGGCTGTAAAAAGCAAATCATACATTCATTTTTTTTTTTTTTAAAACATTAAATTTTCTCAATTTTATTTACTTTATTGGAAAACATTAAACAATTTTTATCAAGAAGACTTAAGTTTGATTTCTCAACAGAAAAATTTGGAAAGTCACCTTTTAACTTAAAAATATATATATGTAACTAAAAAATTATTTCTTGTTTAAATCTGCATTAAAGTTTTTCCAGAATTTAAATAAATTTAGACAAAAATTTATCAGTTTGTTAGTTATATAAAGTTTCCAGCCCTGTCTTTTATAGAACTTAAGTTCTTTGATATATTTAGATTTGCTTTAAGAATTTGTGTTCTAAAAGAGCAATAACGCTTACCTTTTATGGAGATAATTCTTATATCAAGTGGATACAAAAAAATAAAATACTTTTCCTCACTGTTCTTGTCAGCCAGTCTTTGATTTTGAAAAAAAACAAACTTTTAGTGATTTGTTTTCTAAAGTTGTGCTGAATTGTATAGGTGTCAGGATGTTGTATTTATAGAATGTATTTTTTTTTTTTTTTTTTTTTTTTTCCTAGCTTCACTTAATCTTTTTGGCCTGACTGAACTTTTTCACTTGTCTCATTGGTCAAGTTGCAAGCATTTGCACTTAAGAAATCAAAGTAAGGTTGAAGAGTCAGAAGAATTCTAATGTAGCATTGAGACTGGATCTGCAACAGTATAAATAACCAGATACTGGCAGCAGTATGCCTGATGTGTGAAATTGCTTTATATTTTGTCATGAAGAATTCTTCCCTTTCTTCCTCTACATTTAACCCTAATACATTTTCTTCCTTGTTCAGTCTTTCTTCTCCAATTATCCCAACTGATCAACTATATCCCTTATTTCACTTTCATCACACATTTTGTCTTTTCTTTTTATTTTCTTTCATTCTAATTTTGTCTATTCTCTTTTTTTTTCTATTACCCTGTTTGATTCTTTGTGTTTCTTTTAATCTGTTCTACTTTACTCTGTTCTTCTTTTTCTTTTTTGCTCTACTCTCCCTTCACTCTGCTCCTCTTTCCCTTTGACTCTCTACACTCCTCTCCTCTTTCCCTTTGACTCTCTACATTCCTCTCCTCTTTCCCTTTGACTCTCTACACTCCTCTCCTCTTTCCCTTTGACTCTCTACACTCCTCTCCTCTTTCCCTTTGACTCTCTACACTCCTCTCCTCTTTCCCTTTGACTCTCTACACTCCTCTCCTCTTTCCCTTTGACTCTCTACACTCCTCTCCTCTTTCCCTTTGACTCTCTACACTCCTCTCCTCTTTCCCTTTGACTCTCTACACTCCTCTCCTCTTTCCCTTTGACTCTCTACACTCCTCTCCTCTTTCCCTTTGACTCTCTACACTCCTCTCCTCTTTCCCTTTGACTCTCTACACTCCTCTCCTCTTTCCCTTTGACTCTCTACACTCCTCTCCTCTTTCCCTTTGACTCTCTACACTCCTCTCCTCTTTCCCTTTGACTCTCTACACTCCTCTTTCCCTTTTGACTCTCTACACTCCTCTTTCCCTTTGACTCTCTACACTCCTCTTTCCCTTTGACTCTCTACACTCCTCTTTCCCTTTGACTCTCTACACTCCTCTTTCCCTTTTGACTCTCTACACTCCTCTTTCCCTTTGACTCTCTACACTCCTCTTTCCCTTTGACTCTCTACACTCCTCTTTCCCTTTGACTCTCTACACTCCTCTTTCCCTTTGACTCTCTACACTCCTCTTTCCCTTTGACTCTCTACACTCCTCTTTCCCTTTGACTCTCTACACTCCTCTTTCCCTTTGACTCTCTACACTCCTCTTTCCCTTTGACTCTCTACACTCCCCTCCTCTTTTTTCTTATACTCTATCCTTACCTTTCTCCACTTTTCTGTCATTTATCTTTACAACCTGACAGTCTATCCTTTGTTCCTGTCTTATTTATTTCACTTCTCTCATTTTTGTCTTTCCATTTTCTCTTCCATCGTCCAGACTTGCTCACCTTCTCTCTCTTCTCTGTGCTACAATGACAGTCAACAGGATTGTTTTCTGCTTGAACAGACAACTTTCAATGGCTTCAATGGACCGGGATTTGTAGGAGAGAAATCTGTCTTTTAGAATCGATTGCAGAAGTAATTGCTGATCTGCATGTCATTCACTTGCCATTGACTTGTTGATAACTTTGATGCTATCCAACAACACCTTCCACACTTCTACCATTGACAGACTACCATTACCACAACTGTCATTTTGAGCATTTTGGAGCATTGTCAGAGTGTAACGAACACCCACAACACCACCACCACCAACAACAACAACATTCTAATTACACAGAACACCTTCTGCACAATACAAAGTGTGTCTGACAAAAAATACCAACTTGCTATGTCACCCCCCTTCAAAATAAGTGTGCATTTGACATCAACAAGTGAAGAAACCATCTTTTTCTTTCTCCTTCTCACATCTTTGTTTTTCTTTCCTGTATTTTATCCCATTCCAAATTCTTTCCTGCTCCTCTTCTTCATCCTTTTTAGAACTTTTTGTATTTGTTCATTCTATCCATGGCAGAAGCAGTGTCAGCATCCAATTGGCTAAGAAGTTGTTCTTTTGTGTTTAGTCAGAAAGGAAGAGACAGGCATCAAGCGTTGTGTCGTTGCCTTGGTGACAACAACACAACTTTCTTTTATTTTCCTCTGCTCCCTTCACTCAAATACAAGTTGCTGCACTGTCGAAGCCAGTAAATACCATGACACTACAGATGTCGATTAAAGCAGCAACGACAACAGCATCAGCACTGATGGTGGCGGCGGCAGCAGCAGCAGCATCACCTAACATAACAGCTGTCACAGAGGAAGTACAGAACACATCTCTGGCTTCTTCCTTTGCATATCAGAATGGATTGGCAGTGAATTACCATTCTTTATTATTCTAATTAATCTATGGTTATAGTGGTGTCTCTCAAAAGAAAATATTGTTTTCCTTCTTTTCATCAAAATATAAGTTTGAAAATTCTTCAGTATTTTTAAATAATCCAACAGCTGTCTAGTGACTTTTTTTTTCCTTTATCCTTTTCATTCTTCCTTTTTTTCTTTTTATTAACACTTTATTTTATTTTTTGTCTTTTTTTTTTTTTTTTTTTTTTAATAGTGTTTATTTTTATTTGTTTCTTTACTTGTATAATTTTTTAAAGTCTCTGCTGCCAATGGGATAGATTTTGTTTTGTTTTATTCTTATGTTCTTATTTTATTAACACTTGTTTTTAACAGTCTGTTATCATCTGTTATTTATTTTTATTTTATTATTATCCCAAAATATTCACTCCACTTGGCTCTGCACAGAGTTCTTGTAGACTAGGATCAAAACTAGTGCATTCTATAGAATATTAAAATTGTATTTCCTTAAATTGGCTGGTGAAACATTTTGATTATTTTGGTCAGCTTAAAGCTGACCAAATCACACAAGTTAAATGATGACACTTGTTGATATGTATCACACCCTGGTGGAGAAATATGAAGATTTGGATTCAGGTGAGCAGCCTTTGTCTATAATCACATTTCTTTTTGGTCTTTCTGTTAATCTATTTTTACTTCTCCCTTCATTTACTTTGTAATTCTCTTCATTTTTCCACACTTTCATTCTTTTCCATCATTTCTATTTTTTTTTTTTTTTTTTAATGTCCTTCTTCAATTCTTGTTATAGCTTTGTCTTTCATTTAATTATCTTGTATAAAAAATAAGTACTGTTTTATAAAAGAAAAATAAACCCTTACCTGGTGAATAAACACCAACAATATGGCAGCAAATACATTCAGAATAATGTTCATGTAAGATGAGAAATTCCCTTTATTAGAATATGGAATTCAGCTCTTGAAATTGTATTTTCTCTTTACTTTGATACATTTTTAAATATTTTTTTCTAAATATCATTTTCACTACTTATAGGTTGATTTAAAATATATCATAATTATGTCATGTAACACAACTACAAGGTAACTTTTAACATTTCCTTCAAATACAACTGGCCCAAGAAAGTTGTAAAATTAATATATTTAAATATTTTTAAAATGTCCAATATTTAAAATTTCGTATTTTAAGTGATTTGCTTCAGAACAACTATAAAAACTGACATATGTGAGGGGGATATATATATATACATATATATATATATATATATATATATATATATATATATATATTTCTATATTTCAGATATAACTACAATGTATCTGTAAAAGGACAATATGAATATAGACAAAACAAAAACTTAGTCAATGCATTTCGTCCTCTGACAGACTTTATCAAGACAAAAAAAAATTCAGCACCATTTACTCACTTTCATTTATTAGACATTAAATTATGTCACTTAACATCCTCCATAATTTAAGTAGACTTTTGTTAACCTGGTGAATATTTACAAGTATTTCTTAAATTTAAAAATTTTGAAAAACTAACAATTTTTACTTTTGTTTATGAATACTTGTTGCAAAATAAAATCCTCACATTTATCTTGATAAAGTCTGCCAGGATGAAATGTGTTTGTGAAATACGTTTTACTTTTGTCTTTATTCACACACACACACACACACACACACACACACACACACGTGTGTGTTAATCGTTTTTGTTTTATAATTTACTCTCATTTAGATTGATTGTTTGATTTGTTTTTATGGCTTATCAACATTTTGCAGGTTATTTAAAGCCTGCAAATATTTTTGGATTGTAAGAATTTTGGGGGAGATAATAATTATTTTCTGATAAAAGTCCCATTATTTAACTCATATCTGGGGGGGAAAGAGGTGGATTCATACCTTTTCAAAGTTTTTAATATCATTTAGAGTGTTGAAGATAATATTATTTCTATATATACCACGGTTTAATTATTTATTAGCAACAAAATTTATATGTAATTTTGTATCCTTTTTATATTTAAACATTGTGTCTTATTATTCACAATTCTTACCACTCAATTTCTCATAGAATTTTAACCAATTGAATTTTTGTACTCTTTCTATGACCATTCCTTAATTAGGTTACATATTTACTTATTTTTTATTCTAGCATGTGTCTTTTTTATTTTGATGCTATTTTCTAATTTAATACTGATATTTAATAGCTAATTATTAAAGAAACTGAGAAAAAATGGCTTCTTTCTATGCTGTAACTGTTTAACTTTTAACAAATTTTTCATAAATCTAAAGGCTTTTTAATGTTTTATCATTGACTACAGGAATTGTGTATAATGTTTGGTGTTTGGAACCTTTCATAGTTTAATATAGATAGATAGATAGATAGATACATAGGTGTGTGTGTGTGTGTGTGTTTGGAATATATTTTGTATATTTTACAGGCAGAAACAGACAATTTTTATTCAGTAATAAAAATTCAGGCAGACAGATAATGTGTATGAATGCAGTTTATTCATGAGTATGAAGTTTGAAAATAGTTATTTTTTGCTTAAAATTATTTCAGCTAATTAAAATCATATTAGGAAATCTTGAAAAGTTATCAGCCAAGCAAAGTAACTCATCCCCCAAAATCTTGTGTTTGACCAAATTTTGGGGAAATGGGTTGGGCCAAGAATGTAAAAACCAAAAATTCTGCTTAATAAATTTCTAAATTGTGTCAGTTTAGTATTCATATAGTTTAGTGACCTGTATATCTCACGACTTTCTATAGATGATAATGGATCCTTCTTTCTCCCCTTTTAAGGACATTTCGCAAAGATAGAAATTATGTTAATCACTAAAATGGGCGGATCACTTAATTGTAAAATACTTGGTCCACCTCCCTAACATTTTCTTTTTCTTTTCTTTGTCTTTTCTTTTTCCTTCTTTGCTTTTGCCTTTTTCTTTTTTTTTCTTTTTTCTTTTTTTTCTTTTTTTCCTTTTTTCCTTTTTTCTTTTTTTTCTTTTTTCTTTTTTTCCTTTTTTCTTTTTTTTCTTTTTTCTTTTTTTCCTTTTTCCTTTTTTCCTTTTCCTTCTTTTTTCTTTTTTTTTTTTCTTTTTTTTCTTTCCTCTTTTCCTTACATATATTGAGGAAAATAATTTCCAAGGCCTAGCAGATTTGTTATACTGTCTGAATTTTACTGCAAGATATTAGAATATGTTATTTTCTTTTTAATAATTGAAATTCTTGCTTAAATATTTGAGTTTTAAAATAGTTTTAATTTATAGGCTATCTATACAGGTATTTGTGTTTCACATTTCTATTTTTGATTTTTTTTTTTTTTTTTTTTTTTTTTTTTTTTCCAGTTTGGAGACAACATCATTGTGAAATAAATTGGTTCTATAATTTAACGAAAAATATGAAAATTCACACACATACATACACACACACACACACACACTTTATAAATCTACCAGTAAATTTTTATCAAAATTAAAGGTATTAATATATATAATGATAATGGCTAGCTACTTATATCAACCCCTCTTGCAAACTCCTGCTCAAGCATATTTAGTCTTTATTCAATACCTGATGGTTTATACTGCAGCTATGTTGCCCACCTGATGGTTTGGTTACAGTTTCTAGGAGAGGGTGCATTATGTAGCATGATCAACAGTCGAAGCAAGGCCAGCACACTCAAATCTTCAGTCACAATGATTTGTGACTTCATGCTAGCACAACCATCAACAGCTCCTAAAGAGTTCCATCTACCCAATTTCAGGTACTTTCTAAAGATACTACATGCTGGGATCACCTCCTCCAGACTTATAACATCAAGTAGTCACCCTCCTGACAAATTGACCATGGGTCTCATGGTCAGAACATTGAATGTTCTAACCATTCAGCCATGTGCCATGTAATTAAGATATGTAGTTATTATATATTTTCCTAAAATTTTTTAGAATTTTCAATATAGTTATTTTATTTGGATAGAGAAAATTCAAATCCCTTTTTTTATCATACATTTCTTGCAGAACTAAATTACATTAATTAAAATAATTATATTAAATTATTTGATTGTTTTATTAATGTAAAAGTTACATCTTTTTTCTGTTACTTATATCAAAATAAACCATTTTTTAAACTCTTGATGACCTTGAATTAAGTGAATCAAACTATATAATAATTATCAGTGTATATTTATATATTTCTTGTCTCATTTGTAGTGGGAAGGGAGCTAAATCAACTTAAGTTAGCAAATTTATGAGTGATTACTTTCCCTAGTTGTTTTAATAATCTATACAAATATTTATCTGCATTTAGAGAAAATTACTTCCTTAACAAAATAAACTGTTTTATTAATTAGTTTCTTTACTCTTATGTTTCTTAGATTGCAGTCTTATTTGTTCAAGCCTTTCATGTAAGGCACTGAGATATCTTTGTCTATTAAGTGATTGTCTTGCTTCAACTTGATCTTGAAATAGGCTTTGTTGTTCTGTAAGTAATCTTTTTCTTCTGATAGATATTTTCATTTCACTGTTACATTAAACATATAAAATTTTTACCATGAAAAGATATTGATCAAAAATTTATATAATAACAGGAGTAATCAATGAAACACAGATATCATTGAACGTCTAAAAATGATAATGGGAACAGATTAATTAAATGCTTCATTGACCTCTATTTTAGTTGTGAATTCTTTATCTTCACTTTATTGGATTTCACTACATTGTTTCAAGACTTTTATTTCATTGCATCTCACTATTAAATTTTTTTTCAATTGCCATCATTTTTGACAGCACAGGTAGATTAATATCCTTATAACTTGCCAACCAACAACTATTTATAAATTCAATTTATAAGCTATCTTCAAAAACCAATGAAAAATATGGAAGGCCAGGAAATGTTATTCTCTCTCATTATTTTTAAACAAATGATGGAGAATGTAAAGATATAACAAATTATTTTGTTTTCTCTACAAACATATTTGAGCTGATTTTGAAGAATGTCTAAAAACCCATGAATTGACTATAACAGTTATTTACTGTGTTTACTAATAACAAGCAATCACGCCCTACTATGAAAGGAGGTTTGGTTGGTTATTGTACCAATCAGTTTGGTTTTGCTTTGAACATTTTCCTGAATGTCTAAAATGTACAGTCAGGCAAGTTTCATATGACGAATCTTATTTTTTTATGGTAAATACAATTTGTTCATGCACTAAATAGAGAATGTTAGGTTTGATAAAGAAAAGACCTACTTAAGAGAGGAAATATTTTAAGTGCTGATCTAGTCAAATGGCTTGTGTACTTTTATTATGAATCATTCTACTGCTGATTCAGAACCTGCAATGTTTTGGGGTTTTATTTGCAATATTACAATTAATTCCCCCTTCATTGGATATCAGTGTTAATTATTTTTAATAAACTAAAAATAAAAATTAATTATTTTTTAATCATGTGAAAATAAAAAACACAAAAGTGGAGTAATGGATAACAACTCAGGTTGAGGAATCAGAGAGCAGAGTTCAAATCTCATTGCATTCACTTGGGAAAGGTATGAATCTATCTCTTCCTCCCAGCTATGGTTAAATAGCAGAATAGGCTAGGCTCTATAGCATTGGTTGGCAACCAGTCTAGGAGAAGGAAAACTCTGAATTCAAACTATCTGCTGCCTTGTAGATCTTGCCTCTTTAACTTCTGGCAGGAGGAACAGGGTAATCTCAACATCCCCCGCTGCAAAAGGAAGCAGCAAGCCCTTGCACTACTTTGCCTTAAATGTCACCATGAACTGCAATTGTAAGATGGAGGAGAGTGGTGACTGCAGCAAAAAGTGCTATCTGAATAAATAATGATGAAAAATGAAAACATCAGAGATTTGAATATTTTTATTCTAACAAATTAGTTTGTTTTTAGCATTTTGCAAGCACCAATGGTATTTTCTATTGGCTGTGGTTGGAAAATTTTGTTCATTATTTAGAAACCCATAATTAAAGACTAGTGGTTCATGATCATTAATATGTAAGTGTATTTTAAATGCAATTAATATGTAAGTGTATTCCTGTTAGTGTATTCTTTGAGGAATTGATTAACTAATCCATTTTTTTTTTTTTTTTTTTTTTTGGTAACAGTTTATCAACCCTTTTTTGGGTTATTTAAAGCCAAAAGACATTTTGGAGTGTAAATATAATTTTTTCTTTTTTTTTCTTTACATGTGAATACCGAATTAACAATTTTTTGAGAACAACAATTGTTTTTCCTGATACATGTCCTATTATTTAATCCATAATTGTGGGGAGATGAGTTCATACTTTTCCCATGGGTATTTACGTGTAAGTGAATGTAATGAACCTGACTGGCATTCAAACTCTGACTCCTATTCTGAGCTGTTATCCATTACACCACTTGCACACACCTCATTCTTGAGTAAGCTACTCTATACTACCAAATGCTAACTAAAAGAACCAAAAACATAAACCAAACTTAGTCATTTTGCAATTTCTATCTCCACATTTTAGTCTTATCAGCATTATCAGAGCCACTAAATTAAAAAACCTGTATCAGCAAATACAAAAAGTAAAGTTCGTCAAGACTATAATAAAAGAGCTGACTTACTATAAAATAGACAAAAATATATTAATAATTCTAGTTTTACTATATTAAAATTAGCTTTGCTTAAACATTAATTTATATTATCCTGAAACAAAACTCACATTGAAGAATTCTCTATATTTGCACTGGAATCCACGTAATAATTTTAATGCTCCAAATGGTTTATCTATATATATATATATATATATATATGTATGTGGTATATCATCTGAAAGATCATTTCACAAAGGTTTGACTGAATACTGAAACTGAATTGTCTCCACAAGCCCATCATAGAGAATAGTATCAACTTTCATGTATGTAATTAGATATATAGGTCTTTAGATAAGTCAAAGGAAATGTCACCTAAGTACTGTTGACATGTTAAGGACATTTACATGGATCAGCAGATTGAAATAAATTAACACTCTAAATTAACATGTTGTCCAAATTTAACATTTGGAGATATTTTTTTTAATTACTCTGACATTAGATAAATAAGATGTCAATTGAGGAATATTTAAACAGAAAACTCTCACTTAAATGAGTTCTATTTTAAACATTGTGATTCACTTTATGACAATTTCTACTAAAAATTTGAGGAACAGATTTAAGCCAATATCAGGCTTGCATTACAAAGTTTGGGGATTTTACTACTTAAATATTGGAAATAGTAATAGCAAATATCATTGTCACAGACTACCAAATGAAATAAATTTAAATCTTTTAATAACTAAACCAAGCAGTTGCTTAAAGAACAAAATTTTAACTGTTTTAAAAATTATCGGTAACATTTTTAAAATGGCTGTAGGGATACAGAAGGTGATTATCTCCCTTCGGTGGAGATAAGTCACATGGGTCACAGCACAGCCCAGCCACTTAGTAACGTTACTTCATACAGTGACGAGAGTGGCCAGTCATTCGGTTTGTTTACAGCAGCCAAATTGAGCAGTTGTTTGGGGTTTTTTTTTTGTTTTGGGGGTTTTTTTTTTTTTAGCCTGGTTAGAGGCTAAATCTGCCTCCTCAGCATCTTACAAGTCCATGGGAATATATCTTTCCCAGATATAGAAAGAAACTCCAACTCACAGTTCTCAATATAGGAAAACCCAAGACTCATCATTTCCCCTTTGTGGAATATATCCTCCCCAGGACATAATAGCTGAATTTGGTCCATTTGAAACTGGAGTCCTAAACATGGTTTCTCCAGAAACACAGAAGAATTTCCATATTATTTCCATTTTATTACTTCTTACAACCTGCTTTCTGTGTAGATATATTATTTTCTGAATGGGACACATGTATATATGTTTATATAGTTCTGTGTATGTCTTAGTGGTATAAAAGTCTCTCTGAAAATAAAGCATATTTTTCATTCCTTTTCCTTTCAGCCATTCAATTCTGTCCATAAAATACAGTGTTATTATCTCGCAGATATAATAATTCCCATAATAGGGGAAATGTAAATGGGAGAATAAACCTTTCTTCCATAGCTCTCTCTTGTTATAGTGCTGACCACAATACTATATTATTGACCTGACATGTGATATTATCACCCATTAATTGTTGAATATGATTTATTATTATTTACCTCCATTATGGTTAACATTTTCTGTTCATTATACAATTACTTGTTTGAATGGAAATAAATCAAAGGCATTACATTCAGAACATCACTAAAACAACAGATTCGGACAGGAGTTGACAACTCTGTCAAGTTATAATAAAAGATGTTAATAAAAATATATAAATAGTAATTTTTAATTTAATTTTTGTAGATACAAAATATAATACCCAATATGATATGATTTTTTTTTTTTTTTTTTAACCTTCCAAACTCGACAAAGGACAAGGAGAGATAGAGCTAAATCAAGGAATGTCATGTCCAATTGTTGACAACCCTAGATACAGAGTGCGATAACATGGTTGAGTAGAGTAAGTTTTTAGCTACAAAACTATTTTCTTTTCTATAGCCACTACCATTGGCTATGCATTTTCAAGGTGCTCTTTATTTTGGAGCCAAAACCTGTGCGGGGCTTCCAGGAATGGGGCCTGTCATATGTATATTGCTGTCACCATGACTGAAATGCATTATCCACTCTACCTTTGCCCATATCTACTGTTTCATCCCTGTATGCATTCATCACATGTCAGTGTAGTTTTGTTTTTTGTTTTCTGCACAGAGAAATTTCTCGACACTTTTTCTTCATATGCACTCGTCATATACTCTTCCCCTGGGGGGGGGCACAATTCATTAGTGAGAAAGTTTAACCCTCTCTTGCCCTGCTGCCAATATTCACCTCTAACATCATTGGCCAGTATAATAAAATAGTAGGTATTACTTTTGGACGGACCCTAATAATTTGCCTCACAAGAAACATTTAATGAATATGGCTTCTCATTTTCTGTTTAAAGCTAAGCACTAATAAATTGTCATTCTTTAGAGCTGAGCCCAAACAGTTGTCCTTGACACAATCAGGGAATGTCACTTTATTAACAGCACTTTCTGTAGAGTATGTTGAAAGTTTTGAGTAGTGATTCATCTGGACAGAATAGGCATTGGATACTCCGTCTAGTCTGGTCTGGTTGGTGAACTTTTCCATCCACTTTTTTTTGCTAATGTGACACTGAGGCTGTGAGGTGGCTAAACATTAATTTTAAGCAGAAAAAGGGTTAAGCTCAAAATGAAATATAAACTGGAAGATAGAGAATGGAAGACATTTTCTCTGGTTATATGGAAGTGAAGAAAGAGCCATCTGATTTGCCACACTCCTACAAATTAAAACAATTCCCAGAGAGTTTACATTTTTTTATCGATAAAAAATATGGCATGCAGGTAAAGAAAATAGGGAAATGGCTTTATCTCTTTCTTAGGAAATTAGAAAAACATGTCATTGGCAAGACATCAAGCCTGGTCAGTCTCTATATGGATGATCCCTTGGGAATAAAAGGTACTGTAAGCTTGGATGTGTGGGTGGTGTAATAGCCCAAAATTGGAAATCAGAGTTCCAATTCCAATCCTGTTCATTATATTCACATATGCTCAAATACTCCTGGGAAAAGTATGAAGCCAACTCTTCTTCCCCAACTATGGGTTAATTATTAGGACATGTATCACTAAATCATTATCTCCAGAAATTCTTATCTAAAAATATTTTATGGCTTTAAAATAAGCTGCGAAAGGTTGATAAGCCACAAAAATCAAAATCAATCAATCAATCAACACCATTGTTAACCAGTGTTAAATCTTATCAAGGAATTCATTTTAAGTTTTTGGCAACCTTCCGTATATATTCACTTGTAAAAATGTCTTAAATGTTTGCAGCAAAATCATTAGTCTTTAACTTTTTAATTTTAATTCACTTATAAAATAAGTCTTTCCTATAATAATTGAAATGGCTAGATGTAACCATAAGTTCTTTTCTCGCACTACTCTTACAACTTCTTGCATTCCAATCAACTTTGGTCTTCAAAAATTTAAATCTGTCTCCTTGAATCCTGCTCTTTTAATGTTCTGTCTCCTTAATGATTTTTCTCAGATTCTTTCATTCTTAGCAACCACTTCCATAGTGGCTTTATCATCTTGCTTGGGGTGAAATGAGAAAATAGTCATAAAAGCTGTATTTGCATCTTGTAAATTTAGAGAAATAACTTATTTGGCTTATGAGACCATAATAAAAAGTAAATGTTCTTTTCTTTTTAAAAACACTGTCAAATAATTAAGCATGGCAATAGCTATTATTATAAGTTTATTCACCCATCCAGCTATCAAATTTTTAGATACCAGCAGAAATATGCAAGGACCAACCATATTGTGTTATGTGGTGCAATTAGCTATGTTTTAAGTGTAATTGGCAAAATGCTCAACAAACAGAATTGACAAAATTTCCAATAAACAATAACAAAAAGAAAAAAAACAAACCAGGCAAAGCAATAGTAATAAGGTAAAAAGTTCATAAAGTAAGAACTGTGTTCATATGCAAAAGGGATACAGTCAAGTAACTATAGCCTTCTGACCTCAAGACAAGAAAGAACAAAAATATGGTGGATGAGACCAAGAAGTGGCCCATTTTATTTGGTTAAAAAGAATTCCCCGCATGCATCTGTATAATTTGTCTATAGATTTAGAGATGGGATGTTTTTTAGCAATAATTCGTATTATATTGGAACCAACATGTTATACGTTGAAAATTTGTAATGTTGTAAAACATTTAGTTAAAAGGATTAGAAAACCTTTAAAGGATTCTTTTCAATAGACATTTGCATCAGATGATAACTTGTTTCTTCACTGTGATCTCTCTAAGTAAAATCCAAAGCAAATATATTTGAACAATCAGGAATGAATACAGTCTCGTTTTGTCATTTAATAACTGCATTTAAATGAAACCCTTGGAAAAGAGAACAAAAATATACTTGCCTATTGATTTTTATAAATGAAAAAATATTTTTTATAATAGTGTGATGCTTAAGAGTTAAAATGAACAGTTGAATTCCCAACATCAAGATTAATTAATATATGCTGTTTGATAATGATGAGAAAACACATGGGTAATTTTAACAAAACAAGATAAGGAATTTTTTTGCAAATTTACATGCTTGAACTTGTGTCAGTAGCTCATTTCAAGAAAATAAATCAGAAATTTTTAAAGACCATAGTTTTAATGAATTGTTATGAAAAGGAAATGTTCATAAAACAGATTAAATGACCTGACAAAAAATAATATTAAAAAATGTTTGAAACAAAGGTGAGAGAGTTCATTGCTCACAGAAGGGATACATGATTGCATACATCCAAAAGTAGATGAAGAGAGATAGTTTAAAATATTTGTTTTTCTTGGATTGTTGAAAGAAAGTTCCTCGAGATGCCATGTACTTGATTAAGGCCAATAATATAATTAGCATATAATTTGACACTGACAGGAATAGAATGCTGGACACATGAACAGAAACAAAACCTCTCACAACTTCACTCTTATTTAATTTTTTTCCTTATCTTATATCAAAATGGATTTCACATAGGCTCTCTCTTTTCTTTTAGGCTTAACAGCTAATTTCTGTGAAGACAAGTTTGTCATTGGTCCAATGAAACTTTCACATAGTCTTGCAAATTTCATTTCATTTTTTCCTCGACTCACCCAAATTTGAAGGGAGTGTGTAAAGGGAGTTATTTCATGCTCACCACAGTCTTATTTACAAAATAACTCTCTCTCTCTCTCTATAGTGATTTTTTTCAAAACAAAGAAAATAATGCTACTCTGTGTCACTACGAATTTTAATATGGAAAAAAGAATGTGTAGGTTTAAAAAATGTTGGCAAAATTGTTCTCCTCTTAATCATTATCAATGATTGAAAATTATACTTAGCCCTCATGACTGTTAAATAATTAAACATATGTAATTAAAACCTATGAACAAGGATTCATAATAACAATAAAAAGTTTATTAATGTGGTCATTTTGACTACCAATACTGTGAGGTCAGCATATGAATATCTTATGAATATCACTTGCCTCTGGTGATTTTCCTTTTTTCTTTTTTTTTTCTTTTTTTTCTTCTTCTCTGAATATTTGCTTTCCCTCACATTTTCTTTGAAAGGAAATTTTAACCTGCAAATCATTGATTATATTTGATAGCTTCTTTTTTTGCTTTTTCTTTTCTTTTTTTTTCTTTTTTTTCCTCCTTTTTTTGTTCTCTCCCCTCTTTTTTCCTTCTGCTCTTTTTTCTTTTTATTTCTTTCTTTGTCTTTTATTTCTTTCTTTGTCTTTTATTTCTTTCTTTGTCTTTTATTTCTTTCTTTGTCTTTTATTTCTTTCTTTGTCTTTTATTTCTTTCTTTGTCTTTTATTTCTTTCTTTGTCTTTTATTTCTTTCTTTGTCTTTTATTTCTTTCTTTGTCTTTTATTTCTTTCTTTGTCTTTTATTTTTTTCTCTTTCTTATCTTTTTTCTCTTTCTTTCTTTTTTCTTTCTTTTTTTTCTTTCTTTTTTTTCTTTCTTTTTTTTCTTTCTTTTTTTTCTTTCTTTTTTTTCTTTCTTTTTTTTCTTTCTTTTTTTTCTTTCTTTTTTTTCTTTCTTTTTTTTCTTTCTTTTTTTTCTTTCTTTTTTTCTTTCTTTTTTTTCTTTCTTTTTTTCTTTCTTTTTTTTCTTTCTTTTTTTTCTTTCTTTTTTCTTTTCTTTTTTCTTTCTTTCTTTTTTCTTTCTTTCTTTTTTCTTTCTTTCTTTTTTCTTTCTTTCTTTTTTCTTTCTTTCTTTTTTCTTTCTTTCTTTTTTCTTTTTTCTTTCTTTCTTTTTTCTTTCTTTCTTTTTTCTTTCTTTCTTTTTTCTTTCTTTCTTTTTTCTTTCTCTTTTTTCTTTCTCTTTTTTCTTTCTCTTTTTTCTTTCTTTTTTTTCTTTCTTTTTTTTCTTTCTTTTTTTTCTTTCTTTTTTTTCTTTCTTTTTTTTCTTTCTTTTTTTTCTTTCTTTTTTTTCTTTCTTTTTTTTCTTTCTTTTTTCTTTCTTTCTTTCTTTTTTCTTTCTTTCTTTTTTTCTTTCTTTCTTTTTTTCTTTCTTTCTTTTTTTCTTTCTTTCTTTTTTTCTTTCTTTCTTTTTTTCTTTCTTTCTTTTTTTCTTTCTTTCTTTTTTTCTTTCTTTCTTTTTTTCTTTCTTTCTTTTTTTCTTTTTCTTTTTTTCTTTTTCTTTTTTTCTTTTTCTTTTTTCTTTCTTTCTTTTTTCTTTTTCTTTTTTCTTTCTTTCTTTTTTCTTTCTTTCTTTTTTCTTTCTTTCTTTTTTTCTTTCTTTCTTTTTTTCTTTCTTTCTTTTTTTCTTTCTTTCTTTTTTTCTTTCTTTCTTTTTTTCTTTCTTTCTTCTTTTCTTTCTTTCTTCTTTTCTTTCTTTCTTCTTTTCTTTCTTTCTTCTTTTCTTTCTTTCTTCTTTTCTTTCTTTCTTCTTTTCTTTCTTTCTTCTTTTCTTTCTTTCTTCTTTTCTTTCTTTCTTCTTTTCTTTCTTTCTTCTTTTCTTTCTTTCTTCTTTTCTTTCTTTCTTCTTTTCTTTCTTTCTTCTTTTCTTTCTTTCTTCTTTTCTTTCTTTCTTCTTTTCTTTCTTTCTTCTTTTCTTTCTTTCTTCTTTTCTTTCTTTCTTCTTTTCTTTCTTTCTTCTTTTCTTTCTTTCTTCTTTTCTTTCTTTCTTCTTTTCTTTCTTTCTTCTTTTCTTTCTTTCTTCTTTTCTTTCTTTCTTCTTTTCTTTCTTCTTTCTTTTCTTTTCTTTTCTTTTCTTTTCTTTTCTTTTCTTTTCTTTCTATTTTTTAGCAAATAAAAATTACTATGCTATTAAATTGGCTCTCAACATCAAAAACTATTTTAGAACTTCTTTTCTTATTTAATTTCTTATGCTTTGGGCACCTGTAGCATGAAGAATTGAAGCTATGTTAGGAAAATAAAATAATCTTTACAAACAGCTGTGACCTTGTCCAATGTAAGAAAATTCATAAATTTAAGCTTTCAAAAATGAAAGTGGAATACATTGTTTTATAAGATGTAAATTATTTACATTTGTTTTCATATCAAAATGGAAAAAAATGCTAATCTTTTATTTAAAAAAAAAAAATTCATTTAGTGTTCTAATAATTCTACTCCTTCCCAATCTTTATTCTATATCCTTCTAAATCTCAGTCTATATTTAGGTACCATTTCTTTTTCTTCTTTTTCACTTACATCAAAGAAACAAACTCTATTTGAGTGTGCCACAGTTTACTCTAACTCCCTGATATTATAATATTAGTGACAATCTGTTGATTATCAAAAAATACACTTCTGATTGTAAGAATGTATAAATTTCTTTTTCTCTTCACAAGACAATAGCCCTCTTATAACATATTTTTATCAATGAAATATGAAGTGTTGTTTGTTTTGTTTTTTTTCTGTTATTTTTGGTGTTTTTTTTTATGGCTTTAAAAATGTGATCATTTTGCATTAGTTTCTTTTTGGCAAACATTTTCATGAATAATGTAAAATTAAAATACCATTAACTTAATCATGAGTCAAAAGAGATTATAAGAAATGTTAAAGTTATTTATCAAGAATACTGCAAAAAAATGCCCCCACTCAAAAAAAAATATAGCCTACTGCTTTAAACTATTCTGAATTTCTAAGTCATATGTAAGGGATATTTTTTTTTTTTAATGATCTTATGTATTATTTTGATATAGACATTTACACTGTGCATTATGAAGGACTTGTTGCAGGCCAGTGTATTTATTGAGCGATAAACACGTATGTCTCCTGAAATGTCCACAACAAACATGACAGACTTGAGATGCGAGTCCACATAAATAAATGAAAAATGACAAGAACTAATATGTATGTACAAACAAATAATATTGTATTAACAAGAAAAATATAAGTAACAAAAACATATATATATATTCACCTGTTAAAATGACCTATCCGGGTTGACATGCCATTAAACAAAATCTAACCAAACCAGTCCTCTAATAACAGGGCAAACTGGACTTTTTAGTCTTGGTAGGGCAACCAGTTGAAGAGAAGGGAAATTGTGAATTCAACCTGAAGAGGAATAGATTCTATCTTGCCCTCAAAAAATCCACTGCTACATTTACATCTGGTGCCTTTATGCCCCCTAATGAATTACATGACTCTTGATTTTAATCTTTAATGTTAATCTGAAATCTCATGAAAGAAAGCCTCTTGAAAATATGAAAAATATAGGTTTTTCTTACTTTAAATAGTAAAATATTAAAAATATGTGGGCCTGTGACCAAATGGTTAAAATATTTGCTTTCTAACTTTCTCATCGTGGTCAATTTATCAGGAAGGTGACTTCTTGATGTTATCGGCCTGGAGAGGCAATCCTAGTGTATGGCACCTTTGGAAAGTGCCTGAAAATGATACCATGGTTGACACAAGCGAAGTGAGTGAAATTGGGTAGACTGAACTATTTGGGATCCACTGATGATTGCACTAGCATGAAGTCACAAGTCATTGTGGCTGAGAGTTTGAGTGTGCTGGCCTTGTTCAGATTATTGATCACACTAGATAATTCACTCTTTCCCAGAAATTGTAACTAATATCTGCTCAGCACAGACTATAGGTGAGATCTGTTGGTGTTGAACAAATACAAATGTGCCTGAGCAGGTGGATTGACTAGCTGACCTAATAGACAAGCCTACTTAAATACAAGTGACCAGGCACAAAAAATTAAAACTCACAAAAATTAAACATAAAAAATGTTGTTAATTATAGATAAAAAAAATATAGATGGAAAAAAAAATACAAACATCCTTATTCTCATAATTTTATTTTAATATTGTTTTTTTTTTTTTTTTTAAGAAATCACTTTAATAAAAAAAATTCCCACCTTGAGTTATGGCAAGTATCTTTGATCGAGTCATATAACACCAAATATTAATTACTTGTTAAATAATACCGTTTTATCTTTAGTTGAAATTTATACTCATAGTTTAGCAACAGCAGATACAATTTTCTTTTATTTATTTATATATATATATATATATATATATATAATTTTGTATATTTGTGTCTCTTGTTTCATGTGCATGTGTTGATGTGGCAATAAAGCCCATTCTGATGATACATAACACACAAAAAATTTCTTGTTCTACATTTTTTTTTTCTAATAAATATATATATATATATATTATAATCTATTGGTATATAATCCAAGTGAATCCTAATAATATAAAATATTAAAAGTAATCCAAAAAGAGAGCTCAATGTATTCATTATAAGAGAGCTTGTATAAATAAATTATATAGAATAGAAATTCAAAATGACTCCATAATGGAGTCATTTTGAATTTCTATTCTATATATATAATATATATATATATATATATATATATATATATATATATATATATATATATATATATATAATGAGAGAAAGAGTGTGTGTGTGTGCGCACACATCATTATGGTGTAATGGTTAGCAAGCTTATCTCATTAGATCAATTACCACATCTAAGCTTTTAGTAAATTACTACATATATGAGAGATTCTAAAATGACAGTGATTTTCATTAAATAAGATTATTAATG
This sequence comes from Acanthosepion lycidas, assembly GCA_963932145.1. Lineage (NCBI taxonomy): Eukaryota > Metazoa > Mollusca > Cephalopoda > Sepiida > Sepiidae > Acanthosepion > Acanthosepion lycidas. The sequence continues at coordinate 119,477,277 of OZ010578.1, read as the reverse complement.
CAACAGATAAGGATGTTTTGCTTTCTACATCTTTTATTTGTTATGTTCCTTCAAGATGTGGGCAGTCCTGGCTCTTCACTTCCTATTCTTTGTAGCTCATAGCAATGTTTGTCTTTTTTTTTATCATCCCCCCCACTCACCATTCTGCCATCAGTTCACATATGTTCATCAAGTAAACAATGTCCTTTGAGTGTCAAATTTTCCAAGCCTGCTTTCTTGATAGTTTATCCAGAAATTTCAACTATCTTACTGATTGTAAGTATAAGTGTCTGTTTTGTTTCCATTTTCCTTAAAACTTGCTCGTTGCTCACGTGCTTTGTTCATGGTAATCTCATCATCCTTCTGTAGAACCAAATCTCTGATGCCTGTCTCTTTCTGATTGTAAGTATAAGTGTCCATTTTGTTTCTATTTTCTGTATAATATTCAACAGATTTTAAAAGGAAGATCCCTTTGATAAAATTGAATATTTCTATGTTTATAAAAAAAATAACTAAAGAATTTATAAACACTATTATCTAAGTAAATTTTGTTCCTATTTTTCATTATCATTATTGTATCATCCCTTGAAAGCGATAAATTTAATGACTGAAATGTCATACAAATGTTTATTTTCAAGATAGCCTTACAGAGATAATTTTGATAAAAGTTACTCATTAAAATATCTTTCTTGCAAAGAGTTGAAAGTATTAAGCAGCATTGAATGACCTCTGAGAAATGTTGATATGTTAAAATTTTATTCATATTCAGTTCAATTAACTTTTTGCAATGGTTAATTATAGTAATTACATTTTTTGTTTTTTTAATTTTACAAAATGTCAAATTAACACCTGTTTGTGATTCAGACATGTTAATTCTCTTTGAATATTTAATAAGTAAACATTTAAAACTAAGCTGCCTATCAGGAAGTAACTTTTTTTTATCATGAAAGGTTTTGTCCACAAAATGAATTCTGAAACATTTTTCTGATTTCTTTTTGTTTTTTTCCTTTCCTTAACTTTGTACTGATTACTAATTTATCAAAATAGGACTAAAAAATAATTCTTTCTCTAATGCGGAAGAAAATAGTAAATAATTTAAAAAATATGTAGAGTAGGATTTTTAGGTTTTTTTTTTTTATGTTGTTTTTGTTTTGTTTTTGTTTTTTTCCTCATTTAAACATTTTAAAAGTTTAACTAAATTTCTGTGATGTATGTGTAATGAAGAAACAGGATCTGGAGAATTTGATATCCACAGGACATATGGCAGAACAGTAGGTGGGGAAGGATAGTAAAAAGTCAAACATTGCAAAGCGCTACAAAGGATGGGAAGATGTAGAGAGCCATGATCGTCCACGTCCTGAAAAGACATGAAATGAAAGAATAATAATCAAATTTTATCTTAGGTATGTTAATGATAATCTTTTACAATTATTAGCGAGTAATAGTCCTTTTCATTCTTGAAAAGGATAAAAATATTCATATTTTTTATTTTTGTTGTATGCATGAAATGACATTACTGACTAGTTGAAAACAGTTTTATGACAAGTCAGCGTGATTCTTTAGTCCTCTTCAAATCAAATACACTTACTAGTAGTTGGCAACAGGTGTATCTTAAAGATATATACAACCAATTTCAAGTTAAAGAAAAAAGTTAAATACTAATCGATCACTAGTTCTGAAATCTGGCAGTTTTTCTGCTTGCTAGGTATAAAGAGGGGGTATTTTATTTTTGCAGTACATCCAACCACATGCCCGTCGATGATGAAAGTGGTCGGGGGTTGTAAAGCAGTGGTGGTACTTCTTCATCAACAGTCATGTAGCGATTGTTATGAATAAATCATTTAAAACTCCTCTTTAATTGTGAATTGTGATGATAAGCCGCTTTCCTCGCTATCTATTCGACCAGTGTTGTTGATTTAAAACTGTAGTTCAGTCGAGGGATACGGTGCGCTAAAAAAAAAAGTAAGTTATCAGGAAACATTGCGGAAGGGGGCAAAAGGAGAGAAATAAAGAGTTACACATGGACGGCATCGGAATATAGAATAATATGAAAATCCTAAATAATATTGAACAGAAACAATGATGGATGATGAAGAGGGGATTATATCATTCCAGTCTTTTAATAATCCAGCCTCAAATAAAAAGACTTATGGTTTGTATAATTTTTAATTCCTGTAAAGTTCTAAAACATGTTGATGTGGGTTGCGCTTAGATTTTTTTGTATGAAATGGGGTCATGATTGACTTAAATTTTGGTTTCGTCATGTCGTGTTTTATATTGAAATATTTATAACCATTTTTATTTTTTAATCATCTGTTTAAACTTTATTGCTTCACAACGAAACTTCGAATTTCTTTCCGTTTTTATGTCTTGCCTGCACACGTTCACGTGTACAATCAAAAGTCAAAACACGTTTATTTTGTTGTGTGTGTATGAGTCGCGTTGTTTTTCTTTTTGTCTGGTTTGATATTTTCTGTTTTTATTTATGAATAAATCTTAATTTTATTTATATATCTTTACAACTTGACTGCTATTTTAAAATCTTTATCAGAGGAAATTTTGTCTCATTCGACATCAGGACAAGTGATCTTTTTATTTTATGAAAAAAAAATCAATCCAACAATGACAAAATAATGGAGAGAAGCAGGAAATATACGCACTCTTCCACAATAATAGTCTCTAAAACAAAACCAGTTTCCTAATAATTGTATTCTAGATAGATTCCTTAATCTCATCATCAAATTCAAACCCCATCTGTTACTCACTGGAATTCATTTCCATACTAAGAACATAACAATGTTGCCTTTTTTTTTTTTTTTTTTTTTTTTACTCGAGTCTAGATAAAACCAAACAAAATCATACAAGTTTTTTGTTTTCTCCAAACGAAGATATTGACACTTGCCTATTTTTACAACTTATTATTTTTTTTAACTTTGTTTTTGACAAGCACTGCATCTGGGTGCGAACTCTTACTTAAGTTAAAAATTTCTATCATTTCCAAAAAATTGTTTTTTTTTGGGGGGGGGGGTTCACTTTTTAAGAACCACCAACGCTTTTCATTTACTAAAAATTTAAAAAAAATTAATTTATGTAAAATTAAATTTTTTTTTTATAAATATGGTTAGGGCCTATCAGCCTAACCGTTAGGCAAACATTGGTTGGAATTTTTGCGGTATTAATTTATTTTTAGCCTCATCATCTCGATCTGCTTTTTAGTCACAAAAAAAATAGTCTACCCCCCCCCCCCACATTGAGAATGACTTGCAAGCTTAACAAGTCGTTACTAGGGTTTTTAATTTTAAAAATCTAAATTCATTTTTTGCAATATCTTCTTAGCTTTAGTTTTCATTCTGTACAACATTTTTTAAAACCTTTACAAAAAGTTTAAAAACTGTGTTAAATTTGCTTCAAGTTTCAAAAACTAAAAAAAAAAGCATTTCAAAATAAATGATATCAGCTACTTTAATTTTCTTTATTCATTTTCACCTGATTTTCCTACCAAAAACGTAAAATATATTATACTTTAAAAAAAATTAAAAAAAAAAAAAATTATTTCTGCAATTATTTTAAAAGCCTTTACAAAACTAGTACATATCTTTTCATTTTCAAGGTATATAAACTTTTCTTTCTTTTTTTCTTTTTTTTTTTTTTTAAATCTGGGACAAATTTACAATTGAATGAGATGAGTGTTATTTTTAGCATTACAATCGTCTCTTGTATGTTGTTTTTTTTTTTTTTTTCAATTTTAAGTTTTTAACATAATAATTTTTAACCAAAATGAAATAAAAAGTATTCAGTTTTTGCGATATTTTCATTGTCACAAGAAGAATAAGAGATGAATACGCTGTACGAAACATGATTAACTACTTACTTTAAGTAAGTAAGTATCTGTACAAAAAGTACTAAGTTTAAAAAAATGACTTCAACCTAAGTGATACCATGCTTTCTGCACTTGATAAAAATATATATTTAAACTAAAGTATACTGTAATTTTAGACTAGGAAAATTTTCAATGTTTTTTAATCGGTTTGACAAAAAAATGTGTTTACAGAAAAACACTTTTTTTTTTTTTTTTAATGGTGACATCTTCATCAGTGGAAGGGAGACAAATTGTTTTGTTGTTAGAAATGGAATATCAAGTTTTTATAAAAGTATCTTTTTACGACTTCCAAATGACAATTTATTGAACACTTAAAACTGTCTCAATTTAAGTACGCGCACATAAAAAAAAACTAGGTGATATTGAAATGATAACTTTTCAAATACATATTCCTTTCTTTATTAATGTTTTAAAAAAAAAAATACTCCCCTACTTTAAAATATGAAAAAAAAAAATTGAAGATTCCAAGAATAGACAAGAAGAGTAAGAAGACGTACACAATAATTGAAGCATTAAAATTTTCAAACAACATACAAGAAGTATATATATATTTTTAATTTAAAAATATATATATACTTGTATGTTGTTTGAAAATAATAGGTAAAAACGGTTTACCTATCATTTTCTTAAACATTTTTTCTCTTTAGTTTTTAGACAGATTAAGGTCCATCTCTGCATGAAAAATTTTAATCTCAAAATTAAAAATTAACTTTGAGAAATTCTATTTAAAATAAGTTGTTATATTCCTTTCATGTGGAAAAATTTAATCTTTAAATTTGTTAGTCATTGTGGTTTGCACTTTTCTATTTTTGTGTCTATAAACCACAATTTAACTGTCATTTTAGTTCTTGTTTTTGGTATAGGTAGAGAATGCTCATTGACCAATATACACACTTGTTGATACATTCAATATGAACTTAAAAGGTCAATGCTTCTCATTAAAATAATTAAAATATAATTGCTCCTGTTTTTCACAATAAGTTATGGATAAAGATTATATTTTGAACCTGTTTTAAATTGTTCATTTGATGCGTAACCAAAACCATTGGGGAATGTAAATTTAACTGCATTGCAATATAGTTAAATTTACATTGCTTTTTTAAATTTGAAAAGGGCTTTTTTATGTCTTTGTCTCTCTTTACATCTGTTTAGGGATGTTACTATCAAATTGATGTAATACCAAGATTAAAACAGAAATTAACTTCCACATCTAAACCTCTAACAAAAAATATTTGATGTCTGCTGCATTTTACCCTGATTTTAGAATTCAAAACTTTTCAAAATCCAACTTTACTCTAACCCATTGTTATTTGCCAATGTCAGTAATTAAACATTTCTGCTATTTAAGTAACCAATCTTGTCTTTCATCTTTCATTTGGGATGATTAATAAAAATTTGCAATGACTTCCTTTAGTTTGCGGAATAATTTGCTTCTGTTTTTTTTTGTTTTTGTTTTTGTTTTCGTTTTTTTTTGTTTTCGTTTTTTTTTGTTTTCGTTTTTTTTTGTTTTTAAATCTTTTGGTTTTACAAATTTGTTTATTAATTTTTTGAGTGATTTATTTTCAAATTTGAAGAGACTAATAATTACCCAATTGTGAAAAATTTCTGTATAATTATTTGTCTTTGACTTGATTTAGTCAGGCTTATCTTATATCTTCATCTGTTAATTTCACTCCATTTCACTTGGTCTACATTCCAGATGTTAAAATGTTCTTGGAGTCTATAGAAAATTGTTTATGGACCTTTTTCGCTAAGTGGAAATATCAAAAACGGAAATCATATGAAAAGCAATTTTATAACAATCTACAAACTTTAAACTTGACCTTTCCTTCCTATTGAATTTAAGTGTTATTAAATTTAACCTGAAATTTAAGATATTTATTCACTGACCAATTTATAATTAATAATTTAGAAAAGAACAAATAATAAACCTTATTAAAATACTTTATAAATCAGCATCTATTTGCTTTACTTTTTCTACCCATACAAATTGTCTGGTGATACAATATCATTATTTAATTTCACATTTTTGTGAGTTGTTCACTATAAAAGCAACAATATTTCAATTTCTTCTGTTGGCCTCTATACTTAGATTACATACAATGGCATTGTTTCATTCAAAAAAAAAATAATGCTTTGTGCAGTATCTTGTTTTGCTTTTTTATTAATAATATTGTTAGTAATTTTAATCTGTATTTTGGGTTTGTCTCATGACTGCATTTAATTCAACTGAAAATAGGACAAGAAAGTTGTCATGTGACAGCAACAACACAGACTGGCAAATGAGAAAGGGGGTAGAAAAAAATGTGATTTAGGCATTGTATTGAAATATGTCATGGTCTTTAAAAGAAGTTTTTTTTTTTTGTTTTTTTTTTTTCTTCTTCAAATATTTATAAATCAGTTCACTATATGATGTCCTGATAACAGAGATTTACAAACCCATGACTGAAATGAATCCATCAAAATTAAAGCTCTTTGTATAATTAATAAATAGTTGCAGCCTAAATATCAAGGAGATAAAATGACAAAAGTTGATATTATTGTGGTCGAAAGAACTTGCATTCTTAGAACAATTTTCACTTGAAGTATTCTTGCTGTAGATTTCTCCCAGTTTATCCAAGAGAAATGAGATCTTTTGCAAAGGTACAAAATTTTATTGCAGCAATAAAAAACAAACATTAAAAGAACATTCAAAAGAAAAAGAGTAGTAATAAAAATATATATTACCGTAAATTGGTAATAGCAAAATATTATATAATATTATTATGTAAGCTGTTTTTTTTAATCATTATATTGCCAATTTACTGTAATATGTAGATTTTTGTTACCCCACTTTTTTGTTTTGAATTGTTTTTTTATTTTTTTTACGAATGCCTTTTTAATGAGTTGAACAGAGATCAGAGAAAGTCTTTAAAAAATTGGCAAGATAAGAACACAAAAAAATCTTGTTTTAAGAATTTTACAAAGACTGGAAAAAAATTTAGAGTAATAAGCAAGAAAATATTTGAAGATTCTGGTGTTGCAAATGTAAACAAAGAGAAAAGACATAGAATATTAAGAACACAGTCTAAAGGCATGAAAGCAACTAAACTACCACCATTAAGCAAAAATCATAAAGAGAAATGTAGGAGTTTGATAAAGAAATATGGAGAGCGTGTGGTAGCCACAATTTGTTTCATTGGCCCTAATGTAGCAATGCCTCTAACTATAGAAACATGAATGAACACAAACCTGGATTTATAAAACAAATAGTAACAACTGTTTATTAGGTGGAACTCTGGCACTGTGAGAAAAAAAGGACGAGTCTGTCAGAGAAATTAATTTGTTGTGGGAAATGTGTAAGCATTTCAAGAGTGTGTTTGTTTTTAGGATGCGAAGCTCGTACTTACAAATAAATCCAATTATCAATCAACGGGATGTTAGTTCTCGTGTCATATTCCTCATCCAGGGATGATAGTGAATGGAATTTTGTGGTGTCTATGTGTCATTCCTGGTCTGTTGATATAGTTGCTTCTCCTCTGTCACTATACCACTATTTAAATGCTAATTCTCTTCTGCTTATATTGGTAAAGATAGGCTCAGCTTGAACACAATTTTAGATTCTCGATCTTCCATTTTATTGGCCAATGTTTAATCCTTAATTCTGATTTGCTGCTTATAGTAGTAAAGTATTACCTAAGGACAAAATCTGGTTTACTGCTAGAAGTTGTTTTGTTCTTCACTCATGGGTAACAATCTGGCCGAAAAGGTAATTTTTAAACCACAAGTGTTTAACTGAATGAAACTGCACCCTGTCAACAAACCTGATATCTGGTCTGAGCTACAGCGGAGATTGAAAACAAGGAAACAAAAATGCTCACTTAGTGAGACTTGAACTTGTCCTTTTTGCCTGATTGATGTTATTGTTTAAATTATTAGATTTGTTTTTCTTTTGCCAATGCCAAAGCTTCTGATAGAGGAGCTGTTGTAGAAAGACAAGCTTTCTAAATCAGAAAGGTTCAAAGTTTGAGTTTTTCTTCTGATCCACATTTTCAGTTTATGACCCTCAGTAAACAATCGGAAGTAAATTTCATTGAAAAGAGCAACAAAAATGAATATGAAAGTTATAATAGCCAAAATTAAAGATGGTTGACAATAGTTTATCTAATAACAATTCTAGATAATCTTATTATCAATTACTGGAGATATAGACATATACATGAAGGTGGTACTGAAAAATTCTCTTCTCAATCAAAAAACCCTTAAAAAAAATATACATTATATATGTTTAGTCATTTGGTCAGAGTTTTTGAAGTGGTGTAAGCTTAGAACTTTTCCCAGACCCCTTCCTTGTGTGTGAGATATAAAGTTTGTTCATTCTACACAGCCAAACTGTTTCATGTATAGCCTTCAAATAAATTTGGTGTGTGTATTTATTGGATACAGAGGAAGGTTTTAATGGGGTGGGGAATTTTTTTTTTTTTTATGAGGAATGGTGAAGTCTGTCATTTTCTGTTATGCAAAAATATTTTACTTTTCTTGTCTAGACATTGTGTTTTGAAAAGGCAATTTCACAACAGTTTTTTTCTTTGGAAACTTACCAAGAACTCTGGATATTTTAGGCTACTAATCTACTAATTTCTGTATATATCTTTATAAAGTTGCTGTAAAGAAAAAAAAACAAAACAATGTCACTGCTGCCACAAATATGACTGTCAATAACAAATTTTTAATTCACAATAAAAATAGATTAGAAAATAGACACTTCCTAGTTATACATTAATTTGTTCCCCCCTCCTTATAATAAATTATGTGAGACTGCTTTCAGGACACACACACACACACACACATATATATATATATATATATATATATATATATAATAGCTGGTCACTCATATTCGAGGATACCTGTCTTCTAGGGTGGCTAGCTAATCCCTATTGCAGATGCTTGCTCTGGTACATTTGTGTTTAACACCAACAGAGCCCAACTGTAGTTTATACTGCAACTATGCTGAGCAGACCATAGTTACAGTTTCTGGAAAAGAGCATGTTATCTAGCGTTATCAACAATTTGAGCAAGGCCAGCATACTCAAGCTGTCGGCTACGATGACTTGTGGCTTTGTGCTAGCACAACTGTCAACAGCATCCCCCCCCCAGAGTTCCATCTACCCAATTTCACTCACTAGACTTGGGTCAACCTGTGGTGTGGTTTTTCAGGCACTTTCCAAAGATGTGACATATAGAGGGCAAGGGAGATAGTGAAAGGCTACAAGCCACTTTTACTTGATGAGCTTTTGTGAATGGATTACAGAACAGGGTTAGGGGCCTTGACAAAGGGAGAAAAACTGCTAATAGCTACATAAGATAGTAGTTGTGGATGGCCATGATTGCCTCTGTCCTGAAGGGATGTAGCACATAGAAGATTTTTCTTCTGTGCTCTACACTGAAGCTATGCTTGCAGATACTGTGTGTTTCATTGCTTCTTATCAATTCAATACCTCAATGTAAAATGGGTGTTGACAGTGGTGATTTTCAGTTGCAAATTATAGCTTTTCTTTATCATAACTTTTAAAGACTAAATAGTTTTTTATGATGAATGTCACAAAGGTTGGTCATAAAATATATTATTAGTCTTTGAATTGCAAATTTGATCATTCAAATTAAAGCCATTGCTTATTTTGTTACTTCAAAAATTGGTTGATAGAAACAAAAATTTTTTTTTAAAAAAGTTTTATTCTTTTTTCTAATATTATATTTCTTTTAGAAATCTATTTTTGGTGCAATTCTATAAAAATTATTTAAATTATTTTATTCATCTTCAATTAAATAGCTATTCCTATTCATCACCTGACTGCCTTACATTTGGGGTTGTCAGATGACATGAAATATTTTATCACTTGCCTGTTCAGCTCTTGCTTAAGATACGGACAAAAATTGAGAGTAAAAAAATATTTGTATGATTTGTGTGGGTTTTCTTTGTCTACAAAGCAAAGACAGCTTAAATATTTTTAGTTGTTTTTCTCATGACTCAGTGATCTCTCTGTTTGGAATCATACAAACAGCTTCAGTTTTCTTTTTTATTTACAGTAGGAATTAAAATGATCTTTCTTTTTTTTTTTTTAAAGCTACCTTCATTAACAATAAAAAGCTTTGTATATTCTCTGTCTCGAGCAATAAATATTCTTCTAATGGCATATAGGTATTTTCACTAATCGTAATAGTATGCATGACTTGTTCCCTATTGACTATTGTAGGCTACTTTACTACTTAGTATAGTGGAAATTGTGAATTGGTTTTAGTAGTGTGCAACCGGTAAAACTTATTAATTTTGGGATTGAACTCAAGAGAACGTGGAGGAACATATATATATATATATATATATATATATATATATATATATATATATATAAAAGAGAGGTTGCTGGAAAGTTCTTGGCTTGACTCACTTCTCAATGTCAGTCTTTCAATGACCAACTATCCAAATGTTGATTTGACACAGTAAGTCAGCCTAAGCTGCTATTTACACTCCTTCATTCTTTAAGTATGTCAGCTGTAAACTGAAGAGACAAGTTTGTTGTCTTCTCAAAAACTAACAAAATATTCAGGATTATAATTTGTATTGTTTCTTTTTATTAATGTGTTAATTGAAACAAATTTCTCCCTCTCTCAACTGGAAGCATTTCATACTGGTCACTTTTGGTTTGAAGCTTATTGAAGATTTAAAAAAAAAAAAAAAAATTTTTTTTTTTTTTTCTTCTTAACCTGTTTAAATTTGTTTCCACTTGATTACATAAACTTTATATTTGTGGACAATGGCAATGATTAACAAGCTCATCTTGCCAGTTAGTGCAAGGAATTTAATCCTCATTGGAGGGGGCTAAATATTATGATCCTGCGCTAGTTTTAAGCTAAGCTTACTCGCTAACCAATATTTAACAATAAGGGAGATTTTTTTACTCTTTTAATACATTAATGCTTTTGATGGATTTGACCATTTTTTTGAACACACAAGTGAAAACATATTCCCTATGTTTACAATATTCACATGTAGATTATTTACTAGTTTACAAAATCCATTCTCTTCTCACTTGATTATTGTTAATCTTTGCAAAAGATATTTACCATACATGAAAAATAAAGATGCCTCTTGACTAATACCAACTATCATTTATTATTACTTTTTAAAAAATTTACTAAAAATGAAGCAACAAAAACCAAGCAGTAATTCTACCTATAGATGGATGATTTTGAATTGACATTTTCTGCTTATTTTTCTGCTATTAATATAGTGATACTAGCTGTTTCCCTATAAGGAAACATTCCCTATATTGACCGACTTTCAGTTGAAATTTTTGAAGTAGTACAGAATGTCAATATCCTGATTATGTCATTGTTTTTTCTTTGAGTTAAATGTGATATCTGCTTTAGGTGTTGCTATTTTTCAAGTGACATGGTTTCTGTTAATTAGTACAATTCTTTGTTTGTGATTTTGTAACATCAGTTCTCAAGGTTCAAAAAGAGATGATCCTCACCAAGACCCATAGGTTTCACTCACTCAATACCATTTTTAACCACTGATCTAAGAAAGTTGTTGTATACAGTTGACAATTTAGATATTTCTCAATGGGTTTGGCTCCATGCACGACGTCCATATAAAAGTCTCAATCTGACAAGGCTATTTAAGAACATGACTCTAGTTTTCAGTCTGATGTTTTGGTTTTGTGGCAATCTGTGGTATTGGGCAAAACTACTTCTAGCACAGCCTATTCTATGTTTAATTTCCTTATCTCCTATACTAAATTTGTTACACAAGGTATTTGAAGTATTTAGTATTTACTAATTTCACATCCTGAATGTTTCATGATGGATTCAGTGTATCTGCCATCACTGCTTTCATTCCAATTCCAGATTATAGTTTGTTTTGGAATGGTTTATTTTGAGTCCTATTTCTTGGAACACCTGGTAGAGGATGTTGATTTTTCTGTTCAAGATCATCCATATATCAAAACTATGAATGAATACCTATGTCATCAGTATCCCCCCACAATCATAAGTACATTAGCTTCAGGAGGGGAAGTAAGATCATTGTCTTGTAGATTCATTTGGGATGTGTTATAGAATGCTTAAGCGATCAGTCACATCTATGCTTATAAATGCACGGGGCATAGCCGAGAAAAAGATTAAATAGACTGCAGTTTTCATTTATTCCTTGTACTACTGATGAAGTTGGAAATATTTCCATATTCGGGTCCTCACCAGATATTATGAGAAACACTTTTATTTTAAAAATTTTCCTGGTGTAATTTCAGAAAGTTTATTTGCATTTGATTAACAAATAATGTAAATTAAATTTTATTGAAATTATGTAAATGACCATGAAAATATTAGCAAAAGGCAATACTTTTTTGTTTATTAATGAAATATTCAGTTTTTGGGGGTTTAATATTGTTTTTATGGTCAGTAATTTTACCAAGAACACAACTTATTTCCACATCATCATGATAATGTTGGTTGTTTTTTTTTTTTGTTTTTGTTTTGTTTTTTTTTTACCAATAAAATTTGTCTTGTAAAAACAAGATAGATAATTATTATTTGCATTTTATCATAATACTCAGGTCCTTTTTTCTTTTGTTTTTTTTTTTTTTGCTTTTTTTCCTTTTTTTTTTTTTTGCTTTTCTCCCCCCCCCCCGTTTTCCCCCTCCTTTTTTAACATTTGAGGAAGGGAGAATATAACAAAATAATAAAAATTTGACTAATTAGTGTCTGTATGTTAATCAGTAAGTTGATGCTGTTGATGTCAGACTGGCTCCCAAGGGTTATGTGATGAAAGTTCAAGTCCCATCAGAAACTAGTTCTTTATTTTTGTTATTAATATTTTTATTTATTTTATTTATTTTTTTTTTTTTCTTTCTTTCAGGATCTACCAATTTAATGGATACATTGGAAGATCTTCCACCAGGAATAGGACAATATGATGATTTCCACACTATTGACTGGTTGCGAGACATCGCACGTGACCGCATGCGACATCGTAATATCATCAAAAAGAAATCCGAAGGTATTTGGGAAAAAATCAAAAGTGCCCATGATGCCTGGTCTGGATGGGTGTGTGTACTGCTTGTTGGTATTGCTGCTGGTAAGTTTTCTATCAATGTCTTACTTCCTTCTTTATTGCTTTAAATACCTTATATAATCTGTTCTTGTTGTCAACACCCTATCAGACATCTCGTTTTTATCTTCATTTTGTTGTCTTGATCTCTCTCTCTCTCTCACACACAATCAAGTTTTATGTTAAAATATTATCAGTAAAAGATTGTTAATGTTAAGATCACTTTAGTTAAATTACCTATAGATTTGATATATACAATTTTTAATGAAAATTCATAAAATGAAAAAAAAAAATTTTTTTTTTCAATTCTATCAGATTACTCCAATCCAAACCAATACATTGGATCAGTAGCTGCATCTACCACTAGGAGAATTGGTTCTTTGTGTTGCACCAGAAGGTTTTACTCATCTGAGTCTATCCTTTACATCTACATGCATGGAATATTGTTGCCATATATGGTCTGGTGCCCCTGCTGTTCATCTCAGGGTTCTCAACAAAATCCAAAGACAGATATGCAATGTGATCGTTCCTTACATTGGGTCTTGACTCCAGTCACTTTCTCACTGGCATAATGTGGCTTCCCTCTGTCTTTTCTATAAATATTTTTATGGCATCAGCTCTGACAAGCTATTTTTACTGGTGCCCCAACTGCATAAATTTAAGCATACTACTAGGTTGGCATCTTGGTTCCACCCTTTTACTGTTGAAGCAGTTAAATGTAACTGCTTCTTCTACTTCAACAGCTTCTTCTCTTGCACTTCCTGGCAGTTGAACTCCCTTCCTCTTAGTTGCTTCCTTGATAACTATAATCTTCAAAAATGTCAATCGACATCTTCTGTTGTCTTGATCCCCATTCTTCTTTTTATCCTTTCCTCAACCCCCGCTATACCCAGTCTTTTCCCTTACACTCTCTGCAGCCCCTTGCGTACTAGTGGCTCTCATGCCCTGGTTGGGGTGAAATGCTTAAAAAAAAAAAATTCATTGCGTTTTTTTAAATTGTTTAATTGTAACGAATCTTAAAATTTATTAACACATGAAAATAATTGATAAAAAATAAGGAAAATATATTGGTGGAAAATTAAAAACATTGATATGAAGAAACCGACACTTAAGTGACAGGTGAAAAAAAATACATTTAGTAAGTATTGGCTGTCTACTCGTTTTCAAGTATGTGTCTCTGCTAGGTTGTCTAGGTAATCCCTGTTGAAGATGTCTGCCCAGGCATAGTTGTTTCTTCAACAGCCATAGATCCAATATATTTGTATTAGGTTGGTGCAAAAATAATGTCGTTTTCTCACATATGTTACTATGTGAGAAAACGACATTATTTTTGCACCAACATAATATTTTAAACTATTTTTCAAATTTTGGTTGATATAGATGTTATTTTAGATACAACATTTTGACCGAGTACCCCCTGGTCATTATCAGATATCCATTGATTAGCTGATCTGAGATATTTGTTGATTATTATGGTATCTAGTACCTGCAATGTCAGTTATACAAGTATATTGACAGTTACTCATCTCTGAAATGAAATACTAAATCCACAGATTCATCTTGTGGTTTACACTACAATTATGCTGAACATACCTTAGTTACAATTATTGAGAGAGAGCTCATAATCTGATGTGATCAGTGCTTGAATACAGGCAATTCACTAAATCACTTGGAAAGGATAATCAGTGACTTCCTATATATGGGCTGATCAAAATGTATCTGAACTTGCTATGGTAATGCAGCTGAAGTATACAGAATGAAAACGCTTGTCACAGCTCAACCTTGAATTCTGTCGCACATGCACACTAAGTTATAATGTTCTCACTTACTTCTATTATTTATATCCATGCTTGGAAAAAAGTGCGTAGAGTGTGGTTGTCTCCCCACACCACAGAGGTTTCATCATTAATCTTTCCAAAAGACAAATCGCACTTGAAAGGAAGATTATTTGAAGATAACAAGGAAATCCAAGAGAATGTGATAAGGCAGCTACTTTCTTACCCCAAAAGATGAGTTCCAATAGAAACGACAATGGATATATTGTGTGGCTTCAGAAGGAAACTGCTTCAAAGGAGATTAAATGCCAAATTGATATTTGTTGAAGTTTTATTTTTATAGCACCAGTCCCAATACTTTTTGATCAGACCTTGTATATTTTCTATAAGTAAGATCGTGTTTTATATACAATTAGCATAAAATTTAAATTTTGTTATTATCCAAAACTTGGTGAGAAGAAAACACAAAGTATTCAGTTTACTTTTAATCATTAGGTTGCTGTTGGTCAAGATTTGCAAAATAATGGTGTTTGGTATATACATTTGATGGGGGATAGAAGGGAATAGCAGGGTTAGGGTTATTTAAATCAGAAACCTGAATGGCCACACATCTAGCTCCTTTCATACTAGAGTGAGTGACCACCAGGGCTACATCCTTGGTTTTACTTTGTTTTTAATTTTCATTAATGACCTTCCCGATGGCATCAGCTTTCAACTTGGTATCCATGCTGATGACACAAACATTTACTCTTGTCTCAATAGTAAGTCTGATCCATTCGATAAGGTTAAGATGGCAGCCAATATCCAACACGGCCTCCAGCATATTGTTAACTGTGGCAAAAGATGGCATATCAATTTTAACACTTCCAAGACTTAACTTCTCTCCATTAATCATCTGTGAAACCTCTCTGCCTCCCATCAATATGGTTGATATGCTGATCTCTAGGAAAGTGATTTGTTGCCCCTTCTCAGGCTAACATTCTCAGCTGACATGAAGTGGAAAGACTATATTAAATCCACTTCTAGTTTAGCTCCTAAGAAAGTTGGTTCACAATGTTATGTGAGACAATTTTTTCTTTCCAGAATGTATCATACATATCTATAAGTCTACTACTGATCCATGCTTAGAATATTGCTGCCACATATGATCCAGTGCCCCTGTTATTTACCTTGAGCTCCTTGATAAAATCTAAAGAAGAATCAGCAATATTATTGGTCCTGATCTGGCAGCTTGACATCAGTCACTTTCCCTCTACCATAAGGTTGCCTCTCTGTTACTTTTCCATAAATACTTTCATGGTAATTGTTCAGATGAGCTCTTTGCTACGGTACCTAGATTTTTTGAATTTAAGCACAGTACTTGACTGTTTTTGAGATCTCATCAATTTGCAATTGTGTTGGCTAGATGTAACTAAGTTCTATGCTAACAGTTTCTTCTCTTGCACTTCTCATTCATGGAACTTCCTTCTGGTTCCATGCTTTCCAGCATCCTGGGTATGATGATGAACTACATCCAACAGCAAGGCCTCTGATCAGGAGGTTTTGAGGAGCAGGGAAAATGATGATGTTCCTAGGTCCACCCTGACCCGGGTTGGTAGCACCTGTTAGGGTCTCAGCAATGGGCAAATAGTTAACACGCAAACTGAGGTTAAAATGTGTAAAAATAGACTTTAATATCAGCAACACATTTTTGTAAAAACTTATTACCAGCAATAAATTTTTGAAAAAAAAACTTATTACCAGAAATGGTAAGGAACAATAATATGTGGCTAGAAATACCAGTGAAAATTCCAGTTTTCCTATATGGCACCAAGCAGGTGGAAGAATGTTCCAATCACTTATGAGCTGCACATGAATCTACCAGAAGGTTTTGCAATTAGAAAAAAAAAAAAGAAAAATTTATTTGATCTGGAACAAAGTGGATAGAAATGGAATACGAGTTTGTATTTCTTGTTGATTTAACAAAGTTTCCCTTGATAATTCATATATGAAAGTAATGTAATTAGAATGAATCGGTTCAAATATATAGAAAATATAGAAGCAAATTTTGTATATATAATTGTCAAGCCCAGGAAAATGGAATACGAGTTTGTATTTCTTGTTGATTTAACAAAGTTTCCCTTGATAATTCATATATGAAAGTAATGTAATTAGAATGAATCGGTTCAAATATATAGAAAATATAGAAGCAAATTTTGTATATATAATTGTCAAGCCCAGGAAAATGGAATACGAGTTTGTATTTCTTGTTGATTTAACAAAGTTTCCCTTGATAATTCATATATGAAAGTAATGTAATTAGAATGAATCGGTTCAAATATATAGAAAATATAGAAGCAAATTTTGTATATATAATTGTCAAGCCCAGGAAAATGGAATACGAGTTTGTATTTCTTGTTGATTTAACAAAGTTTCCCTTGATAATTCATATATGAAAGTAATGTAATTAGAATGAATCGGTTCAAATATATAGAAAATATAGAAGCAAATTTTGTATATATAATTGTCAAGCCCAGGAAAATGGATATCAATAAAGGTTGCTAAGTAGTACAGACAAAATAGTTGGGAGGATTCAATGTTTATTATAACTTGATCGGAGTTGTAACAAAATTGTCACAACAGCTGGCAAAGACTAGTATCCGCTTAAGCAACACACGTTTTATGTTATTTGAAACGCCTAAAGAAACAACTCTGTTTTTTCTTGTTTGCTAAAGATTGGTTAGATTGTTTTCTGTGAAATATTAATGGTTATAGTTTTAACACATCACAAAATATTTCACTGATACCTTAAAGTGAAAAACAGCAAACTGTTGCATCATTCAATTGTGAGGTTGAATACAAGAATTTTACAAGTACAGGAATTCCTTGATTAATACACATCTGATTATTGCGTTTTCAGTTAGTGCGCTAAAATTTTTATATACTAAAAATTCAATTAGTGTATACATGATACTCGATTAGTGCAATAAAATATTCTTCTTTTTAACCATAATCATTGAAAACTGATTTTTTTTTTTTTTTTTTTTTCATAGTTACTGATTTATACATTAGCTGCACTAAAGGGATTCATGTATTGAAAATTATGACTTCTAACTTAATCAGTGTGTAGCATCTTATTTTTTTAAATATGATATTTAATTTATGAAAGACAAGTGTGTTTAATAGTTGCTTTATACTTTTTTTATATATTATGCCTTTAAATTCCCTGAGGAACAGAGGACCGCAAGATATTGTTACGGTTTCTATAACAAGCCAGTTTTTTAAGTGAGTAGGTCGTTAGCCTACTGTACAACCTTCAACCTGGAGGATCAGGTTTTGAATTCAAAGTTGTAATTCTCCTAGACCAGTTGCCATCCAAGGCTATAGAACCTGATCTGTCCTGCTATTTACCCATAGCTGGAAGGAGAAGAAGAGGATTCATACCTTTCCCAAGAGTATTAGCACATAAGTGAATGTAATGGATTCAACTGGAATTTGAACTCAGCTCTCTGATTCCTCAATCCAAACCACTATCCATTACTCCACTGTGCCGTCTATGAAAGTCAAGTGTATTTAATAGTTGCCTTAGTTTGTACTTTTTATTGTAATTTCTAAAGAATTAATGGATTTTATTTTTTTAATTTGACATTTTTATTACTTCAAACATTATTTTTAGTTGATACCTGTATTTGAGTAGAGGCTCCAATTTATTTTAAACAGTATTTATTTCATCTACTAGCCTGTTTACTTGAGAAAACTTAATGAAGAAAATGTGCCAGGAATTTCACAAGGAAAAAGTGTGAGAAAAGAAACTGTTAGTGTATAACTTAGTTACATCTTACCATTTCAACTATAAAATATTGCCTGTATTATGCAACAATGATAATAATAATACAACCAATATTTACTAAACTGCAGAAAAACAGGGTTTTTTGGGGGTTATTTGTTTACAATATTCACCCTGTACAAGGCCCACTCTAGGTTACAGAACACTTTCCATGGAAATAACAAAGTAGTTTAAGATTTGTTTTGTCCGTAGGAAAGTGGTTGTAAGGTGAAAAATTCATCATCCTCAAGGCCGTGTAGATGCTTTTGGACTCTATCAAGATGGGAAACTGAAGACTTATCAGCTCTTGCCCATTTATGACAACTGTATTAAGTTTTCTGCTCAATCTGGCTATTGTAAAAGTAAAGGTAGAGGATAGCAGGAGGAGTCATTGAAGTGGAACAGCGAACTGACCATTTTCCCCCTCATCTTAAGCAATGAATGCGAGTTCCACTTGAGTTTGAGTCCTAATAGGTGCTCAAGGCCCCCTCCCTGAGAAAATGTCCATTCATCACAATAGACGAAAATTAAGAGACTGCTTGGTGATGATGGATCATCACTATTTTGATTTTTTTTGTGGCACTGAATGTGACCAGCCAGTTGTTCCCCATTGAACTGTTAGAGCTCGGTCAGAGGAGCAATCAGCTGCCAGGATCTACTCATCTAGATTTTTGGAGGTGCACCCATACATTGTGCTATCATCTGCATAAATATCCACAGATCATTAACATAAAGTAGAGAATTTAACCGAGAAGCGAGCCTTGCAGGACGCTTGTGTTGATCATATAGGCATTGGAGCACTGGGCTTTAACTGCCTTCAGGAAGGACTTGATAAGTGAGAATACTCTTCCATAGCTGGAGAGTTTGTGCGGCAACCTTCTATGCCACACCTTGTCAAATCTCTTTGAAATATCTAATATATTTGTTCTTTAGATGTATTTATTGTCTAGTGCCTCATTGATTATGTGAGTAATGACAGTATATCAGCAGTGGACTGAGCTGATTAAAATCTATACTGCTTGTCACTCAAGAAGTTATTCCTGTTGAGGTGAGGTGATCAACAATCTTCTTGTTGATTATAACCTCAAAAAGTTTGCTAATGACACTAAGGAAGCTGATGGGTTAATATTTAAGCAACTGAGCCTGGCAAGTACTCTGCTGACCACTTGAGAATACCAGGTTCTGTAAGTAAGCTGGTGGTAGATACAATCTTGATACTTATACTAACAGAGGCATGATGTGGTGAGTCTCACACTGCTTTTTTGCAACTTCCATGGAAAGTTCTTGGATAAACTACATTCTTTGATTTTGCGAAGTGAAAACTTTACAGTTAGAACCCAACACTTACATAGTAGCAAACTATCCACATTCCCTCCATATCCCATTAATGAGAAGTAAGTTCCACTCAAACAATTTCTTCCTACAAACCACTGCTCTATGGAACAGGCTCCCAAGAGGATGTTTCCCCAATCACTACAATCTTAACCTTTTCAAGTCTAGAGTTAACCATTATCTTTCCCTCCTATCTATATAAACGAACCCTTAATGTAGCACTCTACCTTGAGTAGGCCCCAGGCCTTGTACGGGGTGAACATTACTGTAAAAAAAAAAAAAAAAAAAAGCCTCAATAATGGTGGGTGGGGGATAATTTTGGACTGACAGGTTGCAAGACCTGCCTGGAGTTGGGTGAGTGGTTGTGTTAATTAGAAAGTTATTAGCTGGCATGCAATTGAAGGATGTGTTCTAATGTCATATTTTCTATGATGTTCAATTTTGGGGGTTATTTTATCCTGTGTTTTGTTATAATAAAGTCAATGACCTTTGTGTTGAACAGTTCAGTATTTAATGATTACCAGAGATTATTTTATTTTTCTCTTCAAATATTTTTCTTAATGTAATTTGTCACTGTTATGTGTATGGGTGAGTTATGAAGTTCTTGGCCCAATCCAGTTTATAAAATCTAACATAATGACCAAATATCAGATTTATTTTTTTAGTCCCTACCTGGTTAGGTGGAAATTTTTCACCACCCCCTTGTATCTCCTTGTGTGTGTTATTGCATGCTATAGTTACCTTGGTTACTTACCATATAATCTAGACTGTAATTTACACTTCATATGATCTATTGTCCAGTAATTAATTTTACCTGTACACACACACACACACAGCCAGTGTGTATATTTGGTTATTTTATCTTGTGATAATTTAACTGCTTCCAGCAACTTGTCTTTCATACTAGCCTAAAGGAGTTGAAAACAATAGACATTCTTAGTAAAACATGTCATTTCTACACTATTTACATTATTCAAACTATTGTACTCATCTTTGTTGCCATATCTATTGCAACGTTTCAGCCGTTGTATGCTCCAGCCTTCTTCAGGCGGTTGGACAATAGTCCAAATAATGTAAATAGTGTACATAATACCTCATCTCAGAAATATAGACAGATGTCATTTCTAGTTTTTCCACTTTGTCTCCTTATCTTCAACTTTGTTTTGGGTACTATTACACATCCTACAAACGCATATTACTATGTATGCATATTTCATTTTTTTCATCTTGTGATAAGTTGACTATTCCCCGCTATTTGATTGTGAATTTGATCACTTGCTAAAAATTCAGTGGTTACATAGTTTGTATCATGGTCAGATTTGGTAAACACTTTTGTTCAAGATCACTGGTAAAATATTCAGTCACTATAGATGTATGATGATGGCTCTTGTTTCTTCCTCTTATATTCAATGGATGTTTGATCATAGTACAGAGTTTTAACTTCTGTTACATTTTATTATGGAAGTTAACTTTTTCCCCCACCATAAAATTGATATTAACTAACCAATGTTGGTGAAATTTTTAGGTTATGTTTATATGAACAATATCTCGTATCACTTGAATCTATCATTCGTCTGTGCATTGAATATTGCTGCAATATCTGGTCTGGTGCTCCTGCTATATATCTCTAGATTCTCGACTAAATACAAAGAAGGGTCTGTAATGTTATCAGTCCTGACCTGGCATCTCAACTTCAGTCTTTTTCTCACCGTCATTATTTCTGTCTTTTTTTACAAATATTTTCACATCACCTGTTCTAATGAGCTATCTTCCATGGTACCTTAACCAAATTTAAGCATACTACTAGATAGATTAGTAGGTCTCGTTGTTTTGCTATTGAAATAGCAAGATGTAACCGTAAGTTATATTCTAATATTTTCTCGTCTGTAGAACTCTTCTGATTCCCTGCTATCTATGATATTCAAAAATTTAAATGTTGCTTTAACTGCCATCTTCTGTACTCCTGAGCTGTGTTCCTTTATTGTCCTTTCTCATTCTCTTCCACTCCGAGTAACCCATTGTACTTTAGTGGCATTATTACCTTGCTTGAGGTAAAATGATTTAAAAATAAAAAAAAGTCTAATTAACAATATTGATAACTTGTTTGGGGATTGTCAGTTTTTATTATGCAAACTAAATTATTTATAAATAAAATCAAAGAAATAAACTATAAAAACGTATTTGATTAACACAATATCCTGTATGGTTGAATAAATTACTATTTTATGTTAACGGGGTTCCTTGACATTCTTGAACCTACATCATTCATTCATTATCTTTTTTTTTTATTTTCTACTGTTTTTAACATTACTTGCAGTAATTTTTATTTCTTCCCAGTAAAGTGTAATAAGTTTACTGTATTAGTAGTTTCAGTAATTTTTATTAATATTTTCTCCCTGACCAGAAATCTCTTACCAAATTGTAGTTTTTATTTGTTTGAAAGATTCTTTTCATCTCTCTGAAACAAGTTCAGCAATTCCTTTTTGTATCACCAACCAATCAAATTTACTCATTCTTTTTGCTTGGGGAAATCTTACTATTTCATCTGATTTTCATCCAAGTACTTTAATATCAGGTAACAATCTGATCCTGTCATATAGATTTTTAAGGTTTCTCATAATTAGGCCACATACAACCATTGACTGACCAAATTAACTTGACACAGACTACAACTGGAATTACTCTGTACAAGAGATTTGACTTGGAAACTCAGACTAGTCAAATTTCTAAATTTATTTATTGTTTACATTATTTACATTATTTGGAGTGTTATCCTTATTTATTATGTATACACATTTTATTCGGTTATTTTACTATGAATACATTTGTTAAAAATACAGAAGCAATGGTATTTTGTCACACTCCACCTGGGCAATAACTTAATTAATTTCTTATTAAATATCTTTGGATGGCACATACTAAGTATAGTAAGTTTGTTTATATGTATTTCAAGTGTAAACTCTTTTATATTTAGAACATATATTAATACTAATAATTGCATAATTTTATGTATCTTAATTTTATATTGTTTGTATATAATTTCTCCTTTCTTAAATAAAGCTTATTATTTTGAAAATTTAATCAGATTTGAATCAGAGGTCACTTCAGGTTTCCTGTACATTCATTTGCATTCAAAAAAACTTAATAATAAGGATTCAACCAATCAAAAGGCAGGCAGTGTATAAATGTCAAAATGTCTTCCTATATACTCATTTTCTCTTCAGTATTGAAAGTGTGATTCCTGAAATTCAAAAACTATTAAAAGGTATTTTAAAACGTAACAAGCCTTTAATGATTTATCATTATTGTTGATGGAATTTATTTTCTGGATTTTATCCATGAATTAATGACAAACCAGAAGACAAGAACAAGAGAAAAAAAACTGAAGTAATTCATTATGATGAAATTTCTTAATGTTCACAAAATAGGAATGTGATACACGAGCTTCTTAGTGCAGATGGGAGGGGGTGACCATGAATGCTGAGCTTGTATTTAAATAATAGATCACATGATTTGGCCACATTAGCAATACTTAGCTATACAGAGTTGTAATGGAAATGTGCTAATTTGAAGGAAACTTAGGACTGGAATCTTGATTGACAAGGAGTGAGAATTGGTTAAGTTTGCAGAATTGGTAAATGAATGTGATGAAATAAATAGGATTTTTTTTTTAATCATTTCACCCCAAGCAAGGTAATAAATCCACTAAGATGCAAAGAGTTACTGAGTTAGAAAATATGAGAAGAAAAAAAACACACTATTAAACAGAAAGAACAATAAAAGAACAAGAATTAAGAAGACAGAAGATAACAATTAACATTGCATTTAAATTTTTGAAGATCAATGTTGACTGGAAAGCTGGAAGAGAGTTCCACAAGCGAGAAGTGTGATAGAAGAAACTGTTAGCATAGAACTTAGTTACACCTAGTCATTTCAACTGTAAAATGATGAGACGTTGCTGCGAATCTAGTACTGCACTTGAATTCATAAAGTCTAGGTACCATAGAGGAAAGTTCATCAGAACGATTTCCATGAAAGTATTTATAGAAAAGGCAGAGGGAAGCTATATTATGGCAGTGGGAAAGTGACTGAAGCAAAGATGCTAGGTCAGGACCAATAAAATTGCTGATTCTTCTTTGGATTTGATCAAGAATCTTTAAATATATAGCAGGAGCACTAAGTCATATGTAGCAGCAATATTCAAAGCAAGGAAATTTTTATGTAAATTGGAATCAAAGAAAGCAAGCATTTCTATAAACCTAGTCAGCTAAAAAGGGAAACTAACAGATAAAAAGGAAAGAGAGCAATAAGAGAAGACATTACAAGAAAGTGCTGAAAAGTTCTCAGCCTGACCCACTTTCCAATATCCTGACAAACCTCAAATTTTAAAACAAAAATTTTCAGTGTGGGGTTCTTTCATAGTCGAGCCAAAAACTTTTCATCGCCCTCCTATATGCAATAAAGTTATACTTATGATAAAAATTATCGTTATAACAATTTTTACATTTTTTATTGCATATCCTATTTGGTTCTTTTACCTTTTGTTTTTAATATTTTTTCTTTTCTCATTTTTGTTACCACTTTTATCATGTTTTGCATCCTTTTTCATTGTAGGCCTATCAGCTGGCTTCATCGATATTGGCACCACGTGGATGTCTGACCTGAAGGAAGGCATTTGTCTTGATGCCTTTTGGTTAAACAGAGAACAGTGCTGCTGGTTAGCCAATGATACAACATTTGATGAAGCAGCTAACTGCTCACAGGTAATAGAAATAAACAGTACTTGAAAGAGAACTATTAAAAAAAAGAAGTTATAGATTTTCATTATGCAACCGTCAAAATATTCCAGTGTATTTTAAATATTAGGTTGGTGCAAAAATAATGACGTAATAATGTCGTTTTTTGACGTATTTTTTAACGTCAAAAAACGACATTATTACGTCATTATTTTTGCACCAACCTAATATATTTATTTATGCTAAATCACAAAAGTTGAAGAATATTGAAAAATTTATAGTTGAACATTTACAGATGAAGTGTGTATAACAAAGGGCGGTAACTCCGTAAAAGGAACAAGAATTAATTTCCCTGAAAATACATTGCAGACACTTTTTTTTTTTTTTCTTTTAAATAATGATTTTTCTATTAATAAAAAACGTGACAGATAAAAAATAAAAAAATCCTCAAATAACAAAATTTTTGTCCTGTTCGTTTCAAATTTATATATTTTCTCAAGATGGTATGTAAACATGGCAATGATGTGACGTTTTTGTAAACTATTGTTAGTGAGTAAATTCCTCACTAAAACCTTGCACTTTTTTTAGTCAGAAATTAGTAAATAGCTCTCTTTCATGTATATATGTTAATATACATAAACTTCATATAAATATTTCATATTTTTTGACTTTTAATAAGTTCTTTTCTTTTTGTTTAAAATTTGATTATGTAAATAAGAACTGTCTTATGAATTCAACGAAAGATTACTATTTAAAAAAAAACAAAAACTAGTGTTTTTACCTTGTTCTTTGAGTTCCTGATGAAAATTTCATTTAGCTTTATACCAGATTAGTTAAGTAAATAGTTAAGTATCCTCCAATTACAATGAAGAATTCTCAATTTGTTCCTTGAATCAGTATGTAAGCTATATAACAAAATAGACTGTTGGGACAATATCATTCTGTTCAAAATGTCTCCTGAAACACAGCTGTCTCAGATGTTGAAACGAAACATAATTCTTTTTCTTACTTTATACACTTTTATAGAACATTATCTTCTGTCTTCTTAATTCCTTTTCTTTTATTGTTCTCTCGCTGTAATATTTTTCTTTATCTTATACTCTTTCACACCCAGTAACCCCTTGAATCTTATTGGCTTTATTGCCTTGTTTGGGGCGAAATGATGTAAAAATAATCATGAATTTCTGAACTTCTAAGATGAAGAGTTAATTACACACAGACTATTATCCTCATTTTTGTTATTACATTTTGGTTGTTGTACCTTACAAATGGCTGTAAGGTACAACAGTAGTTTTCAGTTATTGCTCACCATTGAGTCTAAGTCTCTACTGCTTGTCCCAAGAATTGAAGTTAGAATTACTATGCCACCAAATTCATAAACCAGTGCTAGACCAATATATCCCAGCAATTGCATAAATCTTATGTGTCTGTGTCTTAGAAGTTTTAAAAAGATTAAAGAATAAAAGCCATATTTGACTAACCATATATTTCTTCTTGGAAATCTC
Organism: Acanthosepion lycidas; assembly: GCA_963932145.1. NCBI lineage: Eukaryota > Metazoa > Mollusca > Cephalopoda > Sepiida > Sepiidae > Acanthosepion > Acanthosepion lycidas. The sequence continues at coordinate 119,451,174 of OZ010578.1, read as the reverse complement.
AGCCTGTGAAGGTCCTTTGTTGGACATAGGCCTTCCCAAGATTCATGGGGAGGAATGACCCGTTACTCTACCATGCTGACCAAATGCATGTTTGTAGGGAGCAAGTGTGACACACTTGGGCAATCATTTTTCTTTTTTGTTCATGATCACCCAAGAGTTTAATTTTTTTTTTAAATTACATTTAATTATAAAAAAACAGTAAATTTCTGTTGTTCCTATTAGGAATTAGTAGAAATAAAAGTAAATCTAACTTTCAATTTAATATACAGTTGGAGGAATTTATTCTATTACCTGTAATAATTGCCACAATAGATACATAGGAGAAACCTCAAGGAATTTAAATAAATGATTATATGAACACGAAAGGGATCTTTTACAAAACAACATATTAATGCATTAGTTGCTCATTATAATTACTCACTGACTACAATTATGATTTTAAAAAAATACTACTCTGATTAAAAGAGAAAAGAATTTCCTCAGATGAAAATGTTTAATAAGTGCTTTAATCACTAGATCATCCACAGTAAATTTACATTCAGGTTCTTACAATGTTTCGCCATTCTCTTCAGTTATCTCAATGTGGGATATTTAATAACAAAAGTAATGGAAACATAAAGAAAACAAATCTAAATGAAATCGCCTAGATTATATACCCAAAACATATTGAATTAAAAAAAAATATATATTTTTAAATTTAGAATTCTCAACATGCCCCTTTCCTTCATGTGTATGTGTAGTTACATCAACATAAATATAAAATTAGTCTGATGAAGTCCTAAAGGACAAAAACACGTCACACAAAAACTTTTTCCATTTTGTCCTATATCTTTCCCTGAAAATGAAAGTTGGAAGTGACTTCACATTGAGCTTAGCCACCATTCAATGACCTTTTAAATCCATAACATTAATGACCTATTTTTATTTTTCTCTATTTTTCAGTGGTACACTTATTCCAAACTATTTGGAATCACAAACAGTCAGGGAGCCGGCTCCTACATAGTTGAATATATTCTTTATATAATTGTTGCATTGTTTATGGCAGGATTTGCAGCCATGTTAGTAAGGGTGTTTGCACCTTATGCTTGTGGTTCTGGTATTCCTGAGGTAAGACATTTTTGGACTTTCTTTTGAAAAATTGTGTGCACTATATATACCTGAAGGAAACGTAATTGATTGGATTCTAAATATTTCTGGTCAAATTTAACTTTGGAAATCTTATCTGATCGAAAAATGTCTTGGAAATTCTTTGTTTTGAAATTCTATCAGAACAAATTAAGAACAGTGATAAAAACAATAAATAAATGAAACCTAGGAAAAACTTTTTGCTTTTTCGTCATTGTTTTAAATGAAGGAAATAACAGAACAACTATTATGAAGAACGGAATGTTTTTTGTCATTTATTGTCACTTTTAATTTTATTTGAAATTGAACCTTTTTTTTTTTCTTTTTGGCACATTGATTTTACAAATAAAATGATTGTAATTCTAAAAATAAAATTATAAAGTTACCCAGTTTGTAAAGGAGATAACTAATAACTGACATCCATTAAGCATGGCGCGTGGAACTAGAACACTCTACTCCAGTGAGCGAAATAAAGGGTTCAGTTCGAAATTCCAACTACCTGAAGAAGGCTGGAGCGTACAACGGCCAAAACGTTGTAATAGATATGGCGACAAAGATGAGGACAATAGTCCAAATAATGTACATATCTCATCTCAGAAATATAGACAAATGAATTGGCATCTGAAATCTCCATCCATTTGCCAAATATCAGCCTCATGAAATCTGTCATTAGGTAATATGCCAAAAAGATGACCAAAAGAAATATCTTTATTTTCATCTGAACTTCAGTAAATTTTAATTTGTAATAGATTTTCAGTTTTTAAAAAGATAATTTTCCTCACTGAAACTGTTTTGTTAACTTTAAAGAAACTCCAATTGTGTGAAAATTAGATGCAAGAAATATTTTCAGTTCTAATATTTTTAATACCAAATTTTTTTATTAATTATTTATATAATTAAGATATTCAGTTGTACATGTGAAGGATTATCAAGATAATAAATTTAAAATATTGTTAACATGTTGAATTTCAGTTGAATATATCAGTGACTTTTTCTTTTTTTTTTTTAAAGTAGCTTGAAATTTTTAACTAGGAAAAAGTACTGTACTTTTTTTCTCATTAAGTTGAAAGTAAATTCAATTTTTGTCTCATGAACAGTTATTTTTAGAAAAAATGTTTGACCCATAATAAAAGATTAAAAACAAATTCTTTCTTTCAAGAAAAGAAAGAGTTCCTAATGTAAAGAGTAACTAACAAAAAAAAATCTTGTCATGTGTGATTCTGAATGACTTTTTATAATCTTTGAATTTTGTTTTGCAGATTAAAACCATTTTAAGTGGTTTCATCATCCGCGGTTATTTAGGCAAGTGGACATTGATGATCAAATCTGTGGGTATGATGCTGGGCGTCTCGGCTGGACTCAGCCTTGGAAAAGAAGGACCTTTTGTCCATGTAGCTTGTTGCTGTGGCAACATTTTTTCCTACTTGTTTCCTAAATATGGCAAAAATGAAGCCAAGAAAAGAGAAGTAAGTTGGAAAAATTTGTGTGTTTGTGGAATGATGGCCTATTTAAGACAGCAAAATAGTCCCCACCTACTCATATAAAATATATATATATATATATATATATATATATATATATATATAGTTAAATTAAAAAACCTCATGGGTCTATAGATTATATTTTATTTCCTTAGGAATGGGATTTTTTTCCTGGTTCCTCAAATCACATTTCCAAGCATAAAAGAAAATGGTTTAAAAATTTACATATTATTTTGATACAAGTTTTTGAGGAGTAATTTTAAGTTGATGTAAGGTAATAGAGAGAGCGGGGTGGAGGAGAACGACTAATATAATCAAAATTAGAGAGGGAAGGGAGTGATAGGAGTATGTTTAAATCTATTGTTTTTTTAAGATACGTAAGGTGCCAGTCATTTTGACCTATTTAACAAGTCCTTTCACAGGAAAAGGAATATATATATATATATATATATATATATATATATATATATATGTACAGAAGTGGGTAAATCAAATAACTATATATTAGCAACTGTATATGTATGCGTTAGTGTGCACACACAGGCAAGCAAATAAATATTTACTAAATTTACTTTAAGGTGTAAGCATAACAGTGGTCAGTCTGGTTAGACAGCTAAGAAATATATATTAATAACATATATATATATATATATAACTATGTATATTATTTTTTTTTTTTTTTTAAATCATAAGTAATATCTCATGCCTTATGAGTTCGTAAAACAATAAAACTTAAGTCGCACTCCTAATGTAGGTGTGTGTGTATATATATATATATATATATATATATATAGAGAGAGAGAGAGAGAGAGATATTACTTAAATGTTATTTTTAGTGGCTGCTCTATTTATTTATTAAACAGTATATTTATTTTCATCTACTGGCCTGAATATTTGAGAAATCTTAGAGAAAAACATGTGCTCTCCTGCAGGATTTTTCTCTAATAAGATAATAAGATTTCTCAAATATTCAAACTGGTGAAGGAAAATAAATAAATACACTAATAAACGGAGCATCTATTCAAATATGTGTGTCCACTAAAAATAACTTTTTTAATAAAAATCTCAGGTTAATGAATAAAAAATCCCTCTCCTTCCTTTTATATATATATATGTTTTTCATAGTTCCCTCACTGTTTGGTCTGTGTGAGCTTTTATGACATTTTTTTATGTTAGTATATTCCTCCGTGTTTGTTTGTTTCTTTATTTGCTCATCAAGCAAGTTGATTTCCGCTGTTGTTGCCGTTATGCTTTCCTGGCAGAACTGTATAGTATCCTGCATGAGTTCGCTGGAGAAGTCTTCTAATTTACGGTAACATGATGCTAGAAATGCATCATTATGGTTACCTATTGATGGTTCCAAATCAATCCTGAAATTGGTCGGTATTAGTTGATCCTTCAGGCATATCCTAATATATTCCTGGTGTGATTCATACCTGACTAATTTATTGGTTGTTCTATTCATACGGATAGCCAATAATTCAGTGTTTATCGGTTCTGTTGGTGTTATGTCCTCGGCATTTGGTTCAGTCCCGTGTCTATTATTCATGATTATGTTTTGAACTATAAAAAATATTAAAAAATTAAAATCTTCAGGCACACTGGGTTGTATGTTAATATTTTTTCGTTTTTATTATTATTTCATTTAGATTCATCGGCTAGTTTCGGCCAACATGGCCATCATCAGGAGAAAAATAATTTTCTGCTTGTTGGTAGCAGTGAACTACAGAAATGTCTTGAATATGTTAAATTTAGTCATTAATTATCAAATAGTAGATTAATTAAAATGTTTCAGCATATTGATAAGTGTGAGGGGTTGCCTGATTTACATATAAAAAGAGATGACTAATATAAATGGTCTATATGAAGTAGTAAGAGTTAGTATTTTAGGTCATGTTAGTGACTGTACTAAGCAACTTGGTAATACCAGTGAATATACTTTAATGCTTCACAACAATTAATAAAAATAGTCTAAACAGAATATCCTTTTGCATAACTTTTCAGATTCTCTCTGCTGCTGCCGCTGCTGGTGTGAGTGTAGCTTTTGGAGCACCTGTTGGTGGCGTCCTCTTCAGCTTAGAAGAGGTAAGTCATTACTTTGAAATGTTCAGCTCATTTATAGAGAAATATCCTTCCTCAATTAAAACATAGACTATGCTGGGGAAATGGTGTTTAACATATAGGGTGGTCCAAAAGTCTCATCAGTTATTTTAAATTTAATTTAAATCAAAGAAAAATAATTTCAATTGGGGTGGGGGTGCAAAAACGGCTTGATCTGACCCCTTTGATATGTATTTGATGCAAAACTTGATTGAACAAATTGATGAGCAGAATTCAACATTGATATTACAATTGAATTGTTGCAACAAGTATGTACTGTAAGACACTACCCACTGATTGGTGATTTCTTGCTCAACTTGAAATCCATATTGTCTCATTTTGATCTTGCTGATGTGACCTCCATCTTCTGGTTTTCTCTTCCTATATTTTGAATAAGAGTCATTCCTTTGTTCAGATTTAAATTTAATTTAAATCAAAGAGAAAAAAGTGGGGGGGCCCCCAGGAGCCCCCCTTTGATCAACATGAAATATACTTATCCAAGTATCCTGTGTAATGTAGTTTCAGAATATATATAGTTATGGGTGTCTATCACCAAAACCCTAGGAGGAATTTGGTAACAGAGACTACAACTTATATATATATGTATGTATAGTGTATTTAGGCAACAAATTCTCTTTTAGGCATATCTGATTAAATAAATTACAAACATTATGTCTGCTTATTTTTAGCATAATCCTTTTATATTCACAAATATTTTTCCATGTATTACAATCAAATGATGCAAGAAATGCACTGTAACATTGAAAATCACTTTTATTGCCCAAGTATTTACTATCTCTTTCTGAGATCATCATTAGAGGTGCAAATGGTAATGGAAAAAATGTGTAGCTATCTATTACTGAATTTTTTCTTTTTGCATTTAAATGCAACAGCTGACAGTTATGCTTTAGTGTTCATTAGAATGTGAAAAAATTATCCACTATGGAATTTTTTTCTTTTATGTTGGAATGTCATGGTCAAGCACACATTAAAGCATAAAAACTGGGTTTTTTTGGTTTTTTTATAGGCATTTTAGGACACGATTATAATATTTGTAGCTGATTCTATTTAGTGTCAGCTTTATTTTTTTAATGTGGATTGCTTCGAGTACCTGTAATTATGTTATCAATCAGTATTGTTCTCTACTGTTGATGTGGGCAGGAATGTTGATGTAAATGTCTCGCAAAAAGAAAAAATTCCATAGTGGATCATTTTTTTCATTTTTAAGTTAATTTAAACAAAAAATGATTTAATGGTTTAAATAAAAAAGGGTAATCTGTTCCTATAAAACATCTTTGTAAAGTTTCACTGTAATTTTTATTTCAGTTTTTTATTGACATCTTCTTTTAATGTGCCGTGTCCTTTCAGGACATAGGCAATCATGGTCTCCCCCACTTCCCCCTATCCCTTGTGGCTCTCAACAGGTTTTGTGTTTCTGCCAACTCCTCCAGACCACTCTCCACCATCCACCTTCCCAAGCCTGCTATGTATGTCATGCACTGCTTTCCCCTGTCTATTTTCCCCTCTATTCATCCTGTGAGTATCAGATTCTCCAGGCCCTCCTTCCATACAACCAAAAATTAAATTTAATTGCACTTTACACATCTTGTTAAATATTTTTTCTTTTTTTTCTTATTTCTTCAAACAGTTGAGTTACTATTTCCCTCTGAAGACAATGTGGCGTTCATTCTTCTGTGCTTTGGCAGCTGCATTTGTTTTGCGTTCAATGAATCCCTTTGGAAATGACCATTTGGTCATGTTTTATATTGACTATAATGAACCCTGGTACCTACAAGAGTTGGCAGCATTCATTTTGATTGGTGCCTTAGGAGTAAGTAAAAACTTCTTTTTAATCTGGAAACAAATTATACATAAATCTATTTGTGTAGATTCTTGTTTCCTGGATATCCTAACTTATACTGTATGCACGCAAATATATTTACACCAAAAACTAGGTGGGTTGGGGTGCACTATACATATGTAAATTTTTTTTGCAGAGGTTAAAAATCATGCACTTTCAATGACCAGTTGTACTATAGACAGGTAATTTTTAAAATTCATGCAAAACCTTTAGGGGTCACACTATACATGAAATTGGCTTATACACAAGTATATATGGTAAGTACTAATTAAGTATATACAGTATTTAACTTGGTTACAAAATTTTTATCTTGTCCTATAAAACTGTTTATTTCCCTAGATAAAAAAAAATCATCTAACCTAGTTTAGAAAAATATAAATTTCACATTTCAGCATATTTGTTGTCTCAAAGTGGTATGATTCTTTTTATATATTGTTGCTTGGCACATTAAGAGTGTAGAAATCCATATGATGAATGCTATAATAGACATGATTCTTGAGCAGAAGCCTTCTTGAATTTCCCCACAGATTTATCTCCTGTAACATTGGTCAGTTTCAATTTCCTTAATCAGTTACAATCTTCCAACAATTCATATACAGTAGAATCCCTGACAACCAGACGAAGAAGGCCTTCCAGATATGAGGAATTGGTTACAAAGTCTGGATATGAGAGGTTATATTTAGATTAAAATAAAAACTGAAATCAGGTTTAGCATTTATTTTCAATGTTTTATAGTAAAGAAAATAAGCTAATGGTGAGTGAAATATAACGGAATTGATTTTAAGGAAAAAGAAATAAATGATGTAATGTTAACGAAGATTCATCAAATTAAGTATGCCATGTATGCAAAACAAATAATGTAACGAGGATTTTTTAATCGCTGCTGCATAATGAATCTTTTTCTTCTAATGTCATTTTCAAGTTTTTCCACATTTCGTTTTGTTTTTGTTCTTGAAATTTTTTAAACAAAAGACACTTTTTAACTCTGCGTGTGTTATTGCAATATTCATAGCTGAATGTTGGCTTTCTTTCCATAAAACTGACAACCTTTTCAATAGCTTTTTCAATTTCAATCCAGGTTTCAATACAATCATGCATCTCATTGCTATCTTTTGCAGATGTGTCTCATTGTCATCCTTTCCTCTTATTCCCATCATCTTTTGCACCAATACAAGCACAATGTTTGATGGGTCATTAAACCAAGCCATTAGGGTGAAATAAGCAATTACCCAAAGTAAATTTGCTGAAAAACAGAAATTTCAAATCAGTTACATACCACCCAGATAGTTCAAATATACACATCAAGATCATGTCCGGATATGAGGGATTCTGGATACGAGGGATTCTACTGTATTATAAAGCACTTTATATTTATTCAAAACACACTTTAAAATATTGTTTCTTTTTCCGTTCTGTACACATTGTAATTTTTATTTCTTTGACTGTTTACTATAGTGTTTGTGTTTCCTCATTTTTCAGGGCCTCTATGGAACCTTCTTCAAAAAACTCAATATCATGTGGTGTAGGTACAGGAAAACTTCCAATCTTGGCAAATACCCTATTGTTGAAGTAAGACTTATTTCATATATTATCAAAGTTTATAGGTATGTGATTTTGCATATAAATTAATAAATCATAGTAATTAGTATGTTTAAAGAGAGAGTGCATTTTATAATCTAGTAGAAAATTTGATTTAATTGTGTCAGGTTTAGTCCTGATACTGATAACATGTAACACAGTCCTGTCACATGGATGGGTGATTAGCACCTAAACCAACTCTCCAACTAGCTTTTCTGCTGGTGAGGTGGATGTCCTGCCACCTTGCTTGGATGGAAAACACCTGTCAAAAGCTGGATATAGTTTGTTATATGAGCGAATGACCAACATTTATATAATATAAGATATATATATATGGGATGTGTCTCAAGCCTAGAGATGATGTCTTTATAAAACAGTCAGTGTACTTAGATTACTGTTGAGTCTGAGTTGGGCAACAGGAAGAGATTCTGGCCTTGTAAAATCTTGCCTAAAATAATTGACAAGAAATCCCTTGTCAGGCAGGACCCACCTTGCTCTGTGCAAGATTAATCCCACTCCTGCCTCAACAACAAAAAGATATATATATAGCTAGTTGACAATAGAAGTGAATTTTCCGTTTCAGAAGTAAGACAGAAAGAAAGACTTTATATTGCCAGAATTTTCTTAACTGTTACAAAAAGATCAATGAGCATTGTCAAAATATCTACTTTTATCTCTGTATAGAAATGAACCAATATGACCCAATAATTTCAGCGTTTTTAGAGATACAAGTAAAAAATGATAACCTTCTTTCTGTCTCTTTCATAAATAAGTCATAATAATAAGGTTCAATAATAAAAAGAAATGATAGATTAGGCATAACAAAGCTACTAACAAAACTGTACTGCCTTCTTACTTTAAAAGAAAATAACTATTAAGCAAGATATTGTGGAAATAAATCTTAATACATCATTTCTCTTAAAATCCTAGATTTTGGGGTTTTTTTAAGGAATTTTAAAGCAAAATTCCAGGTGCCTCCTTATTGAAAAGAATACAAGCTTAAATATAAAATTTTAAGAAAAATCATTTAGTTATATAAATTCAGAACCTAGATATTTTTTTTTTTTTTCTCTTCTAAAAATTTTGAGATTATTTTTCCTGACAATTTTTCTTATTTATTTTTCAGGTCCTTGTTATTACTTTCATTACAGCTCTTCTCAGTTTTCCAAATCAGTATACCAGGTAAAAAATTTAATGTTTTTTAAGTTACACTTTGTTATAAAAACAAAACAAGGAGTTGATTAAATATGTTATCAACTATTTTCATCAAGATGAATGCATTTAACTATTATATAACCAGTACAAACCATAATACAAAAAGCATAATTTATTAAAAAGCAAATGAAATATTATTAATAAAAAATATTCAGTTAATTTGCAGTATATGCACCAAAAGCCTCTGGTAATGGGAATGTACCATTCTGGTGTTAAATTGTCTGATTATTTTGAAAATGACATTAAGTGCTCAATTACCATTTAGAAGTTATGGACAATGTAAGTTTGACTTCTTTCTCGTCACATAGACAGAACGACCGCCATTACTGGCTTTGTTTACATACGTTTGCCTTGAGTAGTCATGCAACGAAGAAGCTTCACTTGTATTGATTATGGCAAAATGCACAAAATTTTATAATAACCCAACAGAAAACGTGTCAATTCCAAATATATTAGTAAAAATAAAAAAAAATGAAAAATAAAATCAAAATTACATACCTGAAAGGATAAAAACATGAAGTTCTCCTTTTTCTTCAATGAGGTTTTTTTTTTTTTTAATTTTAAAAGAAAAGCTTTCAATTGTTTCTGTAACAAATTTAAACCAATTTAATAAAAAAAAGGTAAAAAAAAAAAAAAACTATTGATTTAAAACTCATTTAAAAATAAAAAACCTCATTTTAAAATAAATTCCGTGAAAATTGTGCAGTAATCAAGATGAGTAAGAAGACACAAAAAAAAAGCAGTAAGAAGGCTGTTAACTAAGTAAGCTTCTACTCATTACTACTCAAGTCAAATGTATGTAAACAATGCCAGTAATGGTGGCCGGACAACGTGAAAGAGATCAGACTTACATTGATGATAAATTCTAAATGGTAATCGAACACTGTTTTAATGTCATTTTTTAAAAATAATCAGTCACTTTCACACCAGAATGGTACATTCTCATTACCAGGAGCTTTTGGTGCTTATACTACAAATTAACCAAATATTCTATTAAAAAATTGAAAAATAAATGTTCATGTAGTTAAATCTTTATTAAAATGTCAGAGATGTCTTAACACTTGATCAAAGGTCAATTTTAATGTCAAAAGAAATGATTAATGAAGATGACACTCTAACAAAAATACTTAATCTTTTTTATCTGGTAAAGATAAGTGTTTAAATTTATCATATAGCAAAAAAAAAAATTGAAATTTCTGTTACAGAACATTTTATATAATCTCTTTGAATATTTTTTTTCTATTTTTTTTATTCAATTTTTAACTTTTTCTTTTATAGAATGAATTCCAGCGAATTAATCCGTCTTCTTGTTAATCGTTGTGGTCCAGAAGATTACCGAGAATTGTGGTATGTTGTTTGTAATTTTTATCTATTTTTCAGGCAGGTTATAAGCACTTGTAGTAATAAGACAAAAGCTTTTTGTACATTTTCTTTTTTTTAATTTATCTTGGAAATTTAACCTGCCTTTACTACAACAAATCCCATGCTTATTTTGGAAATAATTCCAGTCTTCATTTATCTTCATGAAGTTATGTTTCATTACATATTAAAACCCAGAATAGGTATGATAAATGAGAATACCAACTAAAGAATAAATAGACTTGTACAGGTACACACAGTTTTCTGGTACCTCTTTTAATCTGGACAAAATTACAAGCAAGCATTTTAATTTCATATGACTGCCAAACTAATTCACAAGGCAGCCACATGTGGCATTGTGTGTGTGCTTAATATAAGTTTCTAACAGTTGATGATGCTGTAGAGATATCAGAGATGTATAATTAGTGGCTTTGGGTTAGAGGCATATTATTTAAGTTATTGTTTTGCTGCTGCTTTTGGTCGAGCAAATGAAATAATCCAACATCGTTCTGGTACGAAATGTGCTGGAAAATCAGATATAAAATTGTATTATTCTTTATTATTAATACCTCATAATATTGCATATATACAACTATCTACACTTTAAGTCTTCCCACCCTAAACACCTCAAAGAGAACCTTCCCTATTCGCAAGCACTTAGATTCAGAAGGATTTGTTCCAACAATGAAGAACTAAATAAACACATTCAAAATCTGGATCATCAATTCACAACACGTGGCTATAAACAACACCTAATCAGAGAACAAATAAATAAAGCAATTTCCACACCTAGAAAAGACACCCTAATGTACAAGATTAAAAATAAACCCAGCCACATCCCTCTAGTAACCACTTTCAACCCCACTCTGCCTCCACTATCCCAAATAATCAAACGTCACTGGGAAATACTACATCTCAAACCAGACCGAAAAAAATTGTTTAAAGAACCCAGCCTTCTAGCATATCGTAGACCTAAGAACCTAAAAGAAATCATAGGTAGTAACCACATTTCAGGGGACAAGGTAATCCGTAATAAACTAAGAGCAAAAACAATGATTTTCCCAACCATGTAACAACAAAAAAAGTTTATGCTGCAACCATATTAAACACACGAATTCATTCACTAGCTCAATCACTAAATCTACTTTCAAAATCTACCACGATTCTAACTGTAGAAGTCATAACATAATTTACCTCCGAGAATGCACACTATGCCAAAAACAATATGTAGGAAAATCTGAATGGCCCTTTCACTACAGAATTAATAATTATCACAATCGAATTAAGTCGACTCCCCATGAAAGAATGAATGTAGAACATTTCCACCTAGAAAAACACGATTTTAAAACCCATGCCAAATTCACTATAATTGAGAGAATAGAAAAGTTCAGAGCAGATAACATTAGAAAGATTTTAGAGTCCCATGAAAATAAGTGGATACAACGTCTAAAAACACACTATCCAGCCGGCCTAAACCATAAATTTAACAATATAGATAGTATTAATATATAACCCTACAAATCAAAACCTACCCACATTTCTCACCCACACAAGACAGACATGCTTACCAAGATGTTGAGGACTCACACTTATACACACACACACATGAATATACACACTTACACACATCCTACTCACTCACTCCCTAATGAGGCAAATGATAACACACACCCATAGTAATATGCATGCTTACACACATCATGCTCACTCACTCCCTAAGAACCAAATAACACACACACACATAAGAGACACATCCCCTTTCCAAGAACCAATAAAACTGTCAAATTGACCAAGGGAATTCAGAGCAGCATGAATCCATCCAGCTCTTATCTCAAATAACAACTTAAGAGACTGTTTGACCAACACAAAGACTGTCCAAAATTCACATTAAAAAAAAATAAAAAAACAAATGAAAACTACAGACAAAAGTTCATTTTCTCCATCAAGACATTCATTTCTGTAGTTCACTGCTACCAGCAAGCAGGAAATTATTTTTCTCCTGATGATGATGGCCATCATCAGGAGAAATTTGGCCGAAACTAGGTGAGGAATCTAAATGAAATAATAATAAAAACAAAGGAATATTAATATACAACCCAGAGAAATATAGTCTTAAGGTATGCTATATTTATGGGATAAAGTGCTCAATATCAGAGATAGAGCATGTGTAAATATAAAAGTGAACATAGAAGTCAACACTTAGAGGCAACAGGCTGTTTCATGCTAGACGCAATCATCAGGCCACATATATATATATTTTTGTGAAGGCAGAAATGGGTAAACTGGAAAACGGAACCTTGTTTTTACTGTTGTGGAGTTTAATTCCTTCTCTGCCTCATAAATGTAAATCCAATTGTCAAACAAAAGAGGTCATTACGTATGGGTAAATAAATGTATAATTTATTTACATATATACAAAACTAGTAACTTCTATCTTGCTAAGGCAACAAGGAGAGGGAGTGGTGAAATTAGAAGAGAAATGGATATTGGTGGTGACTGTCACCATTGATGGCATTTCTTTCTCAGCATGTCGGTGTTGACATCAAATGCTGGTCTGTTTCGGCTCTGTTTCAATTTGAGTATATATAGCTGTCACTTGGCCTGTAACTAAGGTTTTGGCTTTTGAGTGGGAGTGGCTCTGACTGGTCATTTATTATTTAAAATTTAAATAGTTTACATTCTAACTTGAAATTCCATATAAATATCCATTTGTAAATTTAATATTTTAATCATGACTTTTGACCTAATAAAATCAGAGTTCAAAATTTTAATTTGATTTTTGTAAAGATGTATGATTGAATTTCAATATGATTTTTATTTTAAGAGTCATTTTTCATTTCTTATTTTTACTATTAATGAATATTTTATTACTTTTAAGAAGAGAAGAAAAGTATTCCATTTTATAGTTAAGAGGAAATATTTTGACTGAAGACAAAAAAGAATTATTTATCCACATTTAAAGAAATTTCTTGTACAAACTTGTGTAAAATATTCTAAGAATGTTTTTCTCTTCAATCTTTATATTGATTGAACTCCATTTAAGATCGGATAAACAATCATATGATCCAAGTTTGCTTTTCCAATTTTATTTAAAAATGAATTATATCAGATAAATTTTCCACAACTTCCAAAGAAAAAAATGTCCATGTTATAATTGCCAATAATTCAGAATTTTTCTTGCTTTTTTTTTTTTTTTTTTTTACAGTGATTACAATCGTAGTATTACCAATGTGAATGTCTATGGTGGAAGTGCCGTCGCTGGGGATGGTGTCATCCGTGCAGTGTGGCAGTTAGTTTTAGCTTTTCTTTTTAAAGGAATTATTACTGTCTTTACATTCGGTTTGAAGGTAAGAAACAATCTTTTTATCTTTGAAACTATCGAAGGATACTTTGCTGTAGATTCTAAGAAATTTTCTTTTTTTTTTTTCCTTACATTAAGCATTCATATGAGAGTTATTCAAGTTCCACTGTTACCTATATTTAATTAAGGCTTATGGCTGCATTATGTTGAAACACTGGTTCTCCTATAATCACCAGCACTAAGCAATATTGAGCCTGGTTAGTACCTAGACGGGTGACTGCTTGGGAATACCAGGTGCTGTAAATTTGAATGTGCAAGTGGTGAAATGGATAATGGCTTGGAATTGTTAATCAAAGAGCTGAGTTCCAATTCCCATTGGGTTCATTATTACATGCAAATACCCTTGGGAAAAGTATGACTCCATCTCTTTTTCCCTCCAACTAGTAATTAGTAAGATGTGTATCACTAAAACCCTTATCTCCAAAAGATTTCTTACAATTTAAAATATTTTCTGGCTTTGAATTGCCTGCAGGGAGTTGATGAGCTGTAGAAAACAAATCATTCAGTAATTTATTTAATATATACAATTTTTGTACATACATAGGAATTCCAAAAATCTTCATTTAAAACATGTGATTTTATATATTTATTGGTTGCCCAACCTGATTTAACTATTTAATGAGATATTTCATTATTATGGTCATACAAGACATTACTCAATACCACAAACTTTGTTATCATAACAACAGAATATCTCATGACAAATAACCCAATTTGCTAACATATTGCTTTTTATATCTTTTGTTTTGTTGGCTTTTTTTTGGATATTTTTATTTGATTCAAAAAGCAAAATTCTTTCTTTAGGATCATCTCATCAGAGCAAAAAGTTTTAGTCAACAGAAGTAAATATTTATTTATTTATTTTTTATTTTTTTAGTATTATCATTGCGTTAAATGGAACTTTGTAAAATACCTAAATCTCATCATTTATCTGGTGACAAAAAAAAATAAAATTGTTCACTAGCAAATTGAATGATACTTAGGTCAGTATTCAGGAAATATTGAACAGAAAATGAAAGCGTTTTTTGATATTTTGTAAGTATATTAAAATTGGAAAAGTAATGAAATATTAAATTTTCATTTTATATATATATATATATATATATATATATATATATACATGATAAAAATATAGTTTTAAAGTATGCTATATTTAGGAGTTAAAGTGCTTGATATCTGGAATATAGCTTATGTAAATATAAAAGTGGTCATTGAGGTTAACCCTTCATTATATATATACCTCACCGGTAACAACTGAGTTTCATGAACAATGCAGTCTTCTGGCGCTAAGTCTGACCTTTACATAATTTCTATTTTGTTAAATATATTTGACTATTGCAATAATGAGTTAGTCCTTATTTTATACAGGTGTGTTTTTTTTTTTTTTTTTTTTTTTTTTTTTTGTATTTAAAATAAATGTAACTTAAAAAATTCTGAATTTTATATGTAAAAATAAACAGAAAAGATAAAAACATACACACATTGACACAAATTATTTACTTCAAGTTATAACGGTAGAAATAAAATATTAATATAAATATTCACATTTAAATATTCATAAAAAATTTTTTCAATACCTATAATAAAGTTATTCACCAATAACATGGTACATCTACATATATATATATATATATATATATATATATATATATATAAGGAGGCATGTTGAAGTAGTGGATAGCTGCTTGGATTGAGGAATCTGGGAGCCGAGTTTGAATTCCAGTCAAATGCTAATGCCCTTGGGAAAGGTATTAATCCTCTTCTCCCTCTAGCTATGGATAAATAGCAGGATAGACTGGGTTCTAGAACCTTCGATGGCAATTGGTCTAAGGGAAGGAAAACTCTGAATTCAAAACCTGCGGAGGGTCATTTGGGGACCTTGTGGGACGTAGTGCACCAGGTCTCTGTATTCAGCCCTTCAAAAAGTGTGGATGGTTCTGCACAAAACCTTCACCACTATAATCAAATCATATGTGCTGGTGTCTGGCTGTCAGTTCCTAGGAACTGAGCTACTTAACCCTCATACACTGGATATGATGGGAGAGTCCATAATATATATATAGTTTTAGAGTAAAGACTACGCACTTTGTGGCTCTATGAACTTGTCCAATACTATAAAGAGTTCTGTTGTATACGAGTAGTCATATTGGAGTCAATCTTCATCCTAACTATAAAGTTGTTATGGCAATGGCCGAAGCATTACGTATAGAGATACTTTAATGAATTATGTACAAGTGTGTTGTAACAATAATCTTACAATAGTAAGGTTTTATATATATATATATATATATATATATAATATATATAATATATATATATACATAATATATATATATAATATATATATATACATAATATATATATATAATATATATATATACATAATATATATATATAATATATATATATACATAATATATATATACATAATATATATATATACATAATATATATATACATAATATATATATATATAATATATATACATAATATATATATATATACATATGGTGTGATAGATGGATAAATTGTCATTTAAATTATACAAAAATGAAAATAACACTGACATCTCATTTTAACAGATATATTTACCAAAATTATACAAAAATATCTCAAAATAGTAAATTGTTAATTTTTTTCAATAAAATCACCATTGGCTTCAACCACAGGCTCCAGACAATTTTGGAATCTCCAACACCTCTTCTGGACTGTCTCCTTGTTTAATATAGTGAATGCTGCCATAATCTTTGCCTTCAGTTCATCTTTGGTGTCACAAGGAGTTTTTGTTGATCTCCCAATCAAATGTGACCATGATAATCAAGGGGCTTGCAGTCTGAGTAGTTAAGTAGCCAGATGTAAGGCATGATGTGGTCACACAAATTGTCTGACAGCACTCACAGGGTTCTCCTACTTGTGTGGCATGGTGCAGAGTCCTGTTGCCAGACATAAGTTCTTCCAACAGCCACCCTCTTGACCCAAGACAGCACTACTTCCTCAAGGTACTTGATGTAGACCACTGTGTTAAGTCTGAGGCCCTTTAGGAAGATGAATTGGGGCATAACATTGCCATCACTAGTGTCACTCCAAACACCTTCATAATCACCATTAGACTCATCAAACTCTTTTTGAATCCTATGCACTGTCCTCAGATTGTCAGCCAAACACTCTGAAATGTTCATATTGGAGCTTCCAACACGAATGCCAAGCAGTACAGCATGCCATTTCCAAATTTCTGGCATCATGGTGCTCTTTTTCTCACAGACAGCACCCAACTATACTGTGCAGCCAACAAAAAGCAAAAAACACAGATGTGCAAAATTAAAAATATAAAATAACAAAAATTTACTTATTTCACCCTGTGTGTTTGTGTGTATATGCACACACACGCACACAAACAAGAGGGATCTCCAAAACGTGTATACATACTTTTACAGTCAACTTCTTTTCAGATTTATACATTCAGGCTTAGCTTTAAACAATGTTTATCCTGAAATAATATTTCAAAGATAGTATTGAAGAGTGTCATTCAGATCCACCCATGCAGCTTACAATCTCATGAATTAGAGATAAATTTGAAGCTGATACACACACGATGTGTACAAGGACCATTCCAGAAGACCATGGATATCAACCATTGCCCTGTGAAACAAGAATGGCTGATAGAAAGTTTTTCATAGAAGTTCAAGAAACCCTGTCAAAATGCTGATTGTTGCTTGTGATTCCATTACATCATGTTGTCAGCAAATGCCTGGATCAAATAGGCATCAATTTGAAAACATGATGACAAAATCTCAAGAACATCCAAAATACTCTTCTTGTCGTAGGTAAATGAGTGCCGATGCTGATTTCTCCACTGATTTAGGATTTAATTTACACATTTCCAATTTGGTAAAAAAAAAAAAAAAAACAAACCTAAAAAAATGACAGTTTTGTTTGAATACTAAGCGTTTAGCAATTTCCAATGCAAATATTTAAAAAAAATGGCTGCACAGATAATGATATTAAATAAATTCTATATATTTTGTTTATTGTAAACACACATAAAACAATTTTAATTATTTTTTTTTTTCTTGTACTACATAGTTTTTGGTTTCATGATTTTATCAAAATTGATTTTATATCCCATTGTAAAGGTTCCCTGTGGTCTGTTCATCCCCAGCATGGCTGTTGGTGCTATTATGGGACGTATCGTTGGTATTGGCGTAGAGCAGTTGGTTGTGTTAGTATCACTCAAATATTTATAAATTGAAGTTTATTTTAATTCAATTATACATTAGATTTCCTTTTTGATATCAATTTTGTGCCAATCATCCAAATTTTCTTACTTTTATTAATATTCAAATTACTTAATAGGAATAATCATGCAAGAAAATAAAGACAAAGCTTTATAGAGATATTTACTAAATTAATTTGGTTTATATATGAAGAAAAAAATGGAGTTCTGTTAAATAAGAGACATTTGGTTATTTGTAAATAGAAAAATATTCAGTCACTATTAGATGATGATAATGGTAGATACTAAATGACTTCTTTTTTTTTTTTTTCTTTTCCAATTTTGTGTACGTGTTGAATTTAAGCAGGATCAGATATATTTTCTCCTTTAATGTTTTATAATGATAACCGTAAATTGAACTGATTCCATATGGCTACTTGGAAGCAATTTCTATTTTAAGTTTCTATACAAAATTTGAATTTCTGGAAGTATAATGAATTTTTTCTTCATAATTTCTTGTTAAAAAAAAAAAAAAAAAAAAAAAAAATATATAAATTTTGAACTAATTACAAAAAGATGTTAACTTTAGATTATACTTTTAATTTTGAAAATTTCTACCTTCTTTTTTTGTTCTAATTGAAACTTAATATTGCTTTTTTTTTTCTTTTATGTATGTTAGGGCTTATCGTGATTCCTGGTTTTTCTCCAATATGTGCACTGCTCAAGAAATGTGTACTGTAACCCCTGGTTTGTATGCCATGGTTGGTGCTGCTGCAGTTTTGGGAGGTGTTACAAGGATGACAGGTAAAGAATATATTACTTCTTTTTGTAAAATTTTGCAATAAGATCTATTTCATTAGAAATAATGTACTAAAAAAAACATTCTCCTGCTAATGCCCAATTTCTTACCACTGAATGTCCCTTATAGGTTTTAATGTGTCAGAAAATAGTATTACTAGATTTAAACCTGAGTTAGAAACCATAGTTAAAGAGCAAGATGAATAATATGACCAGAATTAATAAAGTTTGAAATGAAAAAAAGATGAAACAGCAACAGTCATTCAAGCAAACAATATAGTTAAAGCAAATGAAACAGGTAAGAAGGCAAAAGAATTCACAAACTATGAGTTGGTGTTTGTACACAAAAGCAAGGTCAACCAAGCGAACACAGTATGTCTGTCTGATAGTTAAGTTAGTTCTGGATTGAGTCATGTCAAAATTCAAGCCGTCCCATTTTATTGGCTAAGAAAAATATCCCAGCATTCATTCTGTGTCCTTCTGATTATAAGAAGGGGAAAACTTATGCAATTATTCCCATTGGGAAATCAACAAAACTTTTAAAAGTTATTTCTTGTATAACAATGCCAATGTGTTTTCAAATTATTTTTGCTAATGCAAAAACATCAATTTGGTTCGCAAGTCTAAATTTATCTAAATGCTAAAATTTAAAAATTATACATTCTACAGTTTAGGAGTATATTTATTCCAACAAAATGGTCATCAGTTGACAAAAAGTACTATGCATATTAGTACAAATTAATTAGATTTTTGTAGGAATTGAGTCCTCGTTATTTTGGAATAATTTAACCTGAAATAGCATCCACGTCCTTGCAGGTGATGAATTATTTTCCACCCAGCAATGCATTTCTCACAAACGAAACATTGCAAACCTCACACTGCTCTATCCCTATTTCTACAGAATGTGTTCAGACAAACTACATTCCTTAGTTCTACCAATTCTAACCTTCACAGTTAAAACCCGCCATATAGCAAACCACCCACATTTGCTTCGTATTCCATTGATGAAATGTAAATTGTACTTTTTTTATTTTTTTTGTACGACTCAATCTGTGCAAGGCCAAGAGGCCACTCAATGTAGAAGGTTACAAATACTCGAATAGCTTCTTCCCACAAACTGCAGCTCTGTTTAACTGATTTCCCAATCACTACAATCTTGACCTGTTCAAGTCTAAAGTTAATTGTTATCTTCCCCACATATCCACATAAACTGTTCTTCTTATTCTGTAACCCTCTACCTTGAGTAGCTCTTGGGGTTTGTACACAGTGAATATCATTGTAAAAAAAAAATAAAATAAAAAGTAAGAAAGAAGAGTTATTCTCCTTAGATCCAATTTGACCACATTAACAAGAGCATAGTTAGCTTATTTGTTTCACAGACTATCACTAGTGTGTTTGTTCTTCATTGGTTGCTCAATTACTATGACCCTTTGCCACCCATTAAGCTTAGTAAATATCAACATTTAACTTTTTTTTTTAATAATCATTTTGATTTATTTGTGCTTTATTTTTTGTATGTTTTTAATTTTTTAAATTTGTTTCCTTTTACTCCAACACGCCCCACAAAGTATGTCTTCTATCGTAGTCATAAATGCAGACCATTTAAGTCATCTAGGTCATCATGATGAACTTTGTTTTTTGTTGGTTATGGTATCTTTTTGTCATTTGTTGGTCTGGTCTTACCTGGTGGTCAGACAACTGAGTGCAGTGTCTTCTAAAGCATTTCTTTTTCCATGTCTCTTCAGGATGTAGGTGATCATGGCTCTCCACAATTTCCTGTCCTTCATAGCTCTTAGCAATTTTTTTTTTTTTTTTTGTAACTCTCACATCTTCAAAGTCAGTAAAGGATCTGTCATTGAAATTTTTTTCTTTCCCCTCTAAATTGATGCTTACTTTCCAAAATTATTTGAGAAAACTTATTTCATATGTGTTAAACACATACACTACAAACTTCAAATAAGAAAATTTTCAGTGATTAATTTTAAAAAATCAGTTTTATTGATTACTAACTAAAAGCAATTCTTTCCTTAAAGTGAAAGTTGAATTTTCTGCTTTTCTTTTAATGTTTTCTACAAATTTAGAAAATGTTTTTTATAAAAAATATTTAAAAACTTTTTAAGAAAAGATGACCCTCGTAAATATTGATGATTTTAATCTTTTCTCTATCTTCAGTGTCTTTGGTTGTGGTGATGTTTGAGTTAACGGGTGGATTATTATATATTGTACCCATGATGGCTGCAGTAATGACCAGTAAATGGGTTGGCGATGCACTGGGTCGAGAAGGAATGTATCCTTTTTATTTTCTTCTTTTTTTTTTTTCTCAGTTTGTTCTTTCTGTGAATAACGTATTGAAATTATTGCTAGTTATCATTTTATTAAAATGTTTTGAAAAAAAAAAAATCTTTCTTTTAAATTAAACTTTATCAAATGCCTTTTCCTCATAGACAAAAAAAACTTTGAAAACTTTTTTTAATTCTCCAGTACAGACTCATTATTAAATGCATGTTTAAACGATGATTCATGTACAGATCAATATGTGCACATAATAAATAAGTGCTGTATTAACAGTAATCAAACCCATATTAATACACTGTATATCCTCTTTGGGGATTAATACAGGCCTATACTTTTGAATGCATGTAATCATACAGATGGCAAATGCTCTCCTGTAATGCATTATTTCATGCTTCTTGAACTTGTTAACACAATACAGCAAGAGTTGTAGGTGGGCTAGCTGAACTGAGCAATTCAGACACCAACCTACATACATTGTACAGGGGAACAGGTTTCATCATTGCACTGGCCAGGGAAGTTGTCTAGCATCTTGCAGAGCATGTTGACTAACATGGGCATCATGTGGGCAGGCATTATTCTGCTGGAACAGCAGAATGGGTTGAATAAGGATCTGCACATACATGACTGTTCAACCTTCCCTCCCTCCACAAGCACTGATATCCAATGTAAGTTGCAATTTATAATACCAAAAACCATAATGTTAGGTGTTAGCGCTGTGTATGTCATGGAGAAAGATGCTCTGCATGATGTCATTCCTCAGTTTTATGTCACTCATGCTCATAGTGCTTCTGCAAGTCCTCAATTCCAAATAATCTGCATTGACACTCACTCAAAATGTTGTGTCCCTTCAGAACATAGGCAATCATGACTCTCTACTATCCTGGGTATGATGATAAACTACATCCAGCAGCAAGGCCTCTGATTGGGAGGTTTTGAGGAATGTGGAACCACCTCTTAATTGCTGTTGTTCCCAGGATGGTAGCAACTGTTAGGGTCCCAGCTATGGTCAAATAATTAAGACCCAAAGTCAAAACACTATGAAAGTACAAAAATAGATTTTTATAGTAAAAATACCAGCAATATATTTGATTCTTGACGAAAAACCTCTTTACAAAGATACAAGAATGAAACCTGATCTACAAACTGATTTCTTACAAAGAATATATATTCTATTCATACGAACCTATCCTGAAGATCTTGTTGACATAAATAACCCATTTAGGTTGATATGCCAGAAAACAAAATAAGCCAAACATGACCCTCTACAGATTACTTTTCTATATTATCTCTAAATTGCCAAGGATTCTTGGAAAAGATCATGGCGTAGTTTCCCATTGCCTTCTTCATGGTTTTGAATTCAGAGTAATCCTTCTGCTAGACTGGCTGCCACCCAAGGCTAGAGAGCCCAGTCTACCTTGCTGTTTAACCCATAGCCGGGAAACGAGAAGATCTTATGTAAATTTTGGTAAGCATCTTATGGCCATATCACATTGAAATACCAGTTCTCATATGATCACCAAAGCAATATTGAGCTTGGTCAGTACTTAGTTGGGTGACCACTTTTGGAATACCAGGTGCTGTAAGATTGGAGGTGTGGGTAGTGTAATGAATAACAGCTTGCAATTGTTGGGTTCATTATATTGACTTACATGCAAATTCTCACCTCTTCTCCCCCCTAACTATGGGTTAATTAGTAAGACTTGTGTCAGTAAATCATTATTATCCCAAACAAATTCTTACAATCTAAAAATATTGTCTTGCTTTAAATAACCTGCGAAGTATTATTAAGATCAATCAATTAATCTTGTACTATGTGGCCATTCAGCACCTAGTCTCATAGTGTAGGAATGTTCAATTGACAACTGTTGCCAAAATTGAAGCATCACCAATGTCTGACTTATGCAGCTATTTTTTTTTAAATAACTGTTCAACCCTTGGAAGACCCACAATCAAACTGCTCTAATTGAACAAAAAGAGTATAGATGAGTCTCTATGGCATAAAACCTGCTTGTCATGGAGTCTTTCACTACATTGAACCTTATCACAGCATGCATCATTATCTAGACATCAGGCACAGATTGTGCACTGGTATGAGTGTTGCTACAGCAAATGCTGACTGAAAACTTTGAAAGTTTTATCAAAATACCTACTATCTCCTTGCATCCACTTATTGTACCCAAATGCAGTTTTATTTTCTATCAATATATGTCAAGATTTAAGATAAAAACAAATGTATATATTTAACAGCTTTAGATATTTACTTGTGGACTTTGGTATAGATTGTTGGTTTTTACATTCAAAATGAATGAACATTTAACAAACGTTTTGGAAGATTTATTAATCTTTTTTTTATAAATTCAAATTGTATCCTTTTTGTGCAACAAAGGTCATAGCTCATGATATGCTGGAACACAGAGAGTGAAATGCCTTCTTTGTGGCAGGCAGTTCTTTGGTGGTTAGAGCAATGAATTTGTCTATTGCACTTTTTGACAAAACGGTAGAAAGAACTGACTTCAAAGCATTCTTATCCTGGTCTTATATTGAGGTTGAGAAGTGCAGTAGGATTGTTCTTTGTTTTAATCTTTGCATCTCCACCATCCTGGGTAAGACTATAAACTATATCCGCGTCCTTAGTAAGACAATAAACTATGTCCAGCAGCAAGGCCTCTGATGAGGAGCGTGGAACCACCTCTTAATTGCTGGTGTTCCCAGGTCCACCCTGACCCAGGGTGGTAGCATCTGTTAGGGTTCCAGCTATGGGTAAATAGTTAACCCCAAAACTGTGGTCAAAACACCATGAAAATGTAAAAATAGGTTTTAATACCAGAAATACTTTAAAAAAATTATTACCAGCAATACATTTTTTTTTTTTTTTTTTTTTTTTTTTTTTAAATATTACCACCAATATGTTTTTAAAAAATAAATATTACCAGCAATAAAAAAATTTGTCAGCATTACATAACCCATTGAAGTTGATATGCAGTAAAACAAATCAAACCAACTTTGTCTATGAAAATATCTGGTTTCAGGAATGAACTTACGATTGACCTGTCCTTAAGAATATCAGTATTAATGTTAATAAGATTATAAGCAATTGATACTTTTCAAGTGGTTTAAGAAATATTTTTATTTATTAAACTTTGCCTGCTACTTCATACTTTTAAATCATTTCAACACTTGTAGTAAATTGTATTTCTTTCCAATGACTAAAGAAGTAGTTGAGGACAATAACATACGTTTGATGGTTTCATATACATTTCTAGATATTCACTCCCTGCCATACATGTCAACCACATGATTTTTTATTTTTTTTTTCCTTAAGTCGCTTTCTAGTTATGATGCTCATATACGACTGAATGGTTATCCATATTTAGACAGCAAAGAAGAGTTCACACATACAACAATGGCAGCAGATGTCATGCGACCACGGTAAGAATTTTCTTCTTATTTAGAATTTTTTTTGTCTTCACAAGCAAAACTAATTACACTTAATGCTATTTACTAATATTAGAGCAGTTTTTGTGGGACTTTTCAGCTTAACAATATTAACAGTTATTTTTTTTTCCAGATTTCTTTTCTACTTCTTTTAACCTGAAAAAAAAAAAGAACAAAAGGCAAAAATGAATCGTAGTTTTTCTGTTGTCTTCATTCTTTCCTGAATATAATTAATTTTAAATTATGAAAGTGACATGACAATTTTCTTTTGTATTACATTTCCAATTCACAGAGAGATCTCTCCAAATAGTGTCAATTACAAAAAAAAAAAGAACTTTTTCATACTTGTTTTAATAATTTTTTTCTTTTTCAATTGTAAAAAGATATATTTTGGCTAAGCCTTCAGCAGATCTAAAATAAACTTGAGTTTTGAATTTAGCCAAAATATTGATATACAATACATTAGTCTTCAGCTGGTTTAAAAAATATCTATAAAACAATCATAAAGTTTAATATTGAGGGGGGTGGGGAATAACAGTAAAAAATATTTGACACTTCCATAAAATGGTTAATAAACTTCCTTGAATGTCTTTAAATTATTTCAGGATCTTTATTCTCATAATTCATGTCTTTGTCAGATTTTTCTCTTATTAATTCACTGTATGTTTTAATTGGTACATTTGTCATATCTCTAATAAACTTACAAAAAGCAGTTTTTGAAATAACTACTTTGAAAAGAGATTTTAGTGTTCATGAATTTTCCTAAAAGAAAAGTATATATGTAACATACGTATTCACCTGGTTGGTGTAAAATGACACATCATTTTAAACAAAATCTAAACCAAACCATCGTGAATTTTTAAACAATTTTGCTTCTCAAATATTTTAGTGACAAATTTTAAAAATGTTAGAACCATATTCCAGCTGCTTTATTTTATATATATTTAAGTTGACTACAGGAAAATATAGAATTTGTACACAATTGGAATATTTTATATCCTGTTGTTCACTGGCATTTTGTAATATTTTTTAATATCATTCTTTAAAAAAGGACCCTCTTTTCTAGTGTTTGTTCCCTTAAAAAATTCACTGATTATTTCAAATATTTTCATGTCTCATTATTTCCAGAAAAATAATCATTTTCATCAAAAAATTAAAACAATTTCATCTGTTTTCATTCATTTTTCCATTTTACAGATTTTTCTTTCTTTTATTTTATTAGTTATATACTAAAAAAAATAAATAAATTGGACAATGACATTATAGCATAATAAACTCCTGGAAATAGAGGGGCTGAAAGTAGATTTCAAGACTTTGAACATTTAGAAAAAAATCAAAAAAGAAAAAAACAAGTATAATTGGAGATAAAAGAAAACACTACATCCATTTTTTTTTCTTTCATGCAAAGGTACTGGAGATATGGACTAGGCGTGTAAGTCTTGTATTTTCTGCTACATCTACCCCCGTTCTGCCTATGTAGAATGCTTCACCGTTTTGATTGGCTGCTTGACATATCTGGTTACCCTAGACTTTTTTTTTTTATGTGGTCATTGTATGTAATGTAAAATTCTCTGAATTTACTGTCTTGTGCACAAATTCCACATTTCTTTTTTTTTTTCTTTTTTTTTTTTTTTTTCCCCCACATTCTCTGATTATATTCTTTGCCCTTGAATTTCTTGACTTGGATCTACTTGACTCAGTTTGTAGAAACCTTTATCAATCTTCTGTTATTTATTATTTCAATTTCACATATTGCATTGAATGGAAGAACCTGTTAAGATAAAAATCAAACTTAGTTTAATATCATGATTAATTCAGGCTGGAAGTTTTCATGCTGACTTTTCAGGCTTAGTCTTTTTTTTTGGAGGGGGGGTTGTTTTTCTTTTTCTTTTTTCTTTTTGTTTTGTTTTTTGTTTTTTTTTTGTTTTTTTGTTTTTTGTTTTTTTTGTTGTTGTTTTTTTGTTATATAATGGTTCAAGATCAAAAATAATTTCTCCTTTACTAGAATTATTGAGCTCCAATTTTAATTAACAAAAAAAATACTGACACAGGCTGCATGGCATTTACCCAGTAATTTTATATTGAAATTTATTTATTCTTTATAAAATATGGACACAAGTCAGAAACAACGAAAATGTAAAATTCTAATATTTAAAATCATGATTTTTTTTTAATTACCATTTACAACTTAATAAAATTAAACCACATTTAAACATAATTTGTAAGAACAATGTCCTTGCTATGGCTTTTTTCTTTTCTTTTCTTTTTTTGTTTAATCAGCAACAGAATGAGTCTTACATTGTTTCTTATAAATGAGATTCATTTTGATTATCACTTTTCTCAAAAATAAAACAAACTTTTCCACACACACTATATATACCATGAGACCAGGGTTTGAATCTGACCATGGTTGATTTGTCAGGAAGGAAACTTCCTGATGTTATCAGACTGGATCCAGGTTGAACCCAGTGTGCAGCACCTTTAGAAATTGCCTGAAAATCATACCACGAGTTGACCCAAGCCTTGTTACTGAAATTGGGTAGACAAAAATCTTGGGAGTCATCGATAACTGATAGCACGAAGTCACAAGTCATCATGGCCGAGGGCGTGAGTATGCTGGCCTTGTTCAAATTGTTGATCATGCTAGAAAACACGCTCTCTCCCAGAAATTGTAACAAAGGTCTGCTCAGCATAGTTGCAGTATAAAACACTGGTTGGCTCTGTGCAAATGTGCCCAAGGGAGCATCTGCAATAGGGATTGGTTAACTACCCTAGTAGACGGGTATCCTTGAATATGAGTGGCCAGTTATTATTATTATTATTATATATATATATATATATATATATATATATATATATATATATATTTAGTATGACAAAGTGTAAACAGTTTACTTGTGACATGTTTCATCCTTCAGGACTTCATCAGACATGGGCAAAGAACAAAATGCATCACAAGTAAATTTTTCCACTTTGTCATACAATCCCCCTCCAATACTATACTTGATGTATAAAAATATATATTGTTATCTTGTGTGTGCGTGTGTGTATATATATATATATATATATATATATATTAAACAAGTTGTATTAAATTCAACTGACAAGTTCTGTGTAATTTTTTTTTTTCTACTTTTTTAATTTTCAAAAAAATCTTTGCATATTGAGATTAAAATTGAGGATAAATTGTCCAAAATTCATGTTTTTTTTTTTTTCTGTTACAACCTGTTTAAATGAACACGTCCTGCACACACACACACACACACACATATATATATATATATATATATATATATATAAAACATCCATTCTTCAAGAGACTTGGTGGCAAAATTTCCTCAGTTGATGTTAAAGGCTATAATCACAAAGTTTGCTTGCATTAAGAATATCATCTTCAGAATTGCCTTGTTTGACTGTTTTCTGTGCAAACAACAACCTTTGTTATATATATATATATATATATATATATATGATTTCATTAGTGGTACATATCTGAAATCTATGATATAAATTTGATATCTAGTAACAATTCAATATATTTATCATACCATCCAAAAAATTTGGTCAAATGGGATAATCCATTTGACATTTATTGATTGGTTTATTTTTTGATTGTGTGGTGTGTGTGTGTGTGTGTGTGTATATATATATATATATATATATACGCGTGCTGTGAAAGAAATTTTTTTTAGCATACAGTCTATTATCTTTACCTGCATTTAACATCTTTCTTTTATTTATATTCCTATTAAAAAGTTGAAAGTTTCTTTATAATATAGACAATATAAGTTTGGCTATAATAAAATCTAGACGCATCAGTGACAATGACCATATTTCATTTAATCAAAAAACTATACAATTTGATCTGGGACAGAAATTTTAAATAATGTACTTTAACATTGAACTCTATAAATTCTTATGTAGAATTTGTTTGTCTGTAAACAAGTGTTTGATTTAACTAACAAATTTAACTAATGTTAACTTCTAATCACTCATGAATTGTTTTCTTATAATAATTCAGTAAGGAATGTATTGTGTCATACATAACTGTTGAGAGTAAAGATGCGACATAGGTTAACAATGACTTTTAAAATTGTTTTAATAATGATATTGGTAAAATGGTACCATGCTTAATGCAACAAAAGAATAAGATGAAAAGAATTTAGTCTTCTGTTTAACAATAGGAATAATTTTTTTTTTTTTTTTTTTATCATCATTTCACTCCAAGCAAGAAGACAATGCCACTAAGATGCAAGGAGTTACTGGGAGTGAAAGAGAAAGGACAATAAAAGAGCAGGATTTAGGACAGAAGATGGTGATTGACATTACATTTTCATTTTTGAAAATTGTAGTTATCAGGGAAGCAAGAAATCAGAAGGGAGTTCCACAGGCAAGAAAAACTATTAAAGTAGGACATACAGTTGCATCTATCTAGTTCAACAGTAAAGTGTTGAGACTTAGTTTGCAATCTAGTAGCACACTTAAATTCACGCAGTCAAGGCACCAAGAAAGAAAGCTCATCCGAACAATTGCCATGAAAATATTTCTAGAAAAGACAGAAGGAAACCACATCATGTCTATGAGAAAGTGACTCGAGTTGAAATGCCAGGTCAGGATTCATTACATTACAGACTGTTCTTTGGATTTTGTCAAGAATCTTGAGCTATCTAATAGGAGCACCAGCCCAAATATGGCAGCAATATTCAATGCACAGAAGAAGGGTAGATTTATAAATGGGAATGATGGATTCTGATTGGTAGAATTGTCTTGCATGACACAGTGAGCCAACTTTCCTAACAGACCTAGAAATTTATTAAATTTATTAATTAGAACATCCTTTTAAGCAGTTCTTAGCTTAACACTAAAACATATAAAGTAGAAATTAATTATAGATTTATGGAACTTAAAAATAAATAAATATCATTATAACAAAAAAATGTTTTTAATTTTTTTTTTATAAAATGTGCTCATAAAGAATTAATATTTCATTTCTGAGTAATTGCCAATATTCTTGTATTATTTCAAACTGTTGTTCTCATCTTGGCTGATATAGATGTTATTATAGACAATGTTTCAGCCAATTACCATCTGGTCATCATCAGGTGTCTATTGATTGGCTGATATGGGATATCTGTTGATTATTGTTATATTTTTGTCCCTGTGATATCAGTTATTGTTTGTTCCCATCAGATATTCCATATAAGTCAATCAAGGGTACTTGGGTGAAACATCTATAATAACATCTATATCAACAAAGATGAAATAGTTTGAAATAATTCAAGAATATGCTCATAAGGAACTTTTTCTGGCATTAACATTTGGAATAAAAAAAAAACAAACAAAAAAACTTTAATGTTTTAACATACAAATCTCTAATTTGATATAAGAGAAAAACAAAAGCAAGTTAATATTTAAAACCCAAGAAGCATTTTTACATAATGATTTTATACTTGGCGCATCAATGAAATTTAAACATGGTTGTCTAGTCATTGCTATTCAGGTTTTCCTGTCCTATTTTGAGTTTAACTTTGTTATAAATATCACAGAGAGTACTAGAAGTCTAAATCATTTCCTTTAGACAGAAATTAATTTTGGCTATTTTTGCAGATGATACTACAATGAACTGCGTTTAGGTCATTTTACCACATCCACTCTCAATCTTTTGCACAGAAATTTAGTATTTTATAAATATCATTCAGTGAGTTACTCTTATGTAAAATGTTCTACTTTCCTTGACTTTAAAATGATATATTTCTGTCTTTTAAAGGGATTTATAGTTAACCCTTATCTATTCTTTGCTGTATGTTTAACACATCATTACTGTGCTATATATATATATATATATATATATATATATATATATATATAATTGATATCACACCATGCAAGACACAAGGGGTTACATGGTGTGGAAGAATTAGGAACAGGAGCATTAATAATGAGTGTGAAGAGGAAAGAGTAATCAGGAGGACAGTAGATAGCAATTGACATTGCATTTAAATTTTTGAAAGTTAAAGTTGGCTGGAAAGCATGGAACCAGAAGTGAGTTTCACAAACAAGAAGTGCAGAAACGAAACTGTTAGCATAGAACTTACAGCTACATCTATCCAGCTCAGCTGTAAATTGCCGAGATCTCACCGCCAGTCTAGTACTGTGCTTGAATTAAAAAAAAGTCTAGGTACCATAACAAAGAATTCATCTGAACATTTATCATAACAGTATTTATAGAAAATGCACAGGAGGCAACCTTACAGCAATGGGAAAGTGACTGAAGCCGAGCTTCTTGATCAGGACCAATAATATTGCTGGTTCTTCTTTGGATTTTATCAAGGAGCTCAAGGTAAATAGCAGGAGCACCAGACCATATGTAGCAGCTATATTTTAAGCATGAGCAAATGGTAGATTTAGAGATGTATGATAGATTCTAGAGAGAAAAATTGTCTCGCACAATACAGTGAACCAACTTTCTTAGTAGTTGACCTAGCAATGGATTCAATATAGTCTTTCCACTTCATGTCAGCTGAGTTCATTAGCCCAAGCAGGCACAATGAGTCACTTTCCTGAAGGTTAGCATCAGCCATGCTGATGGAAGGCAGAGAGGGGTCTCTCAGATGATTAACGGAGAGAAGTTTAATCTTGGAGTCATTAAAATTAACAAACCATTTTTTGCCCCAGTTTGCGACACACTTGAGGTTGATTTGTACATTAACTACCATTTTAACACACACACACACATATATATATATACACACACACACACACACACACATATATATATATATATATATATATATATACACACACACACACACATATATATATATATATATATATATATATATATATATATATATATATATTTTCTTTTTTTTTTCTTTTTTTTTTTTTTTTAAGAGTTTCACCCCAAGCAAGGCAGGAAGCCTCTAGCACGCAAGGTGTTACAGAGAGTTGGAGCTAGAGCAAATAGGAGTGGTAGAGAAAAGGATGAAGAGAAGGATAGAGGATAGATCAGGGCATCTGGAGATGTCGATTGACATTACATTTGAATAGTTGGAGATTATAGCTATCAGGGAAACAGGAAGAGGGGAGGGAGTTCCACAGGCGAGAGGTGTAAGACATGGAGCTATTGAAGTAGAAGAGACAGCTACATTTAACAGTTTCGGCAGTGAAAGGGTGTGAGCGAGATGCCAGCCTAGTAGAATGCTTAAATTCATGAAGTTTCTGAACCAGCGAAAGCAGCTCCTCAGAGCAGTTACCATGAAAGTATTTGTAAAAAGACAGAGGGAGGCAACAGCACGCCTGTGAGAGAAATATATATATATATATATATATATATATATATATATATATATATATATATATGAGATCTTTCTTCTCATTTGAAATCCATATTTGTATTTTCTTCCGATAATGTCTGATAATGAGTAGCACCAACCATCCACATCAGCTTTAATGCTCTTTTCTGCTAAGCAAAAATTATCACACGAAAGTAACTAAATACATATTTTTATACTATTTACATTATTTGGACTGTTGTCCTCATCTTTGTTGCCATATTCACATTTCAACTGTTGTACACTCTGGCCTTCTTCAGGTGATTGGAATTTCGAGCCAAACCCTTTATTCTTTATTTCGTCCACTGGGGTTGATTATTCTAGTTTCACATGCCATGCCTCTTCTAAATATATCAGTATCAGTTATCTCCCTTTAGTAGCTCAACTCTCCAAGTTTTTGTTCACCTCTCCTATAGCCAGCTATTGAACTCACACCTCTTTTGGTCAAGTTGGATTCAAACAACATTTTTATCCACTGGGCCTTGTGTCCTTGAGCCAATAAAGAAGAGTCCAAACAATCTCAGATATACATTTTTATATTGACTATTTTTTTTTTTTTTATATTTTATCACAAAGACAAGATGTAGAGACTTTCATGCCGATTGCTTCTTTTTGTTGTTTTACCATTTAATTGTCTCTCTTGGACATCCCAGGCATTATAATCTTCTGATTATTGAAGAAGTTTTATTTAAAATTTCTGGCAAATAAGGCGGAACAATACAAAATGATGTAAGTAGATGCGCTTCATTTTCATTATTATTATAAATGAGGGAGAAAAAATATCCAAGGCTTTTTGTAGTTTGTGTTGGTTAGTTGCATTGTTATTTATGCTTGTGTATGTGTGTGTGTGTGTGTGTGTATATATATATATATATATATATATATATATATATATATATATATAAGATTGCTGCATTTTCTCTGTGAATTGTGGAACTTAATGATGGTAAACTGAAAACTGTTATAATACAATGATAACATGATTAATAATTTTAGATACAAGATAGATTTCTTTGAATATACTCAGATCTAAAGCTACTAGGATGCAAGGGGGTACTGCATGTTATAAAATATGAGAAAAACTATTAAGGAGAGTGGACAATAAACAATACGAATTAAGGCAGAAGATAATGACCCTGGGGAGATTCAAACTCAATTCTCATGCTCGGAAAGCAAATATTCTAACCACTCAGCCACATGCATATATATATATATATATATATATATATATATATATCCAAATCCATAAATGTTGGCATGACCAACAGACTATTGCCATTTTATAAAAAAAAAAAAAAAAACCTCAGAAAAGAATAATTATTGCAAACTAGGAAAGAAACCAAAAGGCAATTAACTACCTAAGCACTGAATTAAAATGCTCGTTGCTTAGGCTATCCAGACAGCAAAAAACACTTCAGTGTTAACTCTCAAGAAGGTACAGCTTGAGCTGCTATTTAGGTTTCACACTCTTGCATAATATGACTGTGAAGCATTCGAGTCATCTGAAGATTGCATGAGCGTGAAACTTAGGTTACAACTAGAGCCATCCTTTCACATGTTTTAACATTGTTAAGCATTTTTTTTGCTCAATCTAGGCTTCAAGCACTTTACTGAGTAGATGGATGTGCCTTTCTTTTTCTTTTTTCAGTATTGTCATTTTTGTTCACAACTTCATCTGAATAAGAGTTTTATGTCTTGGCAAGTTGGCCATTGGTTCCATCAACGGGTTTGGCTTTTCTTTAATACACACACACACACACACACTAAAAATAAATTTATTGTAAAGAAAACCCTTTTATATTTTTCTTATCATTTCACTGTACTTTATTTTGGTCTTCATGAACTTTCTTATCGTTTCATCATCTTTATTACATAATTATCTTCTGTAAGAAAAATATTTAGACTCCATATAAACATAAATTAATTTCCCCATATTCTTGACATGAAATTCCTACTTTTGATTGAAAACTCTAAACCTCATCAAGTATTGTGTTGAAAGACATTCAAAAATGTTACATACTTGCTTTTTGCTCATTTCAATCATTTTTTATACCCTGAGTTACTAACCTTTCATTTGCTATATTTTAAAATAAAAAAAAATATCATTCTTCACTCACAGAACTAATAAATATATTTTTGGTGTGAGTTTTACTCTTCCTTAACCTTTCTCACTCTGTATGTGACTTCATTTGCTGTACAAAAGGTTTATTCAGCCACTGAAGCTGACTGACCTTGAGCAATAGTGTTTTTTGAATTTCATAGCTGTGTTGTCATATCCTGCTATAGCAACAGAAAACATCTTTGAGTGAAACTAACAATAAGGATAGTGCAATTGAGTGGCCTTGAAAAAAAAATGCAGTGGAAATTAATAATGCAGAGTACTAATGGTGAAAAAAAATTACCACAGAAAAGAAAGTAGATTGAGTGCTCTAAAGCAAAATAGTTTTGATATTGTTTAAACGTGAATCCTCATTTAAATATATTTAATACATTTGAGTACAGCATTGTTTGAATCACTCACTTATTTTAATAACCATTTGTTTTACATTGCTTTATCTGGCATGTTCTCTAATCATCTTCAGGTGATAGACCTCAGTCATCAGAAAATTATTTTTCTAAAAAGTAAAGCATCCCCACTTTAAGTATCTATTGTAATTTAATACAGTTTATTCTATAAATATATTTAATCTGGAAATCATTTGTTTCAACTTCTGACAGGTCTTTAAACTGTTAACTAACATCTTTTCCAAGTTGTATATGTTTCTTGAAAACTTCTGCGTCTTTTTTACCAACATATTGTATTCATGTCTCATATTCAATGTTGTTATTTTTCCATTTTCCTTGATTATATAAATAATAATTTTGTCATATAAAGGAAAAGAATGGCTTTATTTTCTGCATTTCTAATTATTGTCACCCTCTATTTGTTGCCCTCTCACAAAACTTTGATAGCAGTTTTTTTTAGCAGGAGAATCATTTTGTGGTTGTACTAATTTTACTAATTTTATTTCTAATAATAATTTGAAATGGTCAGTTCAAGAATCTGAATCTCGTATATGAACTAATGACCCCAGATAAAAATTTGTTTTAAATGTTTTATTCAAAGAAAATATTGGTCTCCGAATCCAAAAGGCATATGATCAAGAAGAGCATTCAGTTTTAAAATATATTCTCCCAAAAGTTGTGGTCTCAACAATTTCTGTAAATATACAGCAATATAACACCCCATATTTTATTTTAAACTGCATTGAGAAAATAATATATTAAAACTATTTATTACAATACATTATAGTAAAAGGTCACTAAACTTTGTGACTTTTATCAAAAAAAGATTCTGGGTTATCTTGATTCCCCACCCCCAAGTATGAAAACTTAATACAAACCTAACATTTGTTATAGGATGAAACCTACTTTCTCTTTGACACCAGTCTTCTGCTCTATCATTGTCCTTCATGAATTTATTTAAATATACCTGTTTGTGAATGTGTTTACTTTACATACTTATTGTACCACTTCTGTCTCTCTGCTACTGTTACATTACTTTCAATGTTTTTCATGTGTGTGGCAAGTTAGTTCTCTTGTTCAACATAAGCTTATATTCTATAAAAATTGTTGATAATAAATTGTGAATCTGTTTCAAACTGCTCCTAGATTGTGTTCTATAATCAACTTATTGAGTGACTTGATGAATGAATTGCATGACGCACTGCAATCAAGTACAAAAGAATAAAAAGGGACAATTGTCATTTGAGAACATTTTCAGGTCTTTTGTTTTGACTCTTTCAGTTTCACTTAGTTACCTCTCTTCCCTCCCCCCCACTTCTTTTGTTTGTCTCACTCTCTCTTTCTCCCAATCATTAGAACTGCTTGCCCTCTCTCTCTCTCTCTAGCATGGTTTTGTGTCCCATTTTAAACTGCATTCCTACTTAGTCTAAAAATGTTTTACACTGCCTTGACAGCATGCCTACTGATAAAAACACAAAAAAAAATTCATTCAGTTTTGAACAGTTTGCATTTTTGAGAATCTCCCATACAAGATAGAAACCTGATATTTTTCTTTGGAAGTAACTTTTTTTTTCTTCTTTTTTTTTTTTTTTTTTTTTTTCAGTAATAATTTCTTAATATTTTTCTTTTTAGCATACCATTCCATGCCAGTCTATATAATCATTTTGATTTCAAACATTTACTCCTTTTGCTAATAACTATTTTTCATGAGAGTATTTTTTTCTTTCTGACCGTGCCATAGACATGATGTAAATGTATTCCTTAATATCTCGCCCACTGTTGGCATGAGAGAACCTTTTCCTCCACTACAATACTCTTTGTTATTTTTATATATTCCTAAAATGTAATTTTATCAAATTACTAATAAAATTCTAGAAAAAAGACTGAAATAAAATAAATAAAGTTACTCATTTACATTATTTGGACTGTTGTCCTCATCTTTGTCATATTCACAATGTTTCGGTCGTTGTACACTCCATCCTTCTTCAGGGTCAGTCTATATTTCTGAGATGAGGTATTGTAACTATTTACATTTTTCAGACTATTGTCCTCATCTTCATTGTCATATTCATGATGTTTCCATGGGGCCATGTGTCCTCGGATAAAGTGTTGGTTGGGATAATCCAGTGAGTTGACCCAATGAGCTGTGAGTTCAATACCTGGCTACAGCAGAGGTGAACAAAAATGTGGAGAGTTGAGTTACTAAAGGGAAATAACTGAAACTGAGATATCCATAAAAGGCATGGCATGTGGAACTAGAACAATCTACCCAAGTGGATGAAATAAGGGGTTCAGTTTGAAATTCCAATGTATATCACCTGAAGAAGGCTGGAGTGTACAACGGCCAAAACATCATGTATAAAGATTTGGACAATAGTCCAAACAATGTAAATAGTGTAAATAGTTAAAATGCCTCATCTCAGAAATAGAGATGGATAAGTTACTTCATTTATTCTCATAATAAGAAGTTTGTATATATAACCATTATCCTTTTCTAAGATTTAATAACATTATCCCATAGATATTCATAGTTAATCTTTAAAGGTGTTAATCCTTAAATGTTATATCAAATCCATATCGTTTGGTCTTTGAATTATTTCTTCTATAATAAAAGCAAACAGTTCTCTAATAAAAAATGGAGAATGATTAACTTGACAATCAATAACTCTTCTGTTATTGTTAGTTAAATATGATTTTATACAAGAAAGATGTTTTTTTGTGGGGTGGGGAGTATGCAATGAATAAAGTCACTATTACTCAAAAACCCTGCTTCAACACACCTTGCAACTGTGTTCAAATTATTTACACAGAAAAGAATATGACATAAATATCTTATTCATGCTTTGAAGGGAATGTTGTCTTATAGAAGAAACAATTGAATTTTTCTACATTTTCACACGAAAAGTTTTAAAACCAATGCTCTGATTAAAAAAAAAAAAAAAAAAAAGATCCAATGAAATGGGGGTGCCCAGAGATCCAATTAAATATATCAAATATAAAGGATATTGGTCTCAAAATAATGTGATTGAGACAAATAAAAATTTCTTGTGGATAAAATATAGAAGAGAATCTGATAGTCCATGACTGATCATTTCATTGTTTCCTATTGCTTTAGAGTGTTTGTTTAAATTTCAAAAAAAAAAATATATATATATATATATATATATATATATATATACACACACACACACACACAATGTGTGTTTTAAAGGTAAAATAGAAACTTGCTTTGTTGTAACACTCTTTGTAGCTGAGCAGTAAAAGCATGACAGATCAGATGGTGGTTCCTCCTGCAAAAGGAGATGCAGATTTCAAACCTGCCAGAAGGCACATTTTCTTTAAGCTTTCCCTAATATACAGGTCAGTAGATGAAATAAATACTATTTAAAATAAATGGAGCATCTACACAAGTACAGGGTATCCACTAAAAATAACCCTTTCAAAGTAACAAAAATGTCACATTAAAAAATTTGTCAACGTCAAGACGCACTCCATCATCATCATCATCACCATCATTTAGCAGCACAAGGAAACGGTTCTATAAAGTTTATGCTGTAAATATTTGTTGTTGTATGTTAACTATTCTTTTTCCATATCTAAGAGTGATATGATTTTGGTAATTAAAAGCAGAGATGTGTGTGTGTGGTTTTTATGTCTGCCTAATGGTATATTTGAAAATTATTTTGTTTGATGTAATGTTGTGTTAGAGAAACCTTAGTTTATCAAATCCTTTGGTTTCTTTTTTCATTTATTTTGCTGGTTATGACTTTTACAACAACAATTTTACAAAAACAACAATAGAGACTTGAATAAATTCTACACTGTAGCTTTTCACTTGTGGACATGTTTCATCAAAATTTTCTTTTATTTTTCAAATAAAAATGTCAATAAAAAGGTAGACCTTGCTGCCATCTTTGGTTTGATAAAAATAAAACCAACAAAAAAATAGTTGCTTTTTTTTTTTTTTTTTTTTTTTCTTCTGTCCCCATTTTTTTTTTTTATTTCAATGTGTGCGCATTTCTGTACACAATCTGCATGTGAAATAATTTTCATTTGATTTGTTTCACAATCAATGTAAGCCTTTGTTTTTGTTTCTGTGTAATTTTCTCTGTGTTGAGTTTCATTTGGATTGAAATCATTCTTCATGTATATCATCTGGCTAATGATGCTAATTATAACATAATTAAAACAACTTGAAATATATTTGATTAATAAAAAAAGAGAAACCCGATATAAGAGACTTCTTCTCTGGTCCCGACAACTCTCTTATATCCGGGTTACACTGTATAATCTTGTAACAAGCATTTTTGCATCCCATGACGTGTGTTATTACATACATAGACTGTGTGTTTTATTTTTTTAATCAAAAACGGCCATAATTTTATTTGGAGAATTTTGATTTAGAAATGATTTTGAAATAAATTTATTTAATTCTGAAATCAGAAAATGGAATTAATTACAAAATTTAGAATTAAATCTGTTATTTGTGAAATCAAAAAACTTTAATTCAAATATTCTTTTCTGTTACTTGATATTTTTAAATATTTCAGTGTTACATATTTTGGATGATTGACACTTGTAGCAAAATAATGGATAAAGTAGCAGTTATGAACCCTTGATGACCTTTACCATATTGAAATTCTTTGTTTTATTCTTTGATTTTCGTATTTCATTTCTTGTTTTCTCTGAAACCAAAACAGATAAAGAATATAAAGGAAGACAAAAATAATTTTTAACATTTGTGAGAATCATTCAAAGAATTTTATAAATTTTACTAATAAAATTTCTTGCATTCATCTGTTCATTTGTTTAATAAAACAATCCCTCTTTTTATTCAATGTACAGAGTCAGGCTGAAAAACTTGCAACTTTTGAAATTATGCATAGATTACTATTATGAAGAGCCCATTAGACTCATAGGAACACCACATGTACTGCAGTCATAGTAGGAGTTTAGGGCTTGGTAGCCTGACTGAGCCCAGCCCTCTCTAGGCTAGGTGTATAAATAGTTTAATATAAAAAAATTTTAATAAAACAGATAATATCAAAAAGAATTTATTAATTGTGGCTTCAATTATTTTCATTGACCCCAACAACATGATCTAGAAAAACTGCACACTACTTAATCCAGAAAATTCTTGAACATCTTGACCCACTTGTTCTTGAGGATACTGATGTTAGGGTGGTTGTTTTTTTTTGTTTTTGTTTTCTGCTGGCATTCTCCAACCTTCTCTGTATGACTAGTCTAGTAGGTTCAGACTGGAAGAGGGTCAGGCATTGGCTGACCAGAAATCAGCAAAGTTAGCTTAGCAAAACTTCTGCAGATTCTTGCTTATATGACTGGGAACACCACCCTAGTTCCACATGTAGTTGCCTTTGGGCAGTTAGCTTTGAGTTATGGTACAGATGTAACATCAGAACATTATAATAGGCATCAATAACCACCTTTTCTCAAGTTTGTACAAAAATGGGGCCATTTTTCCCCTCAGAGACAATGATACCCAAAACTATGAGATGGGTTTGATGGTTAGTCCCACCAAGAGTGCCTTGACATTAAGTGTTGACTCTTTGGGTTACTAGTCATTTCAGTGGTTCAAAACAGCATCCTTTATAAAGATTTCCTTGTCAGAGAATATCTTGAGAGTACTTTCTTATACCTTTCAAGCCTCCTATCCCTCATGAATTCTGTGAGGTGTTGTCTTCATGTCTCCTAGTGTATGATTTAAGGTCCAGATTGTCATGCATAGTCATTCTAATGACCTTGACATCTACCCTTTAGTTCAGTAGCCATCTTTTGCATGGTTGTTGTTGTTGTTGTTGTTGTTGGGTCCAATGCAGTTTAACTTGTTGTTGTCCATCTTCCTGTTGATGTCATTTCCATGTCTATGATCTTTTTGTCACTGTAGACAATGTGTCCTTTTAGGAATGATTTGTGCATAAAGCAAGTCTGACATTCTTTGCCATTTTTTCTTCTGTTAAGCCATTTCCCACAATGTTTCTCAAAAATACATGTGTATTAATAGCTGTCAGTATATTATGTATTCTGCATTTGTTTTTGCATCGTTTGGTGTGGTGATTGGTGGGAAAATTTAGTCCAAATTTTAACAAGTTTTGCTGTCTTTTCCAGTAAATCAAAAATGCATTTAATCTTTTTAAAAAAAAACGAAATTTCATTCCAACTTTATAAATAAACAAAATGGATTGATTAGTGTTGAATTGTAAATATTTTATAAGCATTTCTGCCTCATGTATACATTTTGAATTGATCTCCATTTTAAAAAAAAAAAAAGAGAGAGAGAGAGACTGATGATATCCAAGGTTTCTTCATCCAACTAACATTTATACTTAACTGTCTCTCTCTCTCTCTCTCTCTCTCATATATATATATATATATATATATATATATATATATATATATATATGACATAGCCCATGCTTTTCTTTTCAGATGTTTTACTTTCCGATACTCTTACCAAACAAAGAGGTTCTTTAATCCTTTGCAGCCTCATATGAATAGAAATTTACAATTGACAAAGCTACAAAAACTGATAAACCCTGTCAGATTTTCATTTGTAATAATACTTGTATTTTTAACTTATTCTGATATTGAAAAGCTGAAAATGATTTCTTTGAAGAGTTTCTTGTCCAAGAATGTTTTGGGTATTTAGCATCTCTATTTTCACATGAGAGAACAATTCAGTTGGGTTGGCTAATCTTTCCAATATATCATTGTTGAAATTGAATTTATATGGAATTATCAATTATTTGTCTTCTTATATGCAATGAATTCATTTTAAAACTGCATATCTTTTAAAAACCTATTGATTTTTAATTTTTGTTATTCTGTGCTTTAAAAGGTTTATTTGATCAGATTGGCATTTCTTAATTACGTTTTTATGTTAGATAAAATTTTATAGCATCTAGATAATTTCATTTTAGTGAAATATTGATTTTGTTTCTTCTGAATACATTCGACATCCAAATGAAACCATATAAATTTTATTCACCATTGACAGATCTTTGACGTGTTAAACAATACATTATTTTGCTTTATACATTCAAATTAGAGTATAAGATCTTTGTCTTGAAGAAATGAGTTTATGGCTAAAAAAAAAAAATTTGCAAACTGGTTAGTTTTCTTTATAGAAGAATTAAAATTGATCAGTTTCAATATGAAAACTTATTTATGCTTTACATAGAAACCTTTTGTTACCTTCCTCAACCTATAATGGCTTAGAAGGAAGCAAATATTGGATAAATGACGGCAAGAGTTTCATACTCAAAATTCACTTTTGTTCTTGCATCACTGAATCTGACAATAACAACTACACAAAGTTCATTACTGCTGCTTTTAGTATTTCCAATACTTGTGGTCTCGAGCCATATTAGTGTCAATAAGTAGAGATAGTATCCAATTTCAATTAAGGTAACTGACTATGGTTTTGATAACACTTATCAATATGTGTATTTTAATACCTATAGAAATTTTTTCAAATTTCTGCTTATACTAAAATACACATAGGTTATTAGTATCCTGTTTCTCATTTCAGGTATCCACATTTCTAAAATTGTTATATTTTGAAAAATAATTCTATTTTCATAATAAATAACTGTAAATATTACTCAAATTAAAATTTTAAATTTATCCTGAAGCAAAATGGATCTTACTTCATGCCTACATGTAAGCAGTCCTATCAATTATTGTTGTATTTTCTTATAAGTTTATCGGTTGAATAGCTAGCCACAGATTTTTGAAGTAAGAATAAAGATATGTTGCATCATTTGAAAAAGGATACAATAGTGTTTGTCTTCATATTTCATTAATGGAACTAAACAATTAGTTAAAATTTTAAACAGTTAATATTATTTGTGTGCTGTATTAAAATATTACCAGTTTAAACCTATAACAAGAATTGTTATTTTAGAAACAAATTTATTTTAAAAAATTTAGTGTACATTCATTGATAATGGATTACTGTGTAACATTGTATACATTGCATTATTAAAACTAGAAATTATATTCTGACAACAGAAAATGCATATTACTTCTCTTTTAAATCCTAATTGACATCTCAAGTTTTATTTGATATTTTACTTGCTCTGTTCTTCTCAAATTTTATATAGTGTTTCAATTTTTTTTTTCTTCACCCCTCATTTTAGACGCAATGATCCGCCACTCTGTGTTATAACTCAGGATTCTATGACTGTGGAAGAAATAGGTAAGACAACATTGTACTTTTCTTTGAGGATCATAAGAGACACTTAGCTTCATGCATTAAAATGAATTTTTTTATTCCGTGTATATATTGATATATTTTACATGCTTTTAAAATGATTCATTTTGGGGATTGGAGAAAAGAGCATTGTTTTAGTTTTTGTAACAGCAATAGAATAAAATTATTTCCCTTTTGTTAGCTTCAATACCCTTTTTATGATGATGATGATGACAATTATCCACTAGAAAGTATTGACTTCAGCTGTAAAATAATAATAAGTCTGTTTTTCTTTCTTCATGTTTTTTATATCTACAAAGATAAAAGAAACTAATTTCTTTTTGCTGTAACATTAATCTGACAAAACAGTTTTTT
Organism: Acanthosepion lycidas; assembly: GCA_963932145.1. NCBI lineage: Eukaryota > Metazoa > Mollusca > Cephalopoda > Sepiida > Sepiidae > Acanthosepion > Acanthosepion lycidas. The sequence goes on along the minus strand of OZ010578.1, from coordinate 119,407,927 downwards.
TGCTCATTTTTTTTCACTTGTTAGCACAAAAAGAAATTATCCTTAAATGTTTTTTAATCATTTCGCCCCCCAAGCAAGGTAATAATTCCACTAAAACACAAAGGGTTACTGAGAGTTAAAGAGAATGATAAGACTTTAGGAGAAAGAACTTTAAACCCAATGCTACACAGGAAACAAGGGATAGACCTCTATTCCTGTTCAAAAGTCCAAGGAGTGTGAACCGGATGATAGGCAAACCTATCTACTCTTATTAAATGTATTATGCATATAGTCAGAATAGTGTGTGTGTGTGTGTGTGTGTGAATTAGTATTGTCAACCACTTATCACTTGTGTCATTCATTAAAGGAATGAAAATCTGATGGCAAAAAAGAAAAGTCAATATAAGAAATATTTTCTATCTAAATTTCTTGGATGAGGAGTTATTTACATTATCTATATTTGGACTATTGTCCTTATCTTTGTTGTTGTTATAACATTTCGGCTGTTTTACCCTCCGGCCATCATCAGGTCTATGTCAATTCAGTTAACTTACAGGGAATTCTGAACTGAACCCTTTATTTGATCTACAGGGTTAGATTGTTCTCATGTCTAGGTATATCTACTTTAGTTTTTATTTTTAGTACTCCTCAGTTATTGATCACCTTGTTTCTACCAAGTCCAAGTACACACTGCCCGGACCAGGGATTGAACTCACAATTACTATATCGCCAAATTACAAACCAACAATGCTTTAATCCATTACAATTGTTACACACATGAAGAAAGCTGGAGGGCACAATGGTTGAAATGTTGTGATAACAACAAAGATGAGGACAATAGTCTAAATATAAATAAATTAAATCAGAAATTATCTGTAAAAAAAAAAATGGTTGGTCAGATCTTTATAAACATAAAATGTTGTATATTACACCCATACAACATTGTCATTTCTTTTTTATTACATTTACCCACTATAGAATGCTAATAGTAGTTTATAAAAAGCCTTTCAGAACCAAGAGAAGCTAACTATAAAGTGGTTATAGTCTCTTTAAAATTTAGCCACTTATTTGTGCCATCTCTTATAAATAAAAATCTTTTTTTACCATTTATTAATTCTTGTAAGCAAATGATCAATATATTTATCAAATGCTTGATTTGACTTTAAATTTGAAATTCAACTGGTTGTCATTCTTTAGCTTTCATATATTTTAAGGAAAATTTCTTTTCTCGGTTGAACTTTTGCAACTCTTAACAAATCATTACTAAAGGCATTTGCAACAAATTTCTTTTATTTCAAAATGTTTTGCTTGAATTTATTTGTTTTTTTTCTCTTCTGTTTAGCCAAATAATCTTCTTTATAAAAATATGTTGGTCAGAATGTTTTTAAGTTCTTATATAATCTTTTTTTTTCTTTTTTTTTTTTTCTTTTTTTTTTTTTTTTCTTTTTTTTTTAGAATGTATCCTCCGAGAAACAGAGCACAATGGCTTCCCTGTAGTTGTGTCGAGGGAGTCACAATATTTGGTTGGATTTGTGTTGCGCAGAGATTTGAATATTGCTATAAGTGAGTAATATTGGCTGTTTTTGATTTACTTTCTTTTTGTATCCTGAAAAAAAATGTACAAATCAATAAACATATATGTCAGATTTGTAGGAATTTTAAAAAAAACCTTGTAAGAAAGACAAACTTGGATATCAAAAATGTTTACTTTGATTCATCAGACTAATATATTCATTTTTATTATGAAAAATAAACAGAAGATTTAGTCTTTTTCTCTCTCTCTCTTATATAAAGTAACATAGGCATCCATTTATTTAACAAGATAAAGCTAGCACCCTGTTTGGTCAAAAATCCATTCCTTTGGGGATGAGGCTAGAGTGACCTCTCCAGGGTTCATGCATGGGTAATGCCATATGAACGCCATGCACAGTCCAGACTTCGGGTTAGTTGTATAAAAAAAAAAATACTAATACAAAAAAAACAGTAACTGTAGAAAAAGTTGAGAAAAATATTAATAAACAATACATATATAACTTTAAATAAATATAATAATCATAATATGTATAATAAATGAAATAAAAGTAATAATAATTGCAAATTAAATTATATTACTTTTAAGCAATATTTGTTTTTTTCAGTTAAACTTAAAATCCATTAATTTTTTTGGAGCTTTGAAAAAATGCACCCTCTCTCTTTGAGTTCAGAACACCATTCTTCTAATATATATGATGAAAATATTCCTGAAGATGTAATTTTTGAATGTAGTTGAAGTAATCTGTTAAGACCATAGTTAATTTATCATAAAAATTGTTTGATTTCTACTGTTCTAATCCTGTTTAAATTTTAAGAAACCAGAATAGACAGACCAGAAGGATTGTGGTGAACAGCCCCGTAGAAGTGAGGGAGCCAGAGTGGCTTGCATCTGGTGCATAGGAAAATAAGGGTCTTACCTTAATGTGTGGCATGTGACATCGACAAGTTTGCTCCACGAAAATGGCATTATTCTCCCGTCTAGTAATTCTATCAGTATGTGCGGTAATGAGGGTTTTTTGTACAGTTTGGCATGCTGCCACCTATAGCAAGTCATGTGCTGATTGGTCGAACTAGAGGAGGCTATTTGCCTGGGTAACTGAGAATAAAAGCGAAGAATCTTATTGGTTGGTCGACCACAGTGTTGGCCTGATAAGAGGTGCTGAAGCAGTGAAAACAGCAGAAGAAAACTCGGATTTACGTTGTGAAGTGTGCAGAAAGCAAAAACAGTGAAATGAATCAGTGGTATCTGGATTTGTACAAGTGACGTCATAGTAATAGAGACTCATTTAAACTACAAGAGTTGACATACAAAATATGATATCTCATATTCTTATGAAACACTTTTAAAGAAAAAAAATCTGTCAGCATGGTAGATCCTTTCTTTGTACTAGATTTATAAATTCTGTGTTGATGATAAATTAAACATAGTCAGGATCATTATCAATATGAACTGCATGGTATGTGCTTTGCCATGGCTCATACAGTTTTGAATTCAGAGTTGTCCTTCTCCTATTCTGGTTGCTAATCAAGGCTAGAAAACCTAAACTACCTTATTATTTACCCATAGTTGGAGGTTTTGAATTCGGAGTTGTATTTCTCCTAAACCATTTGCCCTCCATAGCTATAAGACCCATTCTAGCCTGCTATTTAACCATAGCTGGTGAGTAGAAGAGATGGATTCAAGCCTTTCCCAAAGGTATTTGCTCATAAGTGAATGTAATGAACTTGACTGGAATTTGAACTTGGTTCTCCGATTTCTCAATCTGAGCCACTATCCATTACGCTAATATGTGTCCTAAATTCATAACGTCTCCTGTTTTCTCTTTCTATTTGCTATGTCCCTTCAAAATGTGAGTAGTCATGACTACTCACAGCTTCCTGTCTTTCTTTTTTTTTTTTTTATATTGTTCTTACCAATACTTACTCGTTTATGACCCATCATCAGTATACTTGTTCCTCCATCTATAAACATAAGTTGGTTACTATGGCAATGAAGGAGAAAACCATGTCTTACCTTGGAAAATAATTTATGTTCTCTGCACTATTTGTCAAAAAAAAAAATCAGAATCAAGATCGGGTAGACTTTAGTAGGCCTTGAAATTTGGTAATTGTTTCTGTTTCTCTACCAGTCTTGACCAGCCCCAACCTTTCTTAATAATGCTACTTTAGACAACAAGATTACTTAGGTTTTTGTAATTGAAAAAGGTAGTTGTCATTGTGAATTGTGGGTGTGGATTTTTTTTACCTTTTAGATTTATACCCCACCAGCATTTTGTGATGTTGGATTTGCATGACTGATTTTTGACTCTTGGGATTACAATATTGGATTATGATTTTTTTTTTATTTGAACCTGTTTACTTCTGCTGCTCAGGTCTTTGTTGTTTGAATTAAATTCTCCAAACCTTCTTTCCTCACCAAGTGTTCTCAAAATTTTGTTTGTTTTTTTTTTCTAGTTGTTAGCAATAGTTTCTTTCTTGTTCCTATTCTCCTTAAATCTTCCTTGTTTATCACATGCTCTGTCCATAAAATACAGAAATAATTAACTGAATCCTGTTGCAAGTAAAAACAATATGCTGGCAACTGATTTTTCAATACTTTTACTCTAAACAGTAACAAAACTTTGTCTTGACCCAGGCAGGCACAGATATTATTATCGATCACTCTTTTGACTTTTTTCTTTCTTTTTGCTTAACTTGAAGCAATGAATTTTGAATCATTTGTGGTATTAAGTATTTTTTTAATTTTTTTTTAATGTTTTTCTAATGTTCACCTTATATAATCAATTCACCCCAAGCAAGGCAACAATGCCACCAAGATGCAAGAGGCCACCGGGGGTAAAAGCAAATGAAAAGAAACCCAATCCTATATAGGAAATAAAGAATAGACCTCTGCTCCTGTTCAAAAGACCAGAGAGGAGTGTAAACTGGACTATAGGAATTGATGCACCAGAAGGTTGAACTGATAAAAATAAATTGTTTGTTCAGCATTGGTTAATGTTATGAAAAGGCATCATTATCATAACTGTTTTGACTTATAAACATAGCAAATCAATGTAATTTCTCATCTTAAGCTTGTCTGCTCTTTTCCAAGCATGCTTCCACACCTACAGAACCATCCTGTAATTTTTACTGTAGCTATGCTATGAAAAGGCAGAGAAGCCTTTATGGAAATTCTTTATTGACTCTTAAAAACACTGAACATATTCAAGTAATAATAAAAATGGTGGATCAATTGTATTTTTTTTTAATTAGCATGAACAGAAACAAAATCCTTGTTGTACAATTCTATTTTTTCTAACACCTTGCTACAAAGAATATCAGCAACATATACCTTGCATTTAATATCTCTGAAGGCATGAAATGTCATGACCATATGGAAAGGAGCTGTTGAGACAATTAAACTATAAGAACCATTCAGAACTTGATTGCTTAAACAGACCTTGTTACACAAAACATTTAGAAAGAATTTATATCCAAAACAAACTTCGTTTGTCAATGCTTTAACTAAGCCTAAACAAGGATTAAATGGTTTTAATCATTTTAAAAGTTGTACATTTTGGGAAGGTACAGAAGCTATTAAGAAAAAAAAAAAGCTAATTCAAGTTATAAAAACAAATAAAAATTATAAAAAGAATCTTTACAGATTTAAACTTACAAGAATATAACTATTTCAAAATGTTATACTGTTTGAGTGTTGCAAATTGAACTAACGCACAGATGCATTGATTATGAATGTCATGTCAAATAAAAACCAGGATGAATACAAAATAAGACATTTGTAAGATTCAAAAGTCATGAAGACTTCAAGAAAAATATTCTTTGTCTAGGTTTTGCTATTTGAAGAATGTATTTGATGATACTTTTTTCTTTTTCTTTTTATAACACTCTAGCTAATGCCCGCAAAATTCAAGATGGAATTGTTAGCAATTCTCTTGTTTATTTCACATCCCATACTCCCCCACCTAGCCAGGGAGTCATGGCACCAGCCCCACTGAAATTAAGAAGAATCTTAGACATGGTATGTATTAATCTAATTCATGCTTAAAACAAGTAATGACTACTTTTTGCAACATTAAAAGGCTCATTTTATGTTATTGTCATTGGTTTTTCATTTTATTTGTTTCCTTTTTTAAATTTCGTTTTTTTTTTTCATTTCACTTTTTTTTTCATGGCTCTTACATTGTTTAAGTGTTTATTTATCACTCCCACTTGTTACATATTTAAAAATACCTTAATGTCTTTCTTATAACAATTACATTCCTTGGTTTTTTATATATATATATATATATATATATATATATATATATATATATATGTAAGCAAATATATGGATATAGATCCGACAGTATGAAGAAAAATATACAGAAAAAAACAAAAATCCTTATATGCAATTATGCTGTTTTAATGTTAATATAATGTCAACGTTGGACGTTTCGGTCTAATAAACCATCTTCAGGACATATTCATAAAATATAATTAACATTATCAATTCAACATGACAAACGGAACGCTGATCTTATAAAACTTTCAGTTATCTGTTTGGATAAGTCTTGTTCTTATGTCCATCGTCTTTGTCATGTTGAATTGATAATGTTAATTATATTTTATGAATATGTCCTGAAGATGGTTTATTAGACTGAAGCGTCTGACGTTGACATTATATCAACATTAAAACAGCATAATTGCATATAAGGATTTTTGTTTGTTTTTTCCGTATATTTTTCTTTATATATATATATATATATATATATATATATATATATATATGGTACATACTTAAAAAGATAAGGTCATCCTGGGTATGACGTTAAACTGCATCCAACAGCAAGGCCTCTGATCAGGAGGTTTTGAGGAGCGTGGAACCACCTCTTAATTGCTGGTGTTCCCAGATCCACCCTGACCCAGGGTGGTACCACCTGTTAGGGTCCCAGCTATGGGCAAATAGTGAACTCCCAGTCTAGCGCATGTTCTGGGTATGACGATAGACTACATCCAAGTCGATAGGTATGATGATAAACTGCATCCGCGTCCATGGACATGACAGTAAACTGCATCCACATCCTGGGTGTGGCGATGAACTGCGTCCAACAGAAAGGTCGTTTTTGAAAAAATAAGATTGTCAGCTATATGTAAAAATAATGTTGCCAGCTATACGTTTTTGAGAAAAAAGTATTACCACCTATATATTTTTGAGGAAAAAATTTTACCATTTTTGATGAAAAAAATATTAACAGAAATGGATTTTTGCCAAAGCAAATATATTACCAGGAAAAAAAAATAAGTTGTCAGCATTAAATGACCCATGGAGGTTGATATGCTGTAAAACAAACTAAAAAGATATGGTGAGAAGAAATTAAAATATTGTGATCCCTAAATTGAGCAACCAAACATTAAATCGTTAAATTTTTAATCTGTATATCCAAATAAGGTTGTAGATAAAACCCTATCTTATAACTCTGGTTTCTTTTGGTAATTCTTGGTCAAGAGTCTTTGATGTAATAATTCATTTCTATATCTTGTATTATTATTATTATTATTTTTTATCCTCCTTTTCGACACATTCAGGCCCCAATCACGATCACTGATCAAACCCCCATGGAAACAGTAGTGGAGATGTTCCGTAAATTAGGACTCAGACAGACACTTGTTACTCATAATGGGTAAGTAAACAAAAAAAAAATTAACAGAAAATTTCTTTATTTTGATTTGTATATTTTTATTGCTATTAAATTAACCTACCTCATTGCAGTACATCTTAGTCTCATTTCATTTTTACTATGCTTTCTATAATATAACTATAAGAAAAAACCATAATATAACACTGTACAATATCAAATGGTTATAGTAATGGAGGTGGGAAGAGCCTGCCTTGAAAATCAGCATTTGAAATCTTGTCTCAAATATTAACCACCACACAGATACCCTATATAAAATTAACACATCTCTTCAAATATTTACACTGTTTACATTGTTCAGACTGTTATCCTCATCTTTATTGTCATATTCATGACATTTAGACCGTTGTGCGCTCCGGCCTTTTTCAGGTGATATATGTTGTAATTTCAAACTGAACTGGGGGTATATTGTTCTAGTTCCACCTGCCATGCCTTTTGCTGAATATCTCAGTTTCAGTTAATTCCCTTTAGTAACTCAACTTTCCACATTTTTGTTCACCTCAGGCTGTGGCCAAGTATTGAACTCCTAACTCTTTGGGTTAATTCACTGGATTACTTCAACCAACTAGTGAATATGACAATAAAGATGAGGATAACAGTCTGAACAATGTAAATATTATAAATAGTTACATGCTTCATTTCAGAAATATAGACAGATCTCTTCAAATGCTTGTATTTTTTTTATATAAGTAAATTCTATCTATGATAATGAATGTCTGTAGGTATGAAGTAAATTAACTCTGTTTAAAAATAAATCTGAAATGTTCATAGAATTAAATGTCTTTGCCTTTCAGCTAATTAAGGTTAGTGTACAGTCTAAAATTTACTTTTGGACATTTTTATTCATTCCAAAAGCCCTATTGAAATTTTGAAGATAATTTGCCGACCCAATGTTATTTTCATTGCTTTGATCAGATGTGATTGCCACCTGCACTCTATTCCCCGGGTATGATGATAAACTACATCCAGAAGCAAGGTTTCTGATCAAAAGATCTCTGGGCAAAAGATTGGAGGTTCTTGTGGAACAACCTCTTAATTGCAGTTGTTCCAGGTCCACCCTGATTTGGGGTGGTAGTACTTGTTAGGGCCCCAGCTATGGACAAACAGTAACCCCCCCACCAAACAAAACACTATGAAAGTATAAAAATACATTTTTATAGTAACAATACCAGCAATACATAGTTAGATAAAAAGTTTACCAATACATATTTATAGTAAAATTACCAACAATACACACATATTAACAAATTGTAGCAGCCTCATCTAATTCCATTTAAAATATTACCAAACAACCAACATGAAAAACACTTTCATGACATTAAGCCATATAATATCTGACTGACAATTTCTTAAACTGTATTCCAAAATATAACTTCAACAAAACTGCAGCATAAAACACATATCATTGCCTGTAATAATTATGTACACACAAACATTCTATATGCACAAATGCTGTGTATCATCTACCATGTATTCAATTGTGAAAGCAGAATAACATTTTTATTACTTCCAAGCTCCCAAGAAAATTAAATAGTCCATAAGGATGAATCAAATCATTACCCCCCCTTCACACACACGTCATAGGGCAGATGTGTATAAAAGGAAAATTTTTCAATATATAAATTTTTATGCATTTTTATAGCACCAAAAGTTTCTTATAACAATCAAAATGTAATGAAAGTCCCAAGTGCAACTTGTAAATAAAAAATTGTCAAAGAATAAAGAAATTAATGTTTTACATGACCCAAATAGATGTTAATATGCTAATCATAGACTTTCAACAGCAGCAACAACTAAAATTGGATATCACATGTCACTCAAAAAGAAAATAATGACATAATCAAGATGTTGACATTCCACACTACTTCAAATAAAAAGTTAGGAAGGAAACTCCCATAAGTACTGTCAAGAGCGATAACAGCTGCTGGATTTGAGAAACCTATTTTCCTGAAGAATTGTTTTAATTGAAGGATTTTATAAATTTCAACCAAAAGTAGCACTGTCTGCTTGGTCAATGAATATTGAATGTTTCCTTAAAAGGTAACAGCTAATGTTTCAATTACCATAGTTCATGTTTGTATTTCATTAAAGATTTTTATTTGTTTAATGTACTTCTTTCAAAAAAGCAAATAGCATGTAATCATTTTTCTTTTCTTTTCATTTAACACATTTGTATTGTGTGTTTGTTATTGCTTAGGAGACTCCTGGGCATCATCACCAAGAAGGATGTCCTCAGGCATATTGCACAGTTGGAGAATCAAGATCCAGAATCAATTTTGTTCAATTAAAACTGTTCATCATTGTGGAAAACTTGAAGAGTTCATCGGGCAACAGTCTGCTAACGGAGTGTGGCAAGTCTCAGATTCAATGTTCTACCGCCGTTCCAATTGCAAAACTGCCAGACACCCAATAAAAGAAGTGACATCTGGCAATCACCAATGCCAACACCACCACCACCACCACCCCACCAGCCCATCTGTCCATCTTGTCTCTGTCTGTCTCTGTTGATTCTGGTTTGTTGTTGGCTAGAATTTTGATTTCATCCCCGTCAACTACTTGGCCAGGTTACCGAGTAGTTTTGCCCCCACTATGTTTATCTTCTACCTGAGATAATTGCCTATGAGTCAGTTTTGCTAAATTCTGTCACTATGTTGTAAATACATTTCAGGGGGCCTTGTACAATGGAGTATGTTTGCTTATAAAAAATTAAGGGAGGTGACTACAATAAACAGGAAATACAGATTGTGATTATCAATGAAGAACATTTGTTTTGTATCTTATCTCTTTTTTTTTTTTTTTTTTTTTTTTTTTTTTCTCCACTCCTTTTAATTCTATAATCTCTTGAATTCTGGGAAATTTTTTTCCATCTGGACAAAATTACATAAAAAGGAAATAGTTGTTTATATTCCATCTGGCAAATGTACAAAGGACTTATAAAAAAATTATTTAAATTATTTTTGGGTTGGGTGGGGATTTGAAAGCAGGTGAGTTTATTATAAAATGTTAAAGGCTTTGTTAGAATAGTTCATGATTTGAGTTAGAATTTTACTCAAAAAGACAAGAGACATAGATGGACACAAATATTTAGACAGACACACACACCCAGAAAGAAGGACATGTCAAAAGAGAAAAACAAATGGATGTACAAACAGAAATTTGAAGCTCGCATTCTACACTGATTGATATATGTACATATATAAAATCATTTAGAGTTCTTGAATGGAAAGATCTGTTCAAAAATACACAAAATTTATATCCCTGAAAGTTTTAATTCTAAATTATTGCTAATTTATCAATGATCAATTCAGACAGTTTATTCTACTTAAATAAGCATTAATTTGATTGAAAGGGAAAAGAATGAGAATGTAAAATAAATGTACATAAAATTCAATTCTAAAATCACAATTACTTAATATTTTATTCATTCATGGATATCAATTTTTTTTTTTTATCATTCAGAATTAATTTCTCGGAAATAATGTCTATCAGCTATCATTTAAATATTTATATATTTTAAAATGGCAAAAAAAAATTCTCTCTTAGAAGTTTTGTTGATTATTGGTCACCATTTTGACTGGTGACAAATCCCTAATTATAGTCGCTTCTCTATAATGCAGAGATGGAGAATTTTATTAACCAATTTTGTTTATTCTGAAGTTCTACGGTCAAGTGTTGTTGTTGTTATCTGATGAATTATTCAGACACTTATCTTTTAGTCAATATTTCAGCTAGTGGGCTCTCCAGACTTCCTCAGGTCGATGTTGTATCTGGTTATACTTTTTCTCTCTTTCTACCTCCACAATCTTTTACAAGCTGAGCAATAAATGTTTGCGTTATATATTAAAATAAATAAAAAAAAATTTACTTTGCTCATCAAATCCTCAGAAATGAGGCCATGAAGGTTGGAAAGAAAGAAAACATTAAGGAGGCATGAACCTGAGGAAAGTCAACTGGCAAAAATGTAGCCATTAAAACATCTTTGTTTTAATGAAAGGAAAAAAATGATTTCTACTTACTTTTTTTATATCATGCTAGGTACCACATACATAAACACTTATGTCTTATTAATATTTTGTTTGTGACCATCAAAATTCTTTGTATTTTGAATAGGAAATAAACACAGTAAACCTTTCATTTCCATACCAGCCAAGATCAAGACAAAAATTAATTGGATTGAGATGCAAAGTTGAAATATTTATGAATAGTTGTTTGTTTACAAACAATTTTTTTTTTCTTTCTCTTTTTCCACTGCGGCTTAGTTTGTTTTCCTCTGCTCATTTCAGAAATATTCTGTATTTATCCAAATCTGCAATTCAATTTTGATCTTGATTTCCACATAAATTATCCAATTAAAAGTAATTTTCAATTCTACTGATATCTTTCTCAAGAATTGTCTGGCTGAAATATGCACCTATACATGCTCAATAAATACTAATAACCAAATTTATCACGGCAATCAGATGACTTTTGTCTTCACTGTGTGATAGCCTCCATTTCTCTTGACATCTTCTTGTTGAATTTTTTTCTTTTTAGGTTAGCCATAAATAAGATTACTTCTGGGCAAACATAAGACTTTGTCTTACTCCACCCAACTTTATCATCTGACCCCATCAAGCTGCAGATTTTTTTCTTTTTCATCTTGTCTGCTGTGGTAATGTTCTGTTCTATCCCTGCATCTACTATAGACTGCCTTTTAACATTGTTGTTGTTGTTGTTTCTTCTACCACTGAAAAGAATTAAGTCCTACCTTTGGAGATTGCATCAGCAGCAGCTGATCAGACCGAGTTTCTTTTTAATGAATCAATTTTGATAATTTAAATTCTTATTCTGAAAGTTGTTTTATTTTTGTTGATCCATCTTTTTTACTTATTTGGTTAGTAGAACAAAAAATTTTTTTTTCTGATTCAACAAAGGAAACACTTATTTTTGTAGCAGTAAAGTTTTTTGTTTCTTTTTCACTCTTTGTTGCTGTTTCTTTTTTCTTTTCTTAAATTTTCTGCCACTCTTCCCCACTTATTTTGCATTTTCTTTTTCTTCTATCTTTTTTACTGTTTTGCAGATGAGAATCATCCCCCTTACCAATATAAGCTACCATCCGCTTCATTTATACTGAAATACATACAAAGTTTCATTCTCTTCTTTTACAACTGCAATGAAGATCATATCTTTTTGGCAACTCTCTTCCACTCTCTCTTCCTGTCTCTCCCAAACTCTCTTCAGAACTGTCTCTTCTATACTCTCTTCAGAACTGGAGCTCCCTCACTCTCTTCGGAACTCTCCCTCCCTGTCTCTCTCTTCGGAACTCTCCCTCCCTCTCTCTCTCTCTCTTCGGAACTCTCCCTCCCTCTCTCTCTCTCTCTCTTCGGAACTCTCCCTCCCTCTCTCTCTCTCTCTCTTCGGAACTCTCCCTCCCTCTCTCTCTCTCTTCGGAACTCTCCCTCCCTCTCTCTCTCTCTTTGTAACTCTCCCTCCCTCTCTCTCTCTTTGTAACTCTCCCTCCCTCTCTCTCTCTCTTTGTAACTCTCCCTCCCTCTCTCTCTCTCTTTGTAACTCTCCCTCCCTCTCTCTCTCTCTCTTTGTAACTCTCCCTCCCTCTCTCTCTCTTTGTAACTCTCCCTCCCTCTCTCTCTCTCTTTGTAACTCTCCCTCCCTCTCTCTCTCTCTGTAACTCTCCCTCCCTCTCTCTCTCTCTTTGTAACTCTCCCTCCCTCTACTTATTTCTGCCAAAATCTGTTTATGATGTAATTTATATATATATATATATATATATATATATATATATATATTCTTTGATCCTTTCTGAAAATGAAGTCTTTTATTCATTTTGTTGCTTTCTTAATTTGACATGGGTGTTGGGATATGGATTGCCAATAATAATAATTTTATTTACCAGCCAGACTGGGGTATTTGTGCCATACAAACCAGTGCCTATGAGATACCTCTGAGAATTGGCAAACATCAAGAATTCATATATTCATATATATATATATATATATATATATATATATATATATATATATATATATATAAGAGAGAGATTTTTACTATCATGTGATAACTAATGCTATTAACAACTATAATAATGATTCACTATATTTGTTTAATGAAGAAAAACAAAAAAAATAAATAAATGAGCTAGAATGTGTTTGTTCTTAGAGATTATCATAAAGATTGAATTTGGTTGTTCTTGAATAAAAAATAAAACAACAGATTGAATCTATTTATTTCTAAAGACAATAATATAACAAAGATTGGATTTGTTTGTTCTTGATATTTATATGACAAATTGGATTTGCTTGTTATTAATGGCATTACACATTTTTAAACACGAAGGACAAACCTTTCTGCTCTGTTATTGAACAATGAAAATGACTTAATAAAGTTGGAGGAAGGTCTAAGATGGTCTTGGAGGTTTTTTTAAACTCCACAATGCTTTTTTTTTTCTATTTTAAATGTTTGGCTTCATTTCTGGCTTTCTTTGTCTAGCTTTACTATTTTGATTCTCTTTTTGTGTGCATGTACATTTGTGCCTCTGGTCGCAAGCTGGCATGAATGGAAGTACATGTGACTTGTCATTTACAAATTCCACAAAGTGAGATCAGTAGTCGAAAAAAAAACTGTCTACATCAATATACATGCCAGGAATTTATTTAAAAATGGACACAATCTTCTATTAAGAGAAAAAATATCTTCAGAACTTTTTTTTTTTTTTTTTCATATAAACAAAATGTTTTAAGAACTTGCACCTGCCTACTTCTGAAATGAGTTGGCTTGTTATCACATCATCTTTCTCTTAATGTTTTCTTTTGTACATACCTATAACTGCCTATATATATATATATATATATATATATATACTTTGTGTGTGTGGAGGTGGTGTTGGTCATCTGGGGATTTTCATATTCATGGCAGTGTAGACATTCCTTCCATGTCCTGCTTTAAGAAAAAAAAAAATGTTTTAAATGATGCTATAGTTCTTGTGGGCTGAAGAAAGCAGTGATCCAGTCCTGTCAAAACGTTGTCAAGTTTATATGGACTTGATGAAGGAACTAGCTTTTGAAATAAAGGAAAATGAAACCAGGTGTTTTATGTCAAAAAGATTTTTCTACTTAAAAACATGTGTGTATATGCTGAAAATTTTTAGAATTGAGCCTGCGAATTGATGGTTAGTTCACAATATTTGACTATTCCACAATAACATTTTGGCAAGATTTTTCTTATTGTTATAAGTTTAGTGACTGTCATAATTATCCTTTTTGTATTTGTAACATTTTAATTCCTGTTCTCTGACCATCTTTCAAAATCATTGCTATTATCATTATTAAAGATGTGTTGGCAAACATCAAATAAGCATATTACTCGGTATTTAGATACTGTATTCTTTTCACAGTCCTCAAAAAAACCTTGATGAATCTTTGTTATGGAGAAAGCAATCATGTACACTGAATAACTTGCATCTGGCTTCTATACACAGAAAGTTTAAGATTCTTGTTATAAACTCTCTTATCAGGGAAATATAATTTCCTTTGTACAACTCATAATATATTTCACTTATACTTTGATTTCTTTTATATATAATAGTGATAGCTGGCCACTTATATTCAAGGATACCCATCTACTAGGGCAGCTAGCCAATCCCTATTGCAGGCTCTTGCTCAGGCACATTCATGTTTGTTCAACATCCACACAGCCAACCTGACGTTTATACTGCAACGATGCTGAGCAGACCGTAGTTACAGTTTCTGGGAGAGAGAGCATTTTATCTAGAATAATCAACAATCTGAATAACACCAGCACACTCAAACCCTCAGTCATGATGACTTGTGGCTTTGTGCTAGCACGGCTGTCGACAGCCACCTAGTGTTCCATCAATCCAATTTCACTCACAAGGTTTGGGTCAACCTCCAGTGTGGTTTTCAGGCACCTTTCCAAAGGTGCCACACACTGGGATCATCCCTACCCACACCCCTCCAGACCGATAACATGAGGAAGTATCCTTCCTGACAAATTGACTATGGTGAGATTCAAACCTGAGTCACATGGTCAGAAAGCAAATGTTCTAAATGTTTGGCCACATGCCCATATATATTTTATATATCAAAATGTACATACATACATACATACATTAATATGAAGTGAAATCAGATCAGAATCTGACAGAATGATAAAATAAAGAACAAATAAGAAACATAAATTTAACATGTTTCACTTTTTTAAAGCTTCATCAGAGCATGAGTTATAGAGAATGCTATAAATTGTACTAACATTGCTTAGCAAGTCAAATGCACATGAAACCTGATTGACCAATGAAAATCAAACAACACAAAAAGAAAAATACCAGAATTTCTTTACATTATTTAGACTATTGTCCTCATCTTTGTTGCCATATTTATCACAACCTTTCGGCCATTGTACACTCCAATCTTCTGCAGATGGTTGCAATGTCAACCTGAACCCTTTATTTCACTCGCTGGGGCAAACTGTTCTACTTCCACATACCATGTCTAATGGATGTTAGCTATCAGTTATCTCCTGTTAATTCACCTCCCCAAGTTCTCCACTGCATTAACCAGGTATTGAACAAATAACTCTTTGGGTCCTGTCACTGGATCTAACCAACACCTTTATCCACTGGTTAAGGTTAATAATTCTTGGTCAAATTTTAAGTACAGGTCCCATTCGCTGAGTGTGCACTGACAAGTGAATGTGGTTTCACACTGGCCACTGTACAGACATCACTAAATATATTCCCAATGATTGTTATATTTTTTTTAATAGCATCATAAGTTACAAATGATGATGTCTATACGACAACATTAAATTAACTGAGAATGTATTGTGTGTCTTTAGTATTATTACATATATGAAATTAAATAAAAAAAGTCAAAAGTGCATTAGCTTATCTCACCTGTTCTCACTGAACCCTTGGGGACCCTTCTGTGGAACCTTACGGTTCTGGAGAACTCCAGTTGAGAAACACTGATCTAATGCAATAATACATTTTCACTATTGGTTATTATATCATTACTTATTAAATGATTTTTTTTTTTTTATTTTAAAAATCATTTTTAATGACTACTAAATGAAGATAAAAATTTCAGGCAAACATGGACCTTAATGCCCACAAAAACAATGTGTTAAAAGGACTTCCCCCCCCCTATGCCACCACTTTTTCTTTTCTTTAACTACTTCACTCCTTCATAAAAAAAAAGTGATGATTAGAATTTTAATGAAACCTAAACATATGAAAGTGAATTTATACATTTTCTTTGTTCTTGATTGATAACAAAAATAATAAACAATATTTATTTATTAGATTGTTTATAGGAATGATTGGTAAAACTTGGCATCTGTTGAGATTCAAAAAAAGGTAAATAAGGATTTCCTTATAGTTGGTTCCCATATTTTAATAATTTAGTAAATGTTTATAAATTTATGGATAAAAAATTTTTCTCATATTTATTTATTTCATAAATTGATAAATGATAAATTGTATTGCATTAGTTTTAATATAATTCTATTATTTTTTTTTTTTTTTTTTTTTTTTTTTTTTTTTTTTTTTTTAGAATATTCTAAATATATTAAATTATTGTAAATAAATAATCTAATAGTGATTAATAGTTATTTTGTAAATTCTCGAGAAGTAAAAATAATGTATAAATTCACTTTCATCATATGTTTAGGGTTTATTACAATTCTAATCGCTTTTTGAAACAAACATTGCAAAATAAAAACAGTGTCATGGGAAAAACCATCCTTTTGATACTTCTATTTTTTTTTTTTTTTTTTTCCAGTCACAAAGGTCCATGTTTATCAATTTTCAAATGTCCTACAATAGCTAAAATAGTAAAGCATTCTATATGCTACTCGTAAAAATAAAAAAAACAGTTACAAATGTTATTTAAAACAAGAATAGGTACCAGAAAATAGGGATGTTTCCTTAAACCTTTGTTTAGTTTTTATTTTCACTTAAATCTTATCCACTTTATTTATTACTTGTAATGTGGTGTTGAAGAAATTCTAACACAATGCTATTCAAAATTATATTCATAAAACAAAATTACTTTTCTTATGTTTGTTGATTTTCCTAAATAATCAAAACTGAAGTCATATTTAATAAATAGCTTTTTCTTTTTAATATAATAGCTATTAAAAGGTTTATGGCCATATCACATTGAAATATCCAAGTTAAGCAACCTCAAGCCTGGTGAGTACTTAGATGGGTAACAGCTTGGGAATGCTAGGTGCTGTAAGCTTATTCTTGGGAAAGGTATAGATCTATTTCTTCTCACTCCAGCTTTGGGTTAATTAGTAAAACTTGTACCACTAAATCATTATCTTTAAAAAAACAAAAATTCTCATAATCTAAAAATATTTTCTAGCTTTAAATATTTTGCAAATCTGTAGAAAATGAATGAATGAATCAGCGAAATACTGATTAGCTACATAAACATGTCTTTTAGACTGATTTACATTCTCTGGAATATAAATGTATAGAAACTAGTGTGGTCGTAAAGTGAGGGATCAGTTTATATATTGATTGTAGTATAGAATTAATCCCCCACTTTATATTCACATAATTTTTTGTTTATCAAATTCTGATTAGGCATGAATCCACCTCTTATACCCCCAGCTATGGGTTAATTAAGTAAGACTTGTATCAGTAAAAAGTTAAGCCATAAAAAACAAACAATAGCTATGAAGATAAATCCAAGAATGAAAAGTTTTTATTCTATATTTTTAAAAAATATGTATAAAACAAAATGTCCAGATAATGTAATGGCTTGGAGCAAGAAATTGGCAAGCAGTTTGAATTCCAATCAAATTTATGTTCACTTTTGTACAAAAACCCTTTGGAGAGCTATGGATCCAGCTATTCTTCCTCCAGTTATTGGTTAAATAACAAGACTACCTGGGCTCTCTAGCTATTTAAGAGAAGAACAAATCTGAATTCGTAACTCAGCCACTTGAAACAATCCAATGATGGTTAGACAAGGGTTGTTGCAGATACTTTTTCTGTAAAACACAAACACGATAGATTTCAACAGTTATGGATAATCCACCTGGAGAGAGATTATCAAAAATACTGTTGACATTCACAGGTATAGGGCCCCAAGAAAGATGCCATTTATATTTAAAAAAAAAAAAAATTCTTAGTGTTCACTTTGATACTGATCTCTTTAGATAAACTTTGTTCATCTACTTTTTGCAAAATGACATTTAATTGTGATCATAGGATGGTCAGAGGACATAACAAAGGAAATAATTATGGTCATATATACTTAATTGTAAATTAATTTCCATTTTTTTTTTTTTTTTCTAATTTAATATTTCTATTTTTATTTGTTACACCAAGGAAATGTGATAATTATTTTTTAAAAAAACTTGAATTTTGGTATGCAAAATGCTTTGTTGTAATTTTCAAATTGGAAAGATTTTGACAAATTCTAAAAATTTGACTGAAATAAAAATGAAAAATATTTCTTATATGAAGAGGATTTTTTTTCATTTGTATTTCTTTTTTAAATATCAAAACTGTTTCCTTTTTTTTTTTTTCTTTCTTTTTTTTTTTAAATCCTAACTCATTCTATGATCATTATATGGAAATATTTTAATTAATATTGGAAGTTTATTTATCAATCTGCTTTACAGAATCAAAAGGTTCCGGTAATCTGAAATTTGATCAACATTCATAAATTTTGAAAAATATATAAGGATTTTTTTTTTTTTTTTTTTTTTTTTTAAGAAGTTGTTGGTCATGTTTTGGATTTTTTAATTAATCTATTTCTATACCCATGCATGCACGCACGCACACACACACACACACACACATTGCTTATGTTGGGCCCTTCCAGTAGCACTCATTCACTCACTGTAAAGATAACATCTCAACATCCTTATTGGATCACCACTCAACAAAAAAGGTAAATTCTAGCCAACACATATTCAAGATGTGCCTTAACTGGTTCTTCATGGATCCTTAGGCATCTTATTTTATCTTGTGTTACGAATTAAGTTTTATTTTCTATTTTTCTATGTTAAGCTTCTTGTAGTGTTGTAATAATTGTAATAATCAAGTAACAAACAGTGAGGCTCCACATACACACACAGTGTATATTTGGGCAGCAACCTTTCTTTCAGACATGTTTCATTGAATATGACAGACAAGGAAAATTTGAATTATTCTTGTATTCTTAAACTTTTCTGTTTGTTGAAGCGGGGGTAAGGGAGTATAAAAATTGTCCACAGCATCTAATGACCCAAGTGCATTTGGCCACTTCTTCAGCCATTTTCTTTTTCTTAATCCGTTCAACGAAATCAACACTTTAACAACAAAAACAATACTCTGTTTGGTGGCAAAAGCTGGTGGTGGCACCAGGGGTGGAAATACCACCTTAGCATTACCTCACCTGGTTGGCAGTTGATGAGGGCGGGTTATTGCACGTGCTTTCATATATAGTATATAGAAAATCTTCTAAACAGGTTGTTTAACCGTTTAGTATTCAACACACCTAAACATACCCTATAAATATCAGCTCTCGGTCTCACCATTAGTGTGACTTCCTGTGTTATTTGTAATGATGCCCTCATCTATTATGGCAGAGTGTACATGGGGTAGGTTACAGCTGGTTCTAACATTGAGAGCCAATATTTACAGGGCATGTTGTGTAAAACTTTCAGTTTAACATTTCAGAAGAGAGAAGAAAAAATGCAATATTTTTGTAACCTATTCTTGTTCTCTGTTTTGCCCTGAGAAATAGATTACAAGACAGATTTGAGTTTGGGAGGGTGTGCAAGATGTTCATCTTCACTAGACTTTAAAAACAGAAAGATGGCTGGTTTGTAAAGATGCTGACTAGATCAATTATTACATTGTTATCACTACATTTATTTATAATAGCTTTATTTTTTTTTATTTTTTTTTTTTAAATCATGGTTTTGCAAACAAAGATTTGGAAGGTTAACCCCACCCACCACAACATCAGATCTTCAGATGGTCCGTGATGCATATATAGATGCTATTCTACAATGACTGCAGATTTGGCCGTCATTAGAATCTCCAACTTTGGTTGCCTAATAGATTTTGTGTTTTCATGTCTATCCGTTCAATTGTTTCTCTTTTGCACTAATATTGGTTGAAGAATCTCCACAAGATTAGGGTCTTTTTCAAGAATTCCTTGTATCTCTTCTCTACTAGGACCCTACTTTTCTGTTGACCCAAAACTAGTTCTCTGAATGTTGTTAGCTCACTGCAGTTGAGTCTTTTGTAGTAAATCTTTAAGACTTGTGGATATATAAAGAATATATTTCACAGTCATGATAAATAAACTTCCAGTATTATTTTAAATAGTTTAAACTTTTTAAACATTATTTTCTTGGTGTCATTTTTTTTCTTCTTTTTAACAGTTATTTAAAAAATTTTCCACTTACAAATAAAATTTATTTCTACATCTCTGGAATCAATCATTTGCTCACTTCATTCTAAAAACTTTGAGCATCAAGTGTCTTTTCTTTGTTTTTCTTCCCTTTCTTTTGTTTTTTGTATGTTTTATTTTCTTCTATTAGATTTCAAACTTGGAGATGCAGCATTTTATGCTTCAACATTCCCAAAGACAAAAATCCTATCCTAAAATCTAACCTTGAAAATACAGACGCATCATCAGAAGCTGCAAAAAAAAAAAAAAAAAAAATCTGTTTCACTGGATTCGGTTTTATACCTTGTTTTGCATGCTATACGTCTTGGATAACATCACAAAGTTGGCAAGTTGGAAGAAATTTTAAAATAATGACAAAATTAAAGGGAGGCAACCCAAGTATTTTTTGATATACTTGCATTCAATTTATTTAATCGGAATTAATAAGTCTTCAACATTTGCAATGCAAAGAAATTTAGAGAACAGATGCTGATTTGCAGAATGGTTAGAAAATAAATGCCTTGTGTGTTGGTTTCAAAAACAAAGATCCCCAGTGCCTGATATGCAAAGCTGAGTTATCCAAATGCCATGAAATGGTAGTACTTGTACTAAACACTAAATAATACCATATTAGTACATTTAAATGGATTGGGCTTATTTGGCATCAAATATGCTTTACTGTTTGAGATTTTTGTCTTTCATAAATGTTAACTTATTTTTATTGAATTTGTTTATAATTAGAAAAAAAAAATTTCTCCAATTTTCCTTAAATGAAAATTTCAGCAATCTTTAATATTTATGCCCACAAAAAAATGGAGTGTGAAAAAGATCTTTTTTTTTTTTTTTTTATTTGATACCTGATATTATTTTAACTACCTTTGCTCCTCAGCAATGTTTGTTTTAAAAAAACAATTATTAAAATTATAATAAAATCTAAACATGATGAAAATGTGCTTATACATTTTTTTTTCTCAACAATTTACAATAAAAAAAATATTAAACACTATTTATTTATTAGATCGTTTATTTACAAGAATAATTTTATATTTACAACATTCTAAAAGTTAATAGAACTGTATTACAACTAATGCAATGCAATATTTATCATTTACCAATTTATAAAGAAATAATGAAAATTTTTTTATTCATAAATTATTAAAAATATATGAACAAACTATCAGGTCATCCCATAAGTTCTGTCCGAATTTTGAATAAAGAAAACAAGTGACCAAATGTTACATTTAATTACAGATTCAATCAACAATGTATTTTCCCTGATTATCTATGACTTCCTTCCATCTATTAACAAACTTACTAATTCCATTACTGTAAAATTCTTTTGGCTTTGATTTTTAAGTACTCACAAATGTCAGTTTTAACCTCTTCCTGTGTTACAAAATCTGTTTCTTCCAAATAATTCTGTAAGCTGCAAAACAAATGGTAGTCTGAAGGATCAAGATCGGGAGAATAAGGTGGATGAGGAATTTTCTCCCAACCAAGTTCTTCGATCTTTTATGCCGTGATTCTTGCTGTGTTGGGTCGCGCATTGTCCTGATGAAACATCACCTCTTTTTGATTCACTAGAGCAGGTCTTTTTTTCCTCAAAGCTTGGTTCAAACGCTCTAATTGCTGACAGTATATTTGAGCATTAATTGTTGCATTAGGTGGTAAGAATTCAAAGTGGATTATTCCTTGGCGATCCCACCAGATTGAAAGAAGAACCTTTTGGCCATGAAGTTCCCTTCTCAGCTGTGGCTGGGGTCCTTCCCCTTTACCAAGCCACTGTCTACGACGCTTAACATTTTGATAAAAGATCCATTTTTCGTCGCCAGTCAAAAGTCTATCCAAAAAAGATGAAACAAGTTGGCGAGAATGGAGAGAAGAGCAGATGTCAACTCAGGATTTGAGGTTGTTTTCAGACAATTCATGAGGCACTCATTTTCCAAGTTTAGGAACTTTTCCAAGTTGTTGAAGATGAACAGTTGTATGGTTTGAACTGAGAACCACTGCCAATTCCTCAACTGATAAAGCAGGATTTTCTTCAAGGGCTGCTTCAAGAATCAAACTCAACTGGACGCCCGGTTCAATCTTCATCTTCAAGGGTGAAGTCTCCACCTCTGAATTTTGCAAACCATCTTCTGCAAGTTCTTTCATTCACACATTCCTCTCCATAAACCAAGTGAATGTTTCTAGCCGCTTCAGCTGCTGAGTTTCCTTTCTTGAACTCATAAAGCATTATGTGCCTCAAATGATTCTTGGGTACTTCCATGTTAGCAGGGTTTTAATAAAAAAAAAATTTAATTTTATTGTTCTCTGAAATAAAATTTGATCAGTTTAAATGCATCTAAACATAAAAATAATGTTCAGCTGCATTAGACATTATAAAATACTCTTTAAATTTCGTTCATTTTAACAAGAAGTTAAAATTCAGACAGAACTTATGGGATGACCTGATATAAGGAAATCCTTATTTACCATTTTATAAAGTTTGAATTGATTGGCAATTAGCTGATGTTTTACCAACCATTCCAATAAACAATCTAATGTTTTTTTTATTATTTTTGTTGTAAATTCTCAAAGAACAAAAAAATGTATAAATTCACTTTCATATTTTTAGGTTTTGTTAAAATTCCAATCCTCACTTTTTAAAACAAACATTGCCGAGGAGTGAAGGTTGTTAAAATAATAGTGGTGTTAAAGGAAAAACCATTTTTTTTGTGGACACTAAGGTTAAAGTTCACCAAAATGTTTTTCTAGGCTGATCACAAATGATTAATTTTATGTAAACAAATGCTGAGACAAAAGTACTAAATTTTAAGTATAGCAAAGAATTTCTAATAGCAATTAAAACTGATGATTCATTATATCCAAATATCCATGAGCAAAGCATAAACATTTATTGGTGGTTCTAATTTAAAAAATTAAGTTGTGTTCATGAGAAGTATCTTCTGGACTTTTTTTTTTTTTTAAATCATTTTGCCCAATGCAAGGCAGTAAAGCCACTAAGACACATGGGGTTACTGAGTGTGAAAGAATAAGAAAAAAAGAGAAACGTCATTAAGAAGCAAAAACAATAGAAAAGAAATCGAGAAGACAGACATCTTTGAAACTTAGCATAGTCTGGTTCAAGGCCATATATACAGGGCATCTGATTAATCGTACAAGCAATGGGTTTGTATTTTTATATTTGAATTATTTCACATAACCTTAATTTTTGTTGCTTTTCTGATTAAAAAAAAATGGTATTTAGTGCATGTGTAAGAAAGAGAGAGGAATGCGGAAAAGTTATTGAATGGTTTGCAGAAAGTTGCAAAATAAAATCCTTACGTTTTCCTTGATAAAATCCAGCAGAGGATGAAACTTGGTAAAGAAAAATTTTCTTTTTGTCTTTATTCATATTGTCTTTTTACAGATATTTTATTTATATCTGAATTTTTACACGCAAAAAACGATAGACATTTTGTATCACTTAATTTCAATGATCAACTTTTCCAATTTACAAATAATCAAGTGGAAAATTCCACCATGAATTGTCCAAAGTTTATTTTGGAAGAACGGTACAAGAAATAAATGAATTTTGGACAATTTCTGACAGAATTTCCTTGTCAGAGAAGGATTATTCATAATTTGGCAAAGTTGATTATTAAAATTAATCAACACAAAATATCTGTCATTTTTAATAGGATTTGACTTAAAGAATATTTGCTGCCTAAATACACATATATATATATATATATATATATGGAGGATTGTGAAATGACTTGGCAGATGGAAGAAAATGTTGGTGGAGATGCAGTGTGTTGCAGACAAAGTCTTTGGTTGGATGAGAAGTTTTTGCACCATGTTATATAGGAATAAAGTATCACTGCCAACACTTGAGTTTGAACATAGATCGCCAGTGAGCAAACACAGGTGATCCCATTATTGAATTAGGTAGATCACGTGACCATAGAGGAAACACAAGGAGGAATTAGTATGATGTCTAAACAATTACCTATTGTATTCTATCCTCTATTACTATACAGATCGCTATTCTCTTCTCTACACTATTCTCCATACTGATCACTACTCGGTGGTTACTATTCTAGCGAGTATTATTGAGCAAGTACAATGATGCAAGTGTTATACAAAGGTGCCTGACACAAGTATTGTTCAACAGCATTACTATAGTTGTATTGGCAATTACAAAGTCTCTACAAACAACAAGCATTACAAAAGTGATGAGTAGAAGAAGGTCTCATTAATTTACAGTTAAATTGTCTAGATGTAACTAATAGATGTGACTAATTGTTATATAGGAATAGCGTTGCTACTGACACCTGTGTTTGAACATAGATTGCAGGTGAACAAACACAGGTGATTTCATTATTGAACTATGTAGATAACATGACCATAGAGAAAATGCATATATAGAGGAAGTCCCGTGACATCTAATAATGTTTGCTTTCTCTAGCCTATCCTCTATACTATACAGATCACCACTTCTATTCTATCCTCTGTTACTATACAGATCACTATTCTCTTCTCTACACTATTCTCTATACTGATCACTATTCAGTGGTAAATTTTTGAGCCACTATTATTAGTGCAAGTGTTATTTGAAGGCATCTGAAATTAGTATTGTTCAACGGTTGTTATAGTTGTATCTGCGATTATAAAGTCTCTACTACAACAAGCATTACGAAAGTGACAACCAATATTCGTTGGCATTACAAAAGTGACGAGTGTTTGTTGACATCACAAAACTTTGGGTTACTACCAATAAAGATGGTTTACACCACTTGATCAAGAAATATCCCCGATGGTGTCAGAACACTTTTCAACAGAAATCAACTGGTGTCATGGTTTAGATTGTTGTTGCTTCTGATAACTCAAAATTGCCTTGGTATTCATTGAAGAAGGAGTGAAAATGAATAATATAGTTAGTTAACCAGCAAATGTTGGAGAGACGAGATGCATTGTCCTGGTTGTGAGCCACATTTGAAAGTCGCTCAAGATTGAGAACTGAACCATCACCCACCCACCCAACACACACATGGTCAAATTGACACAGAACTGTTGCAAGAGACATTTCCATGGATTTTTTTTGACAACTCTCACAAAGTATGGAAGAAGAAATCAAATCTTTCTACTCTATGCTAGACAACATTAAGGCTTATTATAAATTATAATTATCACAGGAGACTTGAATGCCAAAATAGGCAAGGAGAGGGATGGTGAAATAGCTGGCAAATTCAGTCTAGGAACCCGTAACAAACTCGAAGAAAAATGGGTCGAATGGTGTACAGCCAATGACCAGATAATAGCCAACGCCCTAATTCCAAGAATATCCAAGACAAATATAGACATGGAGAAAACCAGGAGTAAAAACAAAAAACCAAATAGACTACACTCTCAACAAGAGATTCAGGAATGCAGTTGTACCCTGCAAAACTTATCCAAGTGCTGACTCCTGTTGGGGTCCCAGCTATGGGCAGGTGGTTGACCCCAGCATTGAGGTAGAGAGCATTGTAAAAGTGTAAAAATAGGTTTTGATACCAGAAATACTTTGTAAAGGGTTGTTGCCAGAGATAGATTTTTGAAGGAAAAAAACTATTACCAGCAATATATTTTTGAGAAAAAAAAAATATTGCCACCAATATGTTTTTGAAAAAAAAAATATTGCCAGCAATACATTTTTTGAGAAAAGAAATATTACCAGAAATAGATTTTTGACAAAACAAAATATTACCAGGAAAAAAAAATGTTGTCAGAATTAAGTAGCCCATTGGAAGTTGATATGCCGTAAAACACTACAAAGCGAACCAAACAAAACCAAGTGCTGACTGTGGAAGCGATCACCTCTCTGTTATATGTAAACGTAGGATGAAACTAAAAAAACTGAAGAAGCCTAACGCAGCACCCAAATTACAATGCAAAAAAGTCCTGAATGACCCGAACCTGAAGGAGAAATATATGGACAGTGTGAAAAGAAGATACAAGGGAGAAAATGTAAATGGAACCTCAAAGTGGGACACATTAAGAGAAATTTTAGTCACATTAGCAAACAAGATCATCCCAAAGGAAAATGGATGAAAAAGAAACAAATGGATGACAAATGAGATTCTCGACATGATGCAATGCCAAGACAAGGAACAGAATATAAAAAACTACACAAAGAAATAAGGAAAAAATGCAGGCAGGCTAAAGAGAAATGACTCAACAGAAAAAATGCAGAAATAGAAATCACAGATAAAGGAGATATGCATAAAAAAATAAGATAACTAACAGGATAAAAGACATGCTCATCAACAGGCTGATAAAATCCAAGAACGGAATGCTTATATTAGAGACTGAAAAAGGACTTCAAAGATGGAATGAATATGGTGAAGAACTCCTGTAAAACAAATGAGAACAACTGGCAACACACAGAAATACCAACAGACCAGAAATATTAAAATCCAAAGTAGAAGTTGCACTGGCCAAATTGAACAGAAACAAAGTGACAGGGCCAGATGGAGTTGTAATAGAGATGCTGGCAGCTTTAGATGATTTTGGCATAGACAAGATCACAGAAATAAATAAATGAAATCTACAACAGTGGTGACATACCAGAAGACCTAAGCAGATCTATTTTCATAGAACTGTCTAAGAAACCAGGCACAAACAAATGTAAACTCCATCGGACAATCTGCCTAACAAAACTTATCATCTGAATTCTGATTAATAAAACTTGCAGCAGAATCGGTCTAGAAATAGGACAAGAACAGTGTGGATTTATCAAAGGCACAGGAAAAAGGAATGTGATATTTATCCTCAGAATATTATCAGAAAGAGCAATACAAATGCAGATTGATGTGTACCTGTGTTTTATAGACTACACAAAGATGTTTGACAAAGTACACCACAAAGATCTGCTCAGCAACCTTGACATATTCAGGAAAGACATTAAAACAATCAAGAATCTATATCAGCAGCAAACTACCTGCATACGGACAGAAAATAAGTTCAGCAGATATACGAAAGCAGAAAGGATGTGTGTTCTCACCAGATTTATTCAACATATACAGCGAGTCAATTTTGAGAGAATTAGGATTCCTGCCTGAATTCATTGACAGCCATAATTTTAACAATATATGCAGATGACACAGGGCTCATAGCAAAGATGGAAAGGAAACTACAAAAGCTCCTACAGAAGGTATCCAAGGAAAGCAAGATGAAAGGACCAAATATAAATTAAAAGAAGACAAAATGCATGATTATCAGCAAAAAGAGTGAGTCCAGAATGCAAATTACAGTTTGGGGATACTAAAATCAAGCAGGCACAGTAATTTAAATATCTGAGAAGTGTTCCAACAGAGGACAGAAAATGTGACACTGAGATCCAAAGATGTATTGGAATGGCCAAAGATGCCTTCCAAAAGCTAAGTAGAATATTAAGAGACAGAAAAAATTTGTTAGAAACAAAGAAAAGAGTACTGAACTGTTATGCAATATCTGTCCTCCTGTATGGCGCAAATGTTGAACTATCTCCTCAAAGATGAAGAAGAGATTTAAAGCAACAGATATGTGGTTCTACAGAAAGATGCTGAGGATACACACGTGAGCAACGACAAGAAAATGGATACAAAAAGGAAACTTATGCTTAACATCAAGAAGAGACAGGAAATTTTCTTGGCATTTAATGAAGAAGGAAGGCTTGGAAAATCTGATACTCACAGGACAGATTGAGGGACAGAGGAAAGCAACAAGAAATATACTTGATGAGCTTGAGTAAATGGATGGTAAAACAAGGTTTGGGAGAAATAGCAAAAAGACAAAACTTATTAAGTGCTACAAGAGACAGGAAGATGTGGAGGGCTATGGTCGCCTACGTTCTGAAGGGACTCTGCATATAAAAGAAGAATTAGCTTCCATCCAACCCTGACATTAATCCTATGGACTTTCCAATATGACCGATATTGGAGAGCGTTGTTTCTAGTATCTGATACTCAAGTGTGTCAGACCTGAAAGAAGTTCTTATAATGTTGTGGTACAATTTGGGTGAAGAGGTTGTGCATTTCAGGTGTGAAGAGATTAAGGGTTATGATAAAAAAAAAAAAGCAAACAGTGGCCATTTTAAATTGTAAATATATGTAAAATTTTGCCAATAAATATAACAATCTTTAAACTTTCATTAACTGAAACCTAATTTTTTTTCTTGTTATATAATGGATAAATGTATACACTGCACCCAGCATATGGCTGAATGTGCAGGTGGTGTAATGGATAGTGGCTCAGAATTAGAAACTGGAGATCAGAGTTCAAATTTCAGTCAATTTTCTTTATATTCACTTTCATGCAAATGTTCTTGGAAAAAGGTATAAATTAATTTCTCCTGAAAGAATCCATTTCTCCTTAAATAATAGGGAAGACTGACCTTTTCAGCCTTGGTTGGGAAACTTTGAATTACCAAACCTTAGTAGATGGAACACATTAGTGCAGGAAAATGTGGTTGTTTAAGGAAAAGAAAACCATCAAGAGAAGACTAACCCTTCCTCAGAGGTTGAGTGTGGAGCTAATCACCCCCCCATCCTTATGGAACTATTTGATTACAGAAACCTTAACGGGAGGGGGGGGCTTATGTGCCATGAGGCACACATACACACACACACACACACACACATTTTTATCACTTTAAACCTTATTATTTTTAATGGATAGCCATGTTCGAGTAAACAAACAGTAGCATTTATTTTAAGCAGTATATTTATATTGTTCTACAGGCCTGACTATTCAAGAAATCTTATTAAAGAAAAATATATGCTCTCTAGCAGGATTTGAACTTTTTCCCCTTTGCAGAAGAAACTGCTTGTTAGATCTGATATCCTTTTAACCAGCTCAGCCATGAAGAGCCTTGCTGATCAGGCAAGGCTAAATACTGCCTTTAAACATAATCCTTCTTGTCTTAGATCCTCAAAAGCTCATATCTACAAGCGATTTCTAAAGATAGCAATGGATTTTTATTTATCAATACAACAATTTCATCTACCAGCCTTGAAGATTCACGGAAGCTTATTAAAGAAAAAACATGTTTTCCCAAATATTCAGGCCAGTAGACAAAAAATAAATAGACTGCTATTAAATAAACAGAGAGTTTATTCAGATATGGGTATCCATTAAAAATAACGTTTAAAATGATAAAAATCTGTCAGATTAAAAAAAATATATTATTTTCTTTAGATGAAGAGAAAGATTTCCTCATGTGTGTCTTGCATTCTGTACAAAATGTCTACAGATCTTGTTACGATTTTACTGCTTTCCATGAGACAACATACCAAATTCGTGCCAATCCTTTGTGAAAATTCAGAATAGAAAGAAGACTTACAGATGACCTTTTCACATATCAAGGTATGTATCTTATAGAATCTTTTTCTTTTTTTTTGCCTTCCATCAATATGGCTGTTGCTAACCTCCAGGAGAGTGACCCATTGTTCCTTCTCAGGCTAATGTTTTCTGATGGCATGAAGTGGAAAGATTATATTGAATCATTTTCTATGTCAGCTGCTAGGAAAGTTGGTTTACTGTCATGCTAGACAATTTTTCTCCCAACAATCTATCTTGCATTAAATCTACCACTTGTCCTTCTATTCAATATTGCTGCCCAATCTGGTCTGGTCTGGTGATTCTGCTATGTATTTAGAGATTTTAAAAAAAGCCTGCAATGTTATTGGTCACTTTCCCACTGCTGTAATGAAGCTTCTCTGTGTCTTTTCTCTAAATACTTTCATGGTAA
The DNA here is from genome assembly GCA_963932145.1 of Acanthosepion lycidas. Taxonomy (NCBI): domain Eukaryota; kingdom Metazoa; phylum Mollusca; class Cephalopoda; order Sepiida; family Sepiidae; genus Acanthosepion; species Acanthosepion lycidas. Next base: position 119,377,571 of record OZ010578.1, on the reverse strand, counting down.
TTGTTCTGATGAACTTTCCTCTTTTGGTACCTCAACATTGCAAATTTAAGTGCAGTACTAGATTGGCAGCTAGGTCTCATCATTTTACCATTGAAATGGCTAAATGTAACTGTAAGTTCTATGTTAAGAGTATCTTCTATTGCACTTCTCGCTTGTGGAACTCTTATCCAACTTCTTGCTTTCTATTCACCTTTGATCTTCAAAGTTTAAATGCAATGTCAATTATTATCTTCTGTCTCCTTAATTCCTGCTCTTTTGTAAACATACAGCCCAACACTCGTCCAAGCTTTCCACTGATGATGACCCCATGTTGCATCCCAATTCTCAATCTCATTAATATGCACCAAAGATAATGAAGTCTGTGCTGCATGCTTACAGGGTTATATGACGAAAGACAAACACCACATCAAGAAATAAGGACCCAAATTCTGTTTCCCATATAGGTGTTTTATTTAGGGCTTCACCTGAACATCCAGGTGATACTTGGGATAATTTCTGCTATATTAATTCTTCACTTTACCAATTCCTCACCCATCTACTCATTTTAATATGATGGCTTGGTAATACAAATGGTGGTTTCAGAACTGCACAACAGACATGTCCATCTCCCACCATCTCTCTGATCCAAGCATGACTATTAATATAGATCAGCACCCGGATATACTCTCTATCCTGTCTTGTTGCCACTTGATCTCTAAAAATCTCTTTACTTCCCATTCCCTTTTGGTTAATGTGGATATCTCTTAGAAGCCCAAACTTCAAAAGGGCCTATCTGCTGGTCACTCAAACAGAAATACTTGAGATCAAGATAAAAGTACTTCTTCCCTTTCTATGTGGGTATCTATAGTATCACATTTTCATTAATGTTTTTCTCATCTTTCAAACTCAGCAACCCCCTTGTGTCTTAGTGGCTTTATTGCCTTGCTTGGGGTGAAATGATTTAAAAAAATAAAAAAAGAACATTCAGAACGTGCACTGATATTTGCTAAAACATGTTCAGGTTTTATCCATTGCACTTCAATCATTTTGGCTAGAAATATTTTGTTTGCTATTGTTGAATAGGAATAAAGAGAATGGTGGATGTGATAGAGCAACTACAATGGCAGCAGACAGCAAAAAAGAAAAATTGGGATAATAACTCAGAATAGCGACTTCAGATGTAATCGGTATTAAAATTTAAATGCACTGTCAGTTATATTTTCTGTTCTTGTATTGTTCCCTCTCTCCTTAATGTGTTTCTTTTTCTCATCTTTCAAATTTGGTAACCCCCTTGCATCTTAGTGGCTTTATTGCCTTGCTTGGGGTGAGATGGTTAAAAAATTGTCATATGATTTATTCCAGATTCTTAATCATATTTTAACCGATTAACCAAACAATAATGAATTCCCAAATTATATACAGAATTTCAGTCTTACTATTGTGTTTCTTCCTCATTGGTTTCTTTGGGGTCAATTTGTCTTCAGCATGTATTTTTATACTGACAAAGATACATCAACAATATTCTTGGTCATTGTAAAGACATGTATTTTTTAATATTTGACCCTCCAGTATTGTGGATCATTGTCACAGTATCAGTACTGTGATGATTTCCAATACCCTGTTTAAAATATTTGTTGCAGGACTCACCTCTTTCATTTATGAGAGGTAGATGTTTTGCAGTAAACATTTAATGGCTTCTGGAACATTTGTCTGACAAATTATTTGGTGGACTCATGTGAGTCCAAGTAAAAATAAAGAACACAAAATGGAATTTAAAACAAACAATAATTAAATGCATATATTAATATAAAGAAATTACATTAACGTCTACACAATTGAAAGTAAAGGATTAAATCATTAACAACCTAATGATTAAAAGTGTCCTTCTTTATGGGATACAGGTGTGTATAATATTTGTCTTGCAATAAACAATACTTTGATGTACTATGTTGAAAGTACTCAGAATAAATATGTATCAAGATGGCAATTTTCTCTCATCTTTCAGTAATAACACCAAAATCTTTTCTGGGAGTATAAAAGGATCCAATTGAAAATAAGTAGACAAAACTTGTCTAAATTATTCAATGAAACTTATCTCAGTGAAAACATGCTACCAAATATATATATATATATGTGTGTGTGTGTGTGTGTGTATGTGTGTGAAAATATACAGAAAATAGGAAAGAACTCATTAGATAAATAATTCAAAGTTCTTTAGTATTTTTGTTATTATTTTTAAAAAACAGTGCTCGATACAAAAGTAGAGCCTAAATATAATTATTTATTTAAAAATATGATTCCATCGCTACATAAACATGAGAACTCTTATGTAGCAATGGAATCATATTTTTAAATAAATAATAATATATAGTAAATATCCAAGTATGCTCCTTATCTTATATAAAAAGAGATACTGTATATTTTTTTTTTAATTTAGTTGACAGATGAGTCATAGCCAACTCCCACAAATCTACTAATTAAAATTTTTTTTACTTATCTGTACCTTGATGGGTAACCATTTGGGAATACAGGTGCCATAAGCATGGATGTGCAGGTGGTGTAATGGATGATTGGTTGGAATTGTTAATCAGAGAGCCAAGTTCCAATCAGTTTATATATTGATTGTAATGTAGAATTTATCCCCCACTTTATATCCACATTATAATTTCTTGTTTGTACATCAAATTCTGATTAGGTATGAATCCACCTCTTCTCCGCCCAGCTATGGGTTAATTATTAAGACTTGTATCACTAAACCATTATTATCTAAAAAAAAAAAGTTCCTACAATCTAAAAATATTTTCTAGCTTTAAATAACCTGCAAATCTTTTAGTATCATCTTGTAATATTATGCCTATCTGTCTGGCCATTCACACATTCATACATTTAATCATATCTGCACTCACCCTGACATATGAAATTATTTGTTCAAACATTGTTTTTTGAAAAGAATCGAGTAATAGTAGTAAGTCAATATTTTTCCAACCCCCAGTCTGAAACTGTTGTTGCAAATCCTCTTTTGTATTAGAATTTCAATAATATTTTTTCTCTACACAGAAACTTGACACCTTGAAGTTAGTTGGTCTATATATTCATTGTATTTAATTCAAATTAGTTTAACACAGCTGTTGGCATTCACTGGGAAAATTGATTTCCCCCTCACCAAGTATGTTAACTAAAAACTGTAACAGATTGGTATCACCAGTTGCAATTAGGTAAAATAGAAATAAAAAATAAAATGGAATACAGAGTGTTTCAGTAAAATTGATATCATTTCATAATCTAATAACATGCCTAATTCTTCTTTTATCACCATGTGTAGAAACAACTAAAAAATTGTTTGATAGTTCAGTTCGACATTCCAAACACCTGAAGAAGGCCGGAGCCTACAACAGCCGAAATGTTGTAATAAATATGGCGACAAAGATGAGGACAATAGTCCAAATAATGTAAATAGTGTACATAATACCTCATCTCAGAAATATAGACAGAAATTGTTTAACGTTTTCTTTTCATGTATAGAAATGCCATTCATTGTAAAAGAAAAGATATTTTGTGCATTAGAGTATGCACAACCACAGTTCAAACAAAACTGTGCAGCCTTCATTTTTTTTTTTTTTTTTTTCTTTTAAGCAATTCACCCCAAGGTAAGTGGGAGTGTCACTAGGATACAAGGGGCTACAGAGAGCGTAAGTAAGGGAAAAGACTGGGTATAGGGGAGGGATTGAGGAAAGGATAAAAAGAAGAATAGGGATCAAGACATCAGAAAATGTTGATTGACATTACACTTAAATTTTTGAAGATTATAGTTATCAGAGAAGCAACAAAGAGGAAGGGAGTTCCACTGCCAGGAAGTGCAAGAGAAGAAACAGTTGAAATAGAAAAGGCAGTTACATTTAACTGTTTTGATAGTAAAAGCTGTGACCAAGATACCAACTTAGTATGACACTTAAATTAATGCAGTTGGGACACCAGTGAAAATAGCTCCTCAGAGCAGATGCCATGAAAATATTTATAGAAAAGACAGAGGGAAGCCACATTATGCCAGTGAGAAAGTGACTGGAGTCAAGATGCCAATTTGCTAAAAATTCACCAACTTCAATGTAGAATTGGACATGCCATAAAAATGTTCAAAGAAGAAGGTTGTCTCTCAGACTTGATGTGTGCCATGTCACAGGAGGGAGAATATATTGAAAACTTGGGAAATTGTTCATAAAATCTACATACCCTTGAATTTCTCATTCAAATTTTGACAAATTTTATTCTGCTCAACAATAAGCCTGTTTAGTTTCATTTACCTAGATTATATAGTTACTCAAATATTTGCATCTCAAATGAGATCAAATTTTTGAAACACCCTTTATAATAAAAATAAAATAGAAAAATTGATCCCCCCCACCAAGCATATAAGCTAAAAACTGTAGCAGATTTGTATCACTAGTTGTTCACATAGAAGCTAATAATATCCAATGAGTAACTATGAAAAATAAGAACTGAATAAAAGAAAAAATGTCCTTAATTTAAAATTCATTCCTTCTAGATTATTTATTCTAATTAATCTAATTAATCTGGTGACAATGCTGTTTATCTAGCACAATTTGTTTTCCCTGCTTAAAAAAAAGCAAAAATGTCCACTCAAATGATTATTTATTGGAGTAAATGATCATTCCAATAGACATTATATGTAAATTTATGAAATATATTATGTTGACATTTAAATAACAGGGCCTGTATAAACTACACAGATTTACTAATAAATAAGTAAATAATGTACTCTGTAATTTTCAACCAATGACCATTCCCAAATAGTCTGTGAGGTCATGAAACGTCATTTAACCTCTCACTACAAGCAACTGCATTTATCTAAGATGACTCTCCCATTCTCTCTGTATCATATTCTTTTGTCTCTTTATGTCCCTCTCACTCTGATTTACTCTCAATGTCTCTCTCTTTTTCTGTTTTCCTCTCAGTATTCATGATACCAAGTGTGGCATACACCATACAAACAAGCATAATAATATATACGATATATATATATATATATATATATATATATATACCCTTGTGCAAATTAATTGAAGCAATCATTTTAGTTTCCTTTCTTTTACTATACTGTCAGTTTTAGACCCACTGGAGTGATAGGGTGTTATTGATTTTTATCTTTTTTCTCAGATTAGGTCATTTGCAGTGGTATGCAGTAATATGAATCTATTTTCAGGTTGTATGATTAAATTTGTTTGGCCTTGAAAAATATTGCATCATCCATGATTGTATCAGATTTTTATCACTCTGAGGAAGCATACAAAAATTGTAATGCTGCACGAACACACTGGCAAGCCATACCAGTGAGCAAATCAAAGTACTATAGACTGGCCCAGAAACTCCCCTGATTTAAATTCAATGGAAAATCAGTGGCCAATCTGCAAGGAACGACTTCATGGAATGGACATACAAAGTACTAACATGTACACTGAGTCATGTTTCATTAGAAAAATATGAAAAAAAGTAAATAATGATGGAATTATTCATTTTGTTTCGATTAATTTGCACAAGGGTGTAAGTTAATACAATAAAAAAAGTTTTTTTTTTCACTGTCAGTAGAATTTGCTAATTTTTATCAATTCACTACAAAATACTCCTCAAATTTTCTGTTAAGATGTGATACAAATTTGTGTAAGTTTTGCATTTATCCTTTAAAGCAAGAAAAATGAAAGCCTTCAATCTAAAATAATATGCAAAGAGGTATAAGGGAAATAAATCAGTTGAGGTTACACGGAGTAGACAAAATTACATGAATGTCTTGAATTACTTTTAAGGGATTATCAAAATGAATCAATTAATAACAATTGTTTCCTGCAAACTAAATCTGTGAATTTTCATCTCAACTGAATTCTCATTAGTTGAAAATGGTCAATGCCGCTAATAAAATTTATGTAGAAGAAAATTTAAAGATAGCCAAGTGGATTAAAGCATTGGTTTGTGAATTTAGTGACATAGTAATTGTGAGTTCAATCCCTGATCCGGGCAGTTGGACTCAGTGGAAAAAAAGCAATCAATAACTGAACAATACTAAAAATAAGAACTAGACACAATAACCTTAGACATAGGCAATGGAATGAGAACACTCTATTACTGTATATTAAATAAAGGGTTCTGTTCAGAATTCCCTGCAGGTTACCCAGATCGATATACACCTGAAGAAGACTGGAGGGTACAATGACCAAAACGTTGTGACAACAAAAATGAGGATAATAGTCTGAATATAAATAGTGTAAATAATACATTAAACCATATCCTTTTGGTATCAGTTTAAACTGACTGAATCCCCATTCCTCATATATTATGAGCATTTTGCTTAACCCTTTAAACCCTGCAATTCCTGAACAATTTTAACCCTTCTTCTGCCTGAGCTCCTGAGTCAAAATTCACAAATAATTATGTTTCATGGTAGATATAAAAATACTTACAAGTGTTAAACCACCATTCAACTGGTGGCTGGGCATTGTCATTTTTCTCTACCACCAGTAAAGTGATGGTCAAGACTCAAAGGGTTAAAGTTTGTATATTCTTGTTTTTAAATGAAAACTTAGAAATTTTCTGACATGTTTCAGTGAAATTTTCACTTTCCAAAATTCGGTTTATAATTATAGTTTAAATATAAAAAAGGTCAGGAGTCTATGGGTTAAATTTAATGCAGGTCACTTGGAGTTAGTTCAGTTTTACATCCCAAAACAATGATCATAAGATTCTGCATTTTAAAAATCAGAAGAATGATGATAATAGTGGATTATTTTTTTCTTTCAGGAAAAGTGGGAGTTTTGTTCAAAAAGTGATGGAAGCAAAGAGGATAGAAAACCATTCAATCCCTCAACATGAGGCCTTTTTTACCAAGTGTAAAATATTTACTCTGCTGACGAGAGAGCTGAAGCACTTAGTAAGGACTGAACTATGTAATTTGTGAGATAACCCGACTGACCAAATTCTTTGGCCAAAACCATTTTTTGTTTTACCAAAGTAGTTATTTTCTATGCCTGGACCAGTTTGGGCATAAGGCTTTAAGAACGGAGCATCCAATAAGGATTGTTGACTTATAATCATATCTTAGTTGAGACACCAAAAAACAGTTTATGTACTATACTTGCTACTTTTTTATTAACTCATAAATTAGTCAATGTGTGTAGTAACTTAACATAAACACAGATACTCAGACATTAGTCAAAACACACACATAGCAGCAGTAGGGTTTAAGATTTTGCTAAACCCTACATGTATAGGAGTTCCAGATTAGTTGCGAAACCTTCTAATCATGACACATCTTCCTGCTACATCAGCAGGAGATATGAAGCTGTTGGTCTCTTTTCATCTCCAGGATGTGAACAGGCAACAAGGACTCAACTGTCCCACTTCTGACTCCACATTCCATACCTTTTTGAAAGCAAAACTTTCATCATTCTATAACGAAAACATTCACATAAGATAAACATTTTGTACATTGTTTCTCAATAGAATTAATGTTTAGACAATTCATATTCTTTTCTCAGACTTATCCATAATGTCCACGAGTATAAATTATTATATGTGGTTTTTACTTAGTGATTTATTTTGATAGATGACACTAAAATTCAAATTTAACCATCAGCCAATATGCATAACATATATACATATATACATACATATATAGTGATGTCAAAGATAGTATGAATCCAAAAATGCTGACTGTCAATGGGACATTCAGAGAAAATACATTTAAGGCATGCAGTCATTGAAACAAAGTGCTCGATATCAAAGATAGAGCATTAATAGGATTGATGGGAGTAAAAGTTTGTCACTTAGCTGATTGATGTTACCTGCAGCATCCCAACTCTGGAGTTTAGTAGGTTGGCCTGCCCATCAACTCTTCAGGGGTATCATATAAAAATATAAGCAGTAAATTGCTGATACCCACTGAAGAGTGGATGAACAGGTCTGCCTCCAAAGCTCTGGAGTCAAGATGCTGAAGGTAACATCAATCAGCTAAGTGACAAACTTTTACTCACATTAATCATATGTATATGTGTGTGTGTGTTTTACTGCTTTTAGACTACAAATTTCCCATGATTTCTCTCGAACGCCTATATCTGCTCAAAGCAAATCTTAATGTAAAAAAATGACAACATATATTATGAAATGGACTAAATCCAACAATTATTTTAATATATTTATTGTTTATATGCTATTTTTATAGATACAAATATTTAAGTAAATGCTCTGTTTATAATAAACAGTATTAACAACATTTACCGGCCTGAATGTCCAAGAAATTTCATAGAAAATATGCGTCCTCCGACAGGAATCAAACCTGTATCCTAAATGGAACCATCATAAGCCTGACGTGCTATACCATTCAGCTACAGAAGAAGCATCTGGTTAGTAAGGTGAAATTATAAGTTTTATAATTATAAGTTTTCTTTTTGTTATTTCTCTCAAACCCTGTTCTACCATTCATTTACTCAAGCTCATTAAGAATGTTTTGTGCTGCTTTCCTTTGTCCTTTTGTCATCAATCTGTCCTGTGGGAATCAGATTTTCCAAGCTTGCCTTCCTCATTATGTGCCCCAGAAATTTCAACTGCCTCTTTTTGAGGTTAAATGTAAGTTTCCTTTTTGTTTCCATTTTCGCCAAAACCTCGTCATTGCTCATATGTGTGATCCATGGCATCTTTTTGTAAAAAAACATACTGTACTTAAATTCATAAAGTCTAGGTACCATCGAGGAATGTTCATCAGAAAAATTACTATAAAAGTATTTATAGAAAAGGTTTTGGTCAAATCTGTATTGAAGAAATAATGATAAACACACACACACATAAGAGAGTGCTGAAAAGTTCTCAGCTAAACTCAACCTGTTACTCAAAAAAAATTTTTTAAGTTCATTTTAGTTATGTTTAGAACTTTCTAGTGCACACACATACATACATACATACATACATATATATATATATATATATATATATATATATATATATAAGAAGAAATAATGATGCTATATATATATATATATATATAAGAAGAAATAATGATGCTATATATATATATATATATATAAGAAGAAATAATGATGCTATATATATATATAAATATAAGAAGAAATAATGATGCTATATATATATACATATATATATATATATATAAGAAGAAATAATGATGCTATATATATATATAAATATAAGAAGAAATAATGATGCTATATATATATACATACATATATATATATATATATATATATATATATAAGAAATAATGATGCTATATATATATATATATATATTATAAGTTAATAGACTTAAAATATGGTTTTTCGCTACACAGTTCCAACCATGTTTCAAAAATGGAAGCTAAACGCCCCGAATTTAATTTTGTACTTAAATTAAAGACATTAGTTCCATTTCATCCTCAAGCGAATTTTGGAGTAACTTTAAAAATTACAGGGTTTTAAATACACAGCTAAAACAAAATTCATGTTTCCAAGGTTACAGATAAATCTATTTTGCTAGACTAGGAGTGTCAGGATGTTCAATATGTTTATATTTTAATGTATCAGTTATTGTTACATTTTGGTAGTGGGTAGGGATGTATTTTTCAATGAAATCTAACATCCGTTAAATGCGTGTCGTCTGGATTTTTTTTTTTTTTTTTTATTAACGGCTAAAATTCTAACGGCATTTTTTTTGTTCGTATATTTAAAGATTTTGGGGAGGTGTCTACGTCAGATTAATACTTTTTATTTAACTACGATTTGAAATATTTTTACTTTTAATTTTTAATATACTATATTTCTATCAAGAACAATTAAATGTAATTAGAATCCCTTACAGTTTGTAGAATTATTATCACATCAAGTATATTACTATTTTTTAAAAATTTTATTCTTGAATATTATTTAAGTAAAATTTACATTTCTCTGATTAAGTAAACTTTAGTTATTTATTTAATTACGAATTAAAAAGAAGTTTAGGTTAGAATTCATTTTAATTAACTACAATTTTAATTATAACTTTGAAATATTTAAATATATTTTAGATTCCATTTTTGAAACATGGTTGGAACTGTGTAGCGAAAAACCATATTTTAAGTCTATTAACTTATAATATTAATGCTCTGTAAATTTACATTGAGCACTATTTTGTAAAAATAAAAATATCTATAAGAACACCGGATTATATATCTTACTGTTCTTTCTTTTTATTAATATACATATATATATATATATATATATATATATAATAAGAAACAATGATGCTATATATATATATATATATATATATATATATAGCATCATTGTTTCTTATTATATATATATATATATATATATATATATATATATAAGAAACAATGATGCTATATATATATATATATATATATATATATATATATATATATATAAGAAACAATGATGCTATATATATATATATATATATATATATATATATATATATATATATAAGAAACAATGATGCTATATATATATATATATATATATATATATATATATATATAAGAAACAATGATGCTATATATATATATATATATATATATATATATATATATATATATAAGAAACAATGATGCTATATATATATATATATATATATATATATATATATATAAGAAACAATGATGCTATATATATATATATATATATAAGAAACAATGATGCTATATATATATATATATATATAAGAAATAATGATGCTATATATATATATATATATATATATAAGAAATAATGATGCTATATATATATATATATATATATATATATATATAAGAAATAATGATGCTATATATATATATATATAAGAAATAATGATGCTATATATATATATATATATATATATATATATATAAGAAATAATGATGCTATATATATATATATATATAAGAAATAATGATGCTATATATATATATATATATAAGAAATAATGATGCTATATATATATATATATATATATATATAAGAAATAATGATGCTATATATATATATATATATATATATATAAGAAATAATGATGCTATATATATATATATATATATATAAGAAATAATGATGCTATATATATATATATATATATATAAGAAATAATGATGCTATATATATATATATATATATATATAAGAAATAATGATGCTATATATATATATATATATATATAATAAGAAATAATGATGCATACACACGCACAAGGATGCTGAAAGTTTCTCAAATCACACTATTACCTAGAAATAAACTTTTGTTTATTTTTAAAGGCTTCTTAGATATGTTTGGAATTTTCTGGCATATATATATATATATATATATATATATATATATATATATATATATATATATATATATATGGTTATTTTTAATTTATTTTGCTTAAACATTATTTTTGATATTCGAGCGGAAACTGTTTTTTAATTCAACATATTTTTCTGACCAGATTTCTCGAATATTCAGGCCAGTAGATGTAGTTGGATAAAAAATATTGTTTAATTGAAAAAATAACATTTAAACAAAATAAATTAGAAATAAAAATATGTTGGATTTAATCATTTCCTAAAAATAAATAAATAAACACACACACACACACACACACATATATATAAATGAGATAGCATTTATTTATGATCAACAGTCAAATGAAAACAGTTCCAATTGTTAAGCTCAAAACAAAAAGAGGCACACCACCTGTTTTGGACCACAGCAGGGAATGACAATTTCCAAGTAAAGAGAGAAATATTTTATGGAAGCCATGATGAGTGATAAAGAAGAGACAATAACTCCATCAGATTCTTTTACTGATTTGGATATTACCAAAAAGAATTATGGTCTGTAGATTTTAATTATTACCAATCTATTCTATTTTTGTTAGAATTTTTCTATCAGTTTTGTGAATGATCTTTCAATTTCTCAGTTTTCCCTTTCCATCTTGTAGCAAGACTTAAATTAATTTTATCAATTCTGTTTTTTCATGTTATATTGTTTGCATCCTTTCATTTTTTTTTTAAACAACTACATTGTAAAGTAAATCAGCTATTTTTTTTCATTTTCTTTCTTTTCAAAATGAAGTGAATATTTTCTTAAGATTAGCTAAGTTTGGTTCAAGGACAAATAAAGGTAAATAAGATTGTGTACCTTCAATCTTTTAACAGGGATGACCTGCCCACCTGCTTTGAAAATGAGTGCTTAAAAATTTACTGACACACGTACAAATATTTAACCGGTTTCAAAGTCAATTTGATAAAATCTTAAGCTTAATTTTGTCTGGCACAATGGAAAATGAAGTGGGAAGGGAATTAAGAAAATTATGTCATGCGTATCTTTCAAACAGAGAGGGTCTATCTCCTTTGAATATCAGCAAATAAAATCCCAATTGTGGGGCTCAATGGGAAATATATAACTATGTCTGTTACGATAGTCTTATGTAGTAGTTTTCAACCATTTTAATTAACCTACCATCCTATTATTATAGATTCATAATAGCCTAATTGAAAATAAATTGTATGTTTAGTTGATATTAGAAAACATGCTACACTTCAATCTTAAACAAATTTGATGAATAGAACCACAAACTCAAATAATGCCTTCAAAGTCAAAAATATTTTTTTATTTTGCCAAAATATATAATCCTTTTCTATGTGTCCCTTCAGGACATGCGTGATCATGGCTCTTCACAACTTCCTGTCCTTTTTAACTCTTAATGAAATTTGTCTTTTTGCTATCTCACTTAATTCCTGTTCTGCCAACCATTTACACAAGATCATAGGTAGGTTATTTGCTGCTTTCCTCTGAGAATTTAAGGTAAAATTTGAATCAACCAGGAACAAGCAATCGGACTTTCCCCTTGCCTATCCCGATAGACACTAACCATCTGAAACCTTACTCTGTCACTAACTATGTCGGAACCACAGATCTTGCTAAACCATTTTACTCTTGATTCATAAAAAATGCATCATTTTTGGTTTTGCTCTTTTTCAACCTTTCATTTTAAAAATATGACTAACAATGGTGAAGTTTTTTATGTTTTTACTGCTTTTTCAGTTAAAAAAAAATTTTTTTCTTAGAGACAAAAATTTTGCTCATAGTTTCCTCACTCTCATTGAATTATTTCTTTTTTAGAATATGGCTTTTGGCTTTTTTTTTTTTTTTTGTCAATTTTGTTATTTTAATTTAAAGTCTTATGTAGCCATCAAAATTTTAACTGGCATTTAATGATTAATGACAATTTAATGATTAATGATAATTTAATGATTAATGATGATTTAATGATTAATTTAATGAAAATTTAATGATAATATCCAGTGTGTGATAATGTCTGACAGGGTGAAAAATCTTATTTGAATATTAGAAAAATGCAAGGAAAATTAAATAAACAGACTGTGTTGATTGAATTCAAAAAAACCTGTTTAAACGAATTCTTGGCACCTAAGTAGACCTTTATATATATATATATATATATATATATATATATTATGAAATGGACAAAGTTCGACAATTATTTTAAGACAAATATTTTCTATGAAATTTTCTCGGACATTCAGGCCGGTAAATGTTATTAATACTGTTTATTATAAAACAGAGCATTTACTTAAATATTTGTATCTATAAAAAGAATGTATAAACATAAAAATGTCTTTATATATAATGATAAAATACCTCTGACAGCTCTTCCCTATTGGCATTAACCAATTCTTTAATTCTCCCAGGTCCTCTTTATACACTAGTACCCTGGGTCCTTCCAACAGGTTTTTAAATTTATCTGATATCTGAGGCTTGTTTGCCTCATTTCTATCTGTAAAGTGATCTTCCCCATCATCCGATCCATATTTGCTCATTTTCTCTAGCGAACCATCACATAGAAAAGGGGAAACAATCTAGAAAAAATCCAGTTACAAAAAAAAAATTTTCTATTGGTGAGGTGCAAGAATTATCACAAGAGAAACACGGAAACCAAAAAGTGTCTTACCTGTCACTTGAATTGTCCTGTCATCGTTCCAACTTTCCAAAAAGTTTCGGGGATTTTTAGAACGTTTTAGTCAAAAAGTTAATTGGTTCTACTCCTTCAATGAAATGATCTTCTTCTTCCCTTTTTTGGTTTGATCACGCTGTTCTTTGTCTTTGGGTTGATGTTCTAAGTTTCTGTTGGCTTCTCTTAGGTCGCACACTGAGCCACAGCATTAATTATAACACCACCAACTTTGCTTGGTTCTGGGTTGTTCCCACGCTGGTCAGGACTGCTGCCAGACAACTGATAGTTATTTGCTTTCCACTGTGTTCCTTCGTCACTGTTTTTCTTCTAAAACTTGGAGCAGGTTCAATCAACAAAGAAAGAGGTCAGTTGGGAATTCTCTTGGCAACAGGTCACATGGATTTCAGCAACTCCTTCATCCACTGCTGTCTTGTCTCGTCAATCAGTTCAAAACAATAATTTTTCCAATAACAAACTTTCTGTTTGTCAATTTTATTATTAATTAAACATATTTTAATTTGTATTTAAAGATGGTTAAAGAAGGTTTATTGTTCCACTGAAATTTATAGTTAACACCTTGCATTAATATTTTGTGTAATAGTTTTTTTTTTTAAATGAACAAAAAGCACCCAAAATGTCTTAATGCAAATATATCCTTATTTAAATTATGAAAATAAATTATTTTATGATATCAATAGATATGTTTTACTCCTTTACATTAAAATATTTTCTTCCATAAAATGTATTTTGAATACAAAATTAATAATTACTACTAAAGTCAATTAAAATAAGGCTTATTGTTCTGCTGGGCTTAATAGTTAACATATTGCGTCAAAATAATGAAATAATAGCTTAAAACAGGTGTAGTCTTTTTTCAAAATCATCAATACATTTTTTATTATACATATTTATTGCTTTCTCACATTTATTTCAAGATACATAATGGCAGCAAATCAGCCTGCATCTATTTATATATTTAATATCAAGCCATGTGATAGCCTCTTCACCTTTCACGTAGTTGTTTATAAAAAAAGTTCTAGTGTATTGATTTGTATAAATATGTTACATTAAGGATATTCAAATTTATCTAATAATGTTATTATAATGCATTATGAATGTATATTATTTTTGACACACATAATAGTTGGAATATAAGATGCAAGTGTTTGTTCATATACACAGATTGATATAAGAATGTGTATCGAAAACAAATACTGAATTTCTTATTAAAAATACTGTAAAAACAGAAAAACTACCATAGCTTAAGAACCCTTTGTATAACTTTAATGAAATTTGACACTACACTTGGCTGAGGTTCAAAGTACAATATGCTCACAGATTGGTTGGAGTATTATGTTTTGTTTAAGCTCTATTGCTGGAACACACGTACATACATACAAGATTTGGGTTTTAGTATTATATAGATTTGTAATAGTTCAGCTAGAAATCTGTTCATTTGAGTCAAGTTGTAAGAAATTTCCTTTTGGCCTTATCAGGCTGGAAATTTTGAGCCCTGAAGTCATTTTCCTAAATTACTATGTTCATTGTTTGTTTTCTTGTTACATTCGCATGAACACTTTCAGCAAAATTTATTTAAGTCAGCATTTTAGAGAAAGAAGTTAAACCAAAGCTCTAAGAATTATTCTTGATGCTTTATGTCCTGACTTTGGGACCAACTGATGTTAACAAAAAATGACATATTCAGAGAGATTTTTTTTTTCTTAACTTGAAACAGAGGCGATTTGACTGTTGGACTACTAGTGCTCAGCTCAACCCCACAAAATCACTAATATATATATATATATATATATATATATATATATATATATATATATATATATATATATATATAAGAAAGAACAGTAATATATATAATCTGGTGTTCTCATTGATATTTTTTATTTTATTTTTTAACTTCAGTTTTTAAAACATGGTTATGACTGTGTAGCAAAAAAACATATTTTAAATCAATTAATTTATAATATATATATATATATATATATATAAAAGCAGATTTACTCTAATCAAGGCAGTAAAGCTGCTAAGACACAAGGGGTTACTGGGTGTGAAAGAACTAGAAAAGAAAGTATTAAAGAGTGTGAACAATAGAAGAGTAATTAGATAGCTGTTGTAGCATACCTACGGATGATAATGGGTATGTTCCCATTTCCATAAATATAGCCATGAATACAGTACATGGTCTAGAGTTGGAGATTCATTAATGGTTGAATTCACTTGACTCACTTCTAGCAGTTGACTGCTTCTTCTATGCATCACTGGCAAATCTTATATGTGTTGTTCTTTTCCTAAGTATTATTGTACATTACCACCTTCATTTGATTATTCTATTCAGTAACCTTCCCTAGATTACAACAATAATGATTGATATTGCATTTAAATTTTTGAAGATCAAATTTAACTGGAAAGCATAGAGCTGGAAGAGAGTTCCACAAGTGAGAAAAGAAACTGTTAGCATAGAACTTACAGTTACATCAAGCCAATTCAATTGTAAATTGATGAGACCTTGTTGCCAGTCTAGTGCTGCGCTTAAATTCATAATGTCTAGGTACCCTAGTGAAGAGCTCATCCGAACAATTATGATGAAAGTATCTCTAGAAAAGGCACAGGGAGTGGGAAAGTGATGAAGCCAAGATGCCAGGTCAGCACCAATAATATTGCAGATTCTTCTTTGGATTTTATAAAAGAATCTCTAAATATATAGCAGGAGCACCAGACCATATGTGGCAGCAATATTCAAAGCATGGATGAATGGTAGACTTATAGACATGTAAGATAGATTCTGGAGAGAAAAATTCTCTAGCAACTTTCTTAGCAACTGACATAGCAATTAATTCCATATTGTTTTTCCATTTTCATGTCAGCAGAGAATGATAAACTGAGAAAGTGCAGGGAGTCACTCCCCTGGTGGTTAGCATCAGTCATACTGATGAAAGGCAGAAAAGGGTTTCTCAGATGATTAATAGAGGAAAGTTTTTTGGAGCCATTCCTTGCCTCAGTTAACAGCAGATTGTAGTTCATTTTTGAGATCAACTGCCTATTTGATCTTATTGAACAGCTCAGACTTACTCAGAGCAAATGGTTGTGGTGTTAGCATAGATTAGTTGAGAACTGATGCCATCAGGAAAGTCATTGATGAAAATTAAGAATAAAGTTGGTCAAAAGACACATTTATACAAAAAAGTACAAAAATGATCTAGAAGAGTGGTCATTCAAGACAACTTACATTTTGTGATTTGATGAGAAAGACTGAATTAGTTCAAAAATTTGTCCAGAAATGCCATAACCTATCAACTTGTGAAGAAGACTGGTATGCCAAACTGTCAAGATATCCAAAGCAATAGTTCGAGCTTCACCATTCTTGTCTAAAGCTTGATAGACTCTTTCAGAAATAATCATTAATACATCAGCAGTGGACCTGGAGAAGTGAAGGTCATATTGCTTATCTGAAAGAAGACCCTGCAATGTCAGATGCTTAGCTAATTCAAAGTTGATGAGGGCCTCCAACAGTTTGCCAAAAAGTGTTAGAAGGCTAATAGAATGATCAGATGGTTCACCTGAATTCTTAAAGACTGGAAAGACAGACATTTATTGTAGAACTAGCAGTATAACCCATCTTTGACCGGTTCTTTCATTACTGGGAAATTTTGCCATTCAATTGGAGCAGTTTAAGTTTGAAGTTAGCCCACCTGAAAATCAATATTAGTAACATTTGGGTGCAACTGAAGCATATCCCCAAATGTAGGGGTTAACAATTTGAAGGGGGGGATGGCCCTGAAAAGGGAACTGTATAATAATAAATAATATTTAAACTATTTTTATTAAAGTTTTTATGAAAGATATATATCCAAGAACATATAGTAAAATGTTACTGAGAGTTATAATAGGAAGTAGTGGAGAGCCATTGTCGCCAACACTGATATCTTACTCATTTTGTTTCACCCTGCATTACTCCTTGTGCCTTACATGGTGGGGGGGTGATTAAAAAAAATATATTACTTATGGTCTTAATCATTGAGAATAAAGTCTGTCTCTGCATTTATTACTGTGGAGAAGTAGTTAGTTTAATGGACCGAAATTTTTTTGAAGCACAGCACTTAGCTGCAGTTTGCATCTGGTCTGGAGCACTTGATGTGTACATGTGTTTACATTTTTCTTTTTTTTTTTTTTACAATGTTTATGCAGAGAAAATAAGAGTTGATCCTAAACTTCAACAGGTTAAAATTATAGTGATCGAGGAAGCATCCTCTTGGGAGTCAGTTCCACAAAGAAGTGGTTTGTGAGAAAATGCTGGCCAAGTGGAACTTACTTCCTGCCAATAGAATACAAACAGAATAAGGGCAATTTGCTACAATGTGTGCAGCATGGTGGGTCTTAATTGTGAAACTTAGAACTGGTGGAACTAAGGAATGGAGCCTTTCTGAACATTTTCCATGGAAATAGTTATAAAGTAGCAAGAGGCTTGCAACATTTCAGCTGTGGGAAAGGGGTTGTAGGTCAGAAAATAATCCATCACCAACAAGAATGCAGAGATGTTTTGGACTATCGAGGCTGGAGGGTGAAATCTGGGCAACTCCTACCTATATATGGCAGCAGTACTCCATTTTCAGTCTGATTTGGTTCTTGTAAAGGTACAGGATAACAGGAGGAGTCAGGTACTTACTGGAGCGGTACAGGGAGATGACCATTTTTAGTGAGGTATCATATGTACAAATACCACTTAAGATCTGAGTTTAAGTCTAAATAGGTGCTCAAGGCCTCCCAATTGGTGAATCTTCTGAGTCCAATTAGTGTTGGTGGAAGATCACTAGTTTGGTTTGTGAGGCATTGTAACCAACAAATTCAAATACAGTCTGGTGAATGGGTGCTCAAAATATGAGGCCACTCTGGTCAGCACCTGTTCATCACAATAGGTGGAAGTTCAAGATCCACTTGGTGAGGATAAAATAATCTTATCATGAAATAAGTTTATAATATTTGACTTTGTGGATGAATCTAAGTTTCCATTTTTTGTTTTTTCCATAATTACACTAACCAACCTGGAATCTGGAAAGAAAAAATTATTTGTTAGTATTTTGGGGAAATGGTTCTTACGGAATCATTTTGATTGAATCCCTAAATTAGCTGATTAAAACTGTTTGAATATTAACACTTTCAATACTGTTGCCTGGCTGTGCTGGCCCATTTGAGGAAAAATAGGAAATTGCTATAAAGACATTGATGATGATTTCTCATGGACACTACCATTTTGGTTGTGATGAGACACTCTATACCCACAACAGACAATAATTGTAAAAATATGTTATACCATAACCTATACAGTAAAAAAAGGTTGTGTTGTAGACTACTAAATGCTAGTTTGGAAATATCATTAAGCACTAGTTAGTTACTAAGTCAGATACTAGATGTTTATCCAATATTTAGAAAAGCATCATTTCTTTCCCAACATAGAAAATCCTTGGGAGTGTGTTGTAGTAAAAAAAAAACTGTCAACTCATAGTAGCAACTGCAATAGATTTCTTCTGTTTCTCAACTGCAACACTTGTAGCCAAATCGCAGTTCAAACGCTAGCCCGTCGTAACAGTCCAACAAAAAAAGTAGAAACAACAAAATGTGGTCACATGTATCACGAGCAAAAAGCATATGTTCTGTCCACTAGCTCAGAAAATCTTCTGCCTTTATAAGTGAAAAACAACGGCTTTGGTTCATCGAGAGATCTTTCTGATTAGTCACGCCATTCAGGGGAGGGGAGAACATTAGCATAGATTCTAGTCATTGAGGTAGATTTTTGCTAACTACTTTTTGTAATTTTTCTTCGGGAAATCGCACACAGAACAGAAACTTTTTTTCGGGGTAAATGATTATCTTTTTCACTACAGAGTGCCACTGTATCTGAAATGTGACTGAAGTTTAAAATAGGACTGCTCAAACAAACATGGTAAACAATGTCTTAAATGCCTGCTCTTAAGCTACTTAACAATTTCACAGCTGCATTGCTATAACATTGTTGCAGGGCTGTGCTGGATCATTTTATGGATAACTGAAAATTTCTATTTACTGAAAATAAATGACTATAAAAGTGTTGATGGTGATTTTGTATGAGCTCTACCATTTTAGTTTTGCTCAGATATTCTGCAGTGAAGTGAAGGTCATATTGCTTATCTAAAATAAGACCCTGCAATTGAAATGCAACATTGATAAACAACATCCCTCAAATCCCAATTACAATAAAAATGTCACAAGACAGGTTATACTGTATGCTACTATATGCCTTTGCTCATTTTGAAATAACACTAAACACTAATTAGTTTCTAAATGTGATACTAGAGATTGACATTTAACTGTGTCTTTAAAATGCATATATATCTTGACAAATGGCAAGGTTGTAAAGATGTGTAAGAACATCAACTGCAGCAGACGTGTTAATCTTTCTACCAGCTACAATTCTGCAATGCAATTTTTAGATTTGACAATATTGAAAGACAGGAAATGATGTTCTAAAATCATGTGAAAAGGTTGAGACACACTGGTCTACATGATCAAAGCCAAATTATTTGGCCATCAAGAATTTCACCTGATTATTCCTTGATACATAAATAACTGTTCAGTGATTCTAAACCAAGATGGAATTCTCTTACTGCGAGGAATTTTAGCAGTTTGGGAAGAAATTGAGACCAGACTCTTAGAAGACTTGGAACAGAATTCTAAAACCTTGTAAAAAGGTTGAGACATTGGTTTACATGGTCAAATGCAAATTATTTGGCCTTGGAGAATATCATATTACCATATATACTTGTGTATAAGCTGACTTCATGTACAGTGCAACTCATGAATTTTAACCCCTCCAGGAAAAATTTACCTGTGTATAGTGCAACTAGTCATGAAAAATGCATGATTTTGAACCTCTTCAAAAAAAATTACCTGTGTCTAGTGTGATCCTCACATAATTTTTATGTAAAAACTGATCATAAAAACTTGCACTATCCTCAAGTATATATGGTAATTACTTCTTAATGTATAAATACCTGTTTGGTGATTCTAAATCAAGATGGAATTTCCTGTGCTGGAATTTTAGGGCACCAGGAAGAAACTGAAACTGACAAATTGAGAAACTGTTAATCTTTCTACAAAATACGATTCTACAATGCATTTTTTTAAAAGTTAGACATGAATGGAAGGAAAGAAATGATGACCTGAAACATGATGAAAGGGAGCAAAAAAAAAAGGTTGAGAATTATTATTTTTATAGTAATAAAATTTTGTAACATTGTAAACATCCAATGAGTCCTGCTTTCAGTTTTTCACTGACCAAATGAATTTCTCCATGTCGTGTCCCAGTTCACATTCATGTTGGTGTGCATAAAAATTTGGAAAAATCTGTTGTACATTCACAAAGAAACAAAAGGTAAAACTATCAGCACAGCATGAATAAAGGTGGAACTTGGTTCCAGTATATTTGATTATTTATTCAAGGTTTCATGTGCATGATCTGGGCAAGTGAGTAGGCAGGGCCAGATTATCCTTTAGGCTAGAATAGGCCACAGGCTAGGGCCCCTCAGGCTTTTATAAAGCAATGATTTTAATTTTCTAGATGTTATAACTTCGAAATAGATTCATAAACTGAAATGATATCAACATGACAAACTCATATTTATTTTGATTGTTTTATTGTTATAATGTTGGTTTTAAAAATAATATTTTTGTTTTTTTTACTACAGTTGAACTAATTTGGTTTGTAAAAAATAGTAAAATAGTGATATTTCTTAAAGAATATTTTATTGACAAAAGAAGATAGTTTATTCCTAATTCTTTAAATAAGCTAGAATAGCTATGTAAATGTCACTAAAATATATCACAAGTAAAAAAAAAAAAAGAAAAAGAAAAAAAGAAACATATTCAAGATGAGTGTTCTGTCTGAGGGGATCCCTATGATTTCATTAATCTAGAAGCCCCTAAAAGATCATGATCTGACCACAGGAGTAGGTAGATGATATTTGAAGTGACTAATGACAGATTAACAAATTGGTTCTTTCCTTCAGCCAACGAGGACTCTCTCCCTTGAGCTATTTCTCCATCATGGCTGGCAACTCATCATTGGGGGACTTGAAGCTACTCTCTAATGGGTAATCTGGAACTCTTCTTGACAGACAGTGACAATAAAGCCTATCTTCAAATCTAACTATGACTGTTTATATAAACCTGCAAGTGGAACTTTCTGACTTCCAGCCAAGTTGCATTTGTTCCCAACAGTTTTCATTTACTTTATTTTTATCAGTGTTTGGCTATCTTGAAGATCTTTATAGACTTTACTGTTGGCCATAAGAACACCAGACATTTCAGACTCAGATAAAATCACTTACTGTCGACTTCTATTTGATTGTCCTGATGACAGCCACGTTATGTCCTGTCACAATATAGTGTTCAATCCTTCTCTTTATTTCTTCTGCCACACACAGTGTATTAGAACCATGTTGCCATTATATTTTTTGTTCCTCCCCTTTGTTTTTTTCTTGCAGGATCTACCAATTTAATGGATACATTAGATCTCCCAAATGGAATTGGGCAGTATGACGACTTCCATACTATCGACTGGTTGCGAGACATCGCACGTGACCGTACGCGATACCGCAATATGGTCCAAAAAACATCAGAAGGTTTTTGGCAAAGAATGAAAAAAGCCCATGATGCCTGGTCAGGATGGGTGTGTGCCTTACTAGTTGGCATGGGGGCTGGTAAGTATTAGCTTTCTCTTTTTCTCCTCCTTTTTTTCTTTCCAATATGGTTGCTCTCACTTTCCCCTTCTTTCTATTCTGCTTCTCTTTTATTCTCTCATTTCTTGTGATTCTCATTCACTCATTTTATTCTTTCCTTTTTTTTTGTAACTTTTCTTCCATTTGTTTTTATCTTAATCAATTGGAACTCTGGCACTACTGTTTCACTTGTAAAAAGTAGTAAAGGATTTTTTAACAATTTTTGTAAATTAGCATTCATTAGATATTCTTCAGTTACAGTATTTATCAGAACCAACAATTATTGTTTTTTTAGCATTGTCAGCCATTATTAATTTTGACTACTGTTTCTTTCATCTTAATTTGAGTTGTAAAAATTTAATATAATATTACTACTATTAAAACTAGCAGGCTAAATAAAGCCTATAAGTTTTAATATTAGGTTGGTGCAAAAATAATGACGTAATAATGTCGTTTTTGACATATTTTTTAACGTCAAAAAACGACATTATTACGTCATTATTTTTGCACCAACCTTAAGTAGTAATATTATATTGAATTTTTATTAGATGAAGCATTGTCAGCCATTATTAATTTTGACTAGCATTTCTTTCATCTTAGTTTTAGTTGCTTTATTTAGCCTATTAGTTTTAATATTAGGTTGGTGCAAAAATAATAACGTAATAATGTCGTTTTTTGACGTAACATCAAAAAACAACATTATTACGTCATTATTTTTGCACCGACCAAATAGTACAGGTATATCTCAGGTTATGTTGTTATGAGTTAAGTCATTCTAGATTATACGTCATTTGTTAAAAAAATATATGGAAAAATAAAAATCAAGTTTAAGTCATTTTATTTGACTTTACATCTGTCTGCCACAAGTCATAATATCACTAAAAAAGCGTTTAAAAGAACATAAAATCATGTTACTGTACAATAAATAAGAAGAAAATCATATTAAAATCTGTACATTTACAGTAAATCTTAATATAATCATCAAAGATACTAGAGAACAAAATCTGTGACTCTGTGTTATTGTCTTATTTAGCAGAGTCTTTAAGAGCTCAATATTAGCATTTTCAATGGTTGTTCTAATATCTACTTCTTGGTGTCATTGTCAGCGCCACTCGTGATTCCTGCAAAATTGAAATCCAGTTTAGTTTAGGCATATGCACAGACTTGCCAGACCATACTTTCATTGCTAATGCTAAGTGTAAGGCTCTATCACTGATAAATTATTTTATTTAGAATAATGTACAAATAATGCAATGGTGAGTGCTTATTTGTGGTTTATAGTGTAGTTATTTTGACGTAAGTCATTTTTCGACCTAAGTTGTGACTTCTGGAACCAATTACCGATGTAGGGCAAAGTAGAGCTGTAGTAATATTATATTGAATTTTTATTAAATGAAGCATTGTCAGCCATTATTAATTTTGACTAGCATTTCTTTCATCTTAATTTTAGTTGCTTTATTTAGCCGATTAGTTTTAATAGCAGTAATATTATATTGAATTTTTATTAGATGAAGCTTTGTCAGCCATTATTAATTTTGTGTTGGTTTTCATCACAACTGCTCGATCTGTCATGTTCAAGTTATCAAATGAAAGAAATTTTCATCAAAAATTAACAATGGCTGACAGTTCTTCATCTAATAAAAGAAACTTCTAAGTCACTTAATATTCCAGCCTAAATCTGCATTTATTTCAGGTGACATACTGAGAAATAATGTACACACTGTAATGCAAATGTCAAATTCATGAATGAATTAAAGCAGCAGGTGTGTCTCAGGTGAACTGAATAATTCAACCGTAATTATGTTGTCACATGTGACATGGATTTAATTGGAGAGGATATTTAATTAATAGAGGATTATATGTATGAGGTTGATATAAATTGTCCTTCTAACTTGGGCTTTGTTCAGCTTAGGGCCTTAACGATCTACATTCAACACTGAATGTCTGTACAAGGAAGTACAGAAAAATAACTGAAGTTATATGATTCAACACCAGTCAAGACTTTACAAAGAAAATGTGTGTTGTTTCAAACTTGTTACTTTGTTGCAGTATTTTATTGAGTTTGATTATAATTAATTACCATTATGTTGCAGGTATCTCCTCTTAGGTTGTGAACATAAACATTTTATATTAAATATTTATAGGCTCCTAGAACATTTATCCCACAGACAATATTGGTGAGTCTAGGTAAAAATAAAAAACAAAAGAGTGAATATAAACAAACAATATTGCATGTTATTAACAAAAGGAATTACATGTGCACACAATTGAAATGAAAGGAAAAAGCTGTGAGAATATTTTTGTGTGTGATAGACATGTATGCATGTGTGTGAGAGTATTAAAAAGTCAACAGAGGACCAAGGAAGCAAATGTGCCCTGTTGGCAGCATTCTTTAATGTCATCAACTACAGCTGGAAGTAAGAGTTAAAAGTGGAAGAGAGAGAATATGATTGCCTTTTTGGCGGTGCAAAGTGGGGTAACCCACAACTTCAAAATCATGACACATGATCAAACAACTGTTTTTTGTGAGCAAACAAGATATGAAACTCACTTAATTTTGAAATCTTCTGTTAACATTAAACTTATATGAATTTGGCAAGACGAAGGAGTTAGAGAGATGAAAATGTGACCTTGTAAAAAAAAAATATATTGAAATTGTCTACAAAGCTAGGAAAAGAAAATGGATACAAATACTAATTTTTATATTCAAGAAATAATTGAGGTTGTACTTTTTTTAAAATTATTTTTGTACCAAGTTCCTTCTTTGAAGACACTTTTCATACAACAGGAAATACATACAGAAAGATTTCTTATTGGATCTTTGTTGAAGGTCGGGCAGATTGTGGCTGGTAGTCAAGTGATGTTCCATCATATTTGAAATGTGTTGTGTCATAAAAAGGAAAGGTTAACACACATATAGAAAATAATAAGTAGTTTATTCCAGAGAATAATATGGTACCCATTTGAGAACACAGACTGATGTAATAAAGAGTTAATCATTAACTCCTCTCACTCAGTAAGAGAGAGTGCTGTTTAGACTTAGACCAGTCCATCTTGTGGCAGTGTTCAGCTACTCTACAACAAAATGTAAATAATATTCGTACACTTGTACTTTACCTGAGGCTTTCTCTTTAAAAGTTTCTCTAAGCATTGCAACAGTCTCTGAAACACACTTTTTGTGGGGGTGGAGGCAGGTATCAACTGTCACAAAAATTAACAAATATGCTGACAAGCACCAAAAAAAAAGACATATTTAACAAATCAATCAATTCAAAAGCTTGCCATAATGCAATGTTCACAATGAACTGTTGGGGGTTTTTTTTTGTGGGTGAGGTAATTATTTTACTTCAAACAAAGGCAATAAAGCTACTATGACATTAGGGGTTAGTTACTGAGTGCAAAAAGAAAAGAAAAGAAATATTATTAAAGAGAGAGAATAATAAGCAGACAGGAATTGATGTTGCATTTAAATTTTTGAAGATCAAAGTTGACTGGAAAGCAAGAAACCAGAAGAGAGTTCCAGAAACAAGATGAAAAGAAACTGTTAGCATATGACTTATGATTACATCTAGCCGTTTCAACTGTAAAAATGATGAGAGCTTGCTGCCAATGTGTTACTGCACTTGAATTCATAAAGTCTAGGTACCATAGAGGAAAGTTCATCAAAACAATTACCATGAAAATATTTATAGAAAAGTACAAAGAAGCTACATTATGGTGGTGGCAAGTGATTGAAGCAGAGATGCCAGGTTGAGACCAATAACATTGCAGATTCTTCTTTGTATTTAAAAAATAGTCTCTGGCTATCTTCAACCTTTGTACTCACAAAAAAATGGTGTATCAAAATGTTTTCCCTTGACACTGCTATTATTTTAACTACCTTCCATACTTGGCAATTTTTATCGTTTTAAAAAGTGATGATTAGAATTATAATGAAGCCTAGACATATGATGAAAGTGAATTTATACATTTTTTGTTCTTGAGAACTTACAACAAAAATATTAAACACTATTAGAGTACTCATTTACTAGAATAATTTTATGTTTGCAACATTCTAAAAACTGATACTATTGCATTAAAACTAAGGCAATACAATATTTACCAATTTATAAAAGAAATAAATATGAAAAGAATTTTTATTCATAAATTTATAAACATTTACTAAATTATTAAAATATGGGAACCAACTATAAGGAAATCCTTACCATTTTATAAAGTTTGAATCTCAATAGATTCCAAGTTTTACTAATCATTCCAATAAACAAATAGTGTTTATTATTTTTGTTGTAAATTCTCAAGAACAATAAAATGTATAAATTCACTTTCATGTTTAGGTTTTATTAAAATTCTAGCCATCACTTTTTAAAACAAACATTGTCTACGAGTGAAGATAGTTAAAATAATAGTTGTGTCAAGGGAAACAAACTTCCTTTTGACACACTGTTTTTTGTTTTTTTTGGGGGGGGCATGAAGATTAGAGATTGCTGAATCTCTACAAAGGAAACAAACTTCCTTTTAACACACTGTTTTTTTTATTTGTCTTTTGTTTTTTGGGGGGTGGGGGCATGAAGATTAGAGATTGCTGAATCTCTAAACACCTAGCAGAAACACCATACCAGATGTGGCAGCCAGTTTGTTCTATTCAAATTCCAGTTTTCAGAAGTATATCCTCGGTTGTAAGCAAATAAATATAAAACAATGATATGTTAGCATTTAGAGATTTTAAAGATGTAAGTCTGGGATCAATTCTTGAATTTCCTGCCAAATATTCTACACAGTTTTTGTCTCTGTAGTTTTATTATTTCTGTACATTTTAATTAACATTTATTTCATAATTGCTAATTGTCTGACAAGCAACAGATGTGCTTTGTTCTCCCCTTCATGTATTTCATCTTGCAGGTATGTTGGCTGGACTGATTTTCATTTGTACCACATGGATGTCTGATCTGAAGATAGGCATTTGTCTTAATGCTTTTTGGTTAAACCGGGAACAATGCTGTTGGGCAGCCAATGACACAAATTATGAAGAGGAAGGTGACTGCGCACAGGTACTACATAGAATTCTTCTTCTTTTATGTGTTATGTCCTTTTAAGATGTAGACGATCATGGCTCTCCACTTTCCCCTATCCCTTGTAGCTCTCAATAAGTTTTGTCCCTTTTCTACCTCTCCCAGACCCTGTTCTGTCATCCACTTGCTTAAGCTCGCTAGGTATGTCACATATTGCTTTCCTTTGTCTCTTTTTCACACTGTTCACCCTGTGAGTATCAGATTCTCCAAGCCCTCCTTTCTCATTGTGTTCCAGAAATTTCAACTGCCTCTTTCTGATGTTAAGTATAAGCTTCCACCTTGTTTGCATCCTCTCCAAAACCTCATTGTTGCTCACACACTCTGTCTATAATATCCTTATCATCCTTCTGTAGAACCATACTTCCATTGCCTTGAGTCTCTTCTTCATCTTTGAGGAGAAGACCATCCAATATTTACTGCTGTAAAGGAGGACAAATATCACATACTCTTTTCAGTTCTCTTTTCTTTGTTACCAATGAAATCCTCCTGTCTCGCAATACTTTGGCTAGTTTTTGGAATGCGTCTTTGGCCATTCCAATACGTATTTGGATCTCAGTGTCTCTCTTACTGTCCTTTGTCAAAACACTTCCCAGATATTTAAATTTCCGCATCTGCTTGATTTTAGTGTCCCAAATTTGTAAATTGCATTTCGGCCTCATCCTTTTACTGATGACTATGCACTCTGTCTTGTAGTTTATGCTTAGTCCCTTCTTCTCATTCTCCTTCGCTACCTTATACAGGAGATGATGTCAAATAGTGTGGCTATAATGTTTACTTTCTATAAATGTCTGTAATACTTACTGAGCATAATAAAAATCTGAAGGTATATAATTTGTTCAAGTTTATGATATAAATCTTGAAAGCTCCTGTGTATGTTTTCAAGTTTGTTTACTATATTTTTAACTAGTTTAAAAGGTGCCCTATCAAGTGGCATTTAAGCTAGCTCCTGTGAAGGGTTCTTGATTCAGCCCTCATCACAATAGATAAGGAGGATTAGATGTGATAAACTACAGAAGAACTCAAAATTGATTGCTGCATTTAAGTATTGCATTAATATTTAAGCCTACATTTTAAAAGTTCAATGATAATTCTTCTGACACCACTTAATTTAAAGACAATTTGGTGTATGTAGGTCCTTACTTTCCGTACAAACAGTTATTTTTATTTCATGGGTGACTTTCACTGGATTCTGCAATTAATTTCAATTATTCCCAAATTAATTTCCAAGTTATAAAAATTGTTATCGTACAAAATTTTGTCACAAAAATCACGTAAAAAAATCGCCGAAAACAATCGCATTAATGAAAACTTAGGAATTCAAATCCTGATCTGGGCCGGAATGTTTTTAATTTGTTCATGGAGTCAGCCTTATTCCAAAGTGGTATATGTTGGGTTACGACCTCTGGGAGTCTTCAACTTGACTCCCAGAGGTCGTAACCCAACACATATAGCATGACATACTGACACTTGCATTTATTGTATAGATAGTTATATATTATTATATAGATAGTTATATATTATTATATAGATAGTTATCTCTGTAGTAATCTCTTTCACATTCCTCACTGACATGTCTTTGTCATTGAACCTCCCAGCTGGCTCATTCAAAGTACTCCTTACCGTCCATAATCATTCTCCCTCCAAAATCTGCTGGCTTTTCTGTGTGCCTCAGTCAGTTATGCAGACTTTTTTTCATGCCCACCCACAGGCATTTAATTAGTCCTAAGGTACTAGATAGTTTCCATGACTGTGTATGGCACAGACAATTTTATGTCTCCTTCGTCTTTTGGATAGGCTATGTCCATTACATTCCTCCCACCTGATCACATAGATAGCAGCTGGGAGGAGGGCTCTTGTGTCTGGTGCTTCTCCAAAGTGTTGGTACAACAGGCTCACTTGCCTCTTCAAAAGTTTCTGCTATAACCTACTGATCCTCTTCACCATCAGTTGAATAGTCATCCTTGCATCCATCATTGGTAGATACATTTCATCATCACTTGATGTGGCAACCACAATCTCCACTACAATAGGGAGATGGTGAAGGACTCTCATGTGGCACAGTATTCCTTCTACGTAGACTGCCTGGGGATTCAAGATTCCGGTCATGGTGCTGAAATAGCTTGTAGTAATATATTTGTAATATATCTGTAGTAATCCGTATCATATTCTTCACTACCACGTTTTGATCCTTGTGCCTCACAGCCAACCCATTTAAACATATTCCTTATTTATCCGCAAATCTTCTCCCACCTCCGAAGATATATCTGCCCATCACCATTGATGCACGTTTCTATACTAAGTGTCCTCACTCCAACATCCTTCTTTTTCATTGTCCGACATATCTTTCTACTGACAATAGCCCGAGAACACCCAGAATCCATCAGCACAAAACCTCTCTTCCCACACATGTACACCTCTATTGTGTGCAGTGCTGAATTCACATTTTGCTGAGAGAAGAGACTGGCACTGTAGACTCTCTCACTTTGTCCTTTTTTTCTGAACAATTCCGCTCAATTGATCAGAGTCATTATCAGTCAAATTGTCGTCCTCGTCATCCATCATTGGTAGACACATTCCATCATTACTTGATGTGGTGACCTCAATCTCCACAGGATCCGCCACTACAAGAGGGAGATGGCGAAGGTCTCTCACATGGTGCAGTATTCCTTTTATATAGACTGCCTAGGGATTCAAGATTCCGGTCACTGTTCCTTTACTCGTGTTTTTACCAGCACAACCTCTCCATTTTTATATATTCCTTGTCTAGCTCTTAATATTGAGCACTTTATTTACAAAAAATAGAATCTGCTTTCCTTAAATGCATTATCCTTCAGTAATTTACAGGTTGATATGTTTTGTTAGGCATAAGCGACACTTGTTAGTATTACTTAATTATACATATAGGTGTTTGTTTGAAAAAAATAGATAATAAGTTAATCTACAGTCCAACGTTCAACATAAACATTAGTACATCTGTGATACATTAGCATCTTGATAGAAGGAAGAACAAGAACACAAAAAGGAACACCAAAAATGAAATAAAAAACATTTTATAAGCTAAACATACAATATCTATATGACAACAACGAGTCATGGTAACAAATTGTCTCAAACAGAGAAATTCAGGCATGAATATGAAAGCAAGCAGTACTTAAAGGAGACTAATAAAAAGAATATCTCCAAAAGGGGTATCAGACAACCCTATATTTTCTGTTCCTTTCTTTCCTTGGACATATATCTTTGCCAGTTGAAAACTAAGCTCCCAACAGGCTGTCACATGACCCTTAAAGACCTCTTGAGAGAAAATTTAAACAATAATGGTGGAGTAGTGGATAGCGGCTCAGATTGAGGAATCAGAGAGCTGAGTTTGAATTCCAATCAAATCCATTACATTCACTTATGTGCTAATAACCTGGGGAAAAGCATGAATCTTCTTCTTCCCCCCAGCTATGGATAAATAGCAGGACAGACTGGGTTCTATAGCCTTGGATGGCAACTGGTCTAGGAGAAGAACAACTCTGAATCCAAAACCTGCAGAGGGTTGTTTGGGGACCTTGTGGCACACAGTGCACAAGGTCTCTGCATTCGGCTCTTCAAAGTGTGGTTGGTTCTGTACAAAGCCTTCACCACTATAATCAAATCATATGTGCTGGTGTCTGGCTGTTGGTTCCTAGGAACTGAGTTGCTTGATCCTCATATGTTGTAAAAAATGATGGGAGAGTCCAGCATATATATAAAGAGTGGACACTGAGATCAACACAGTGGTGAGAGTCTGTTTCATGCTTAAACACAATCTTCAGGCCACATGTGTTGTAGCTCAACTGTTTATATAGCTGGTCATTGAGCATTATGGGTAACAAGATCAGGTATTTCTGGTTTATTGTAAAATTATTATCCAAATGGTTATTGGGTTGGCAGAAATCGTTATATTTTAAATTATTCTCAAGGCTATTGAGTAGAAATAATTATGGGCCTGAATTTTATAGCTATTGTACAGGGTTTGTTAACTTTGAACTCATTATTGATTATTATTGATTACTTAGGGTATTTTGTATTTACTCATTAAATATTCATTGTTGATTATTATTATTTTATTTTCTTTGATTTCTGGTGTGTACTCATTTCTTTCTGGGTCCTGCCCAGAGACCTAAGGTCAGAAATGGCATCATGACATTTTCTATGAGGCAATTTCAACAAAAAAACAACATATTTTAAAAGCCCTTCGTAAGATGTGTGCTATACTTATGAGAACAATTTTTTGTATCTCTTTGAGACATGGACTTCCTGGAATCCCTTCAATGAGTCTTTTGGAATCTTTTCCAATCAATCCGAGGGCTCCAACTACAACAGGAATTGTTGATGTTCTCATCATCCACATTTTTGAGATTCCGATTTCAAGGTCCTTTTATTTTGATAGCATTTTTAAGATCTTCAAAGATACATTGCATACTGCAGGGACTGCCATGTCAATAAGTAGGCAATTTTTTTTATTTGCGGTCTCTAATAGCGATCTGGGTGATTAGCTTTGATTTTTCTGTCTGTGTTGTTGTTATTAAATTTACTTGTGTTTATGTATGAATTCATAGATTTTGTTAATTTGTTTATTTCCTTTATTTATTATTTTGTTTATTTACTTATTTATTTTGTGTTGAGTAGTGAGGTATGGCTATTTTATTTTTTAGTTTAGTTTAATGTGTGTGTATATATATATATATATATATATATATTTTTTTTTTTTTTGAGCAATAAAAAATATTAAAAAATTAAAACCTTCAGACACACACACATATATATATATATATATATATATATATATATATATATATATACATTAAGAAATGGACAAAGTCCGACAATTTATTAAAGACATTTTTATGTTTAACATTCTTTTTATAGATACAAGTATTTAAGTAAATGCTCTGTTTATAATAAACAGTATTAAATAACATTTACCAGCCTGAATGTCCAAGAAATTTTCATAGAAAATATTCGTCCTTTGACAGGATTCGAACCTGCATCCTATACGGAACCGTCATTTAGCTTGATTTATAAGCAGTAAATTCGACCTTGCAATCCTTTGTGGCCGAGCGGTTAGGCACGGTAAATGTTATTTAATACTGTTTATTATAAACAGAGCATTTACTTAAATACTTGTATCTATAAAAGGAATGTTAAACATAAATATATATATATATATATATATATAACAAAAGTTATATTTTGTCTTAATTTTTGTTCTTTTATTGTTCTCTCTCCTTAATGTTTCTTTTTTTTCTCATATTCTCTGAACACTGATTAACCTATGGCATTTAGTGACTTTATTGCCTTGCTTGGGGTGAAATGATTAAAAATAATTTTTCTAAAATAAAAAATATCATATTATTTGCATTCTATAAAGTGCATATATTTGCATTTTTCTTAATATTGTTTTACAAGATATAAATTTTTTAGTTTTCAATTTTTAAGTAACATGGTAAATAGTTTTCATGTCTGCATTTTGAAATAAATTCTGATCTGGTAGTTTGGAAAAGTGATTACAGCTATTTTCTTCTCCAGACAAAATTTTGCAGTTTTGATAATTATTGCTGTAGGCTAGTATTGTTTTCCTTATTTTCCATGATATTTTTGGTGTATTATGGATTTTGTTTTTAAGTTCCTATACATATTTAGAAAGGTTTCTATTGTTTGCATATTTACTATTGTTAAAAGATGTTTTATGTGTATAGTTTCTCTGTTTCCATTGTTCTTCAGTTACTCCTATGTATATTTTTTCTTTGTTATATTCTGTTTTTACATTGACTTGGTATATAATATTGCTTTGCAGGCAATTGCTATTTAAGGGACATTCAAATTCAATATAACTGTTTTATGCATAACATCATTTTAGATTAATTTGAATCCCTGTGTTCCATAACATGCCAGGATATAGCCAACAAAATTTTGTCTACCCAGTTCTTGATAATGACTGAGACAGGCAAAAGCACTATCATCAACTTGAGTTTATTCACAATTTTGATCCTAATGTACAACACATAGAACATTTGCTGGAATGGTGTGAACACATAAAGCATTCACAAATATAGTGCTGAGATAGGAAACAACACTGCATAATGACTGTTAGTTTTACACTTCAATAGAATCTTCAGACTATATATATATTTATTTATATTTTTTTACAGTAGTCTTCACCCTGTACAAGGCTCGAGAGCCACTCAGTAAGTAGTACAGCTTATGTGAATGTGGGGAGGATAATGGCTAATCCTAGACTTGAACAGGTTAAGATTTTAATGATCATGGAAGCAACCCCTTGGGAGTCGGTACCACAAGGCAGTGGTTCATGGGAAGAAGCAGCTCAAATGAAACTTACATCTTAGAGGAATATGAAGGGAATGAGGGTGGTTCACCTACAAATGTCCAAGACATGGAGTGTCTTAGCCATGAAGGTTAGAACTGGTGGAACTAAGGAGTATAGTTCATCTGAACACTTTTCATGGAAATAGCAATAGAGAAGCAAGAGGCTTGTGATGTCTTCTGTTTGTGAGAAATGGGGTTGAAGAGTGGAAAATACAAGGACCTACAAGTGTCATCTACATGTCACCTACAAGGACTGAGATGCTTTTGAACCCCAAGGGTGGAAAATGAAGACTATGTTTGGTCTGATCTGGTTCTTGCAAAGGTAAAGTTAGCAGGAGGTGTCATGTACTTACTGTAGTGCTACAGGGAACCAACCATTTTTCCCAGAATCTTTACTGACAGATCATATGCATGAGTTCAACTTTGGGAGTCTGGGTTGAGTTTAATTCTGAATAGGTGCTCAAGTCCTCCCTGAGGGAACATCCCCTCAACACATTTAGTGAACTTTCTGGGCTTGATCAGTGATGATTGAATGTCATTAGTTTGGTTTTTGAAGTATTGAATTTGACCTGGAGACACAAGTGCAGTTAGATGATGGGCAGTGTGTTTAGAAGGGTAGTGACAACAATTGTGTGTAACAAAACTTGTTCTGAAAAGCACTGTACAACTGTCAACTTCATAAATGTTCATTAGTCACAAAAAAAAACAGCAAATCCTCATTGAAAAATAATATTTTGTAATAGACAACTTGCTCTCTCTCTAGTTATTGTACTCCCTCTATCTGTTGTATCAGGCTGTAAGGATACAGAAGGTCATTAACTCCCTTCAGTGGAGAAAAGTCACATGGGTCACGTGATGACTGCTTAATGATGTCACACCATACAATGCCAAAAATGGCAGTTAAATTCGTTTATTTACAGGAGCCAAACCAAAAGATTGCTTTCTTTAGCCTGACACATCATGACCTGAACAGTGGCTAAATCTGCTTCCCCAGTCCATGGTGCTGTTTCCCTTTGGAAATATATCTTTTCCAGATATAGAAACTCCAGCTCACAGTTCTCAATTTGAGAAAATCCAAGTTTTACAGTTTCCCATTCATGGGATATTGCCTCCTCTGGGACATGGTAGATGAATGTGGCACCATTTGAATCTGATGTCCTAAATATTGCTTCTCCAGACACAGGTGTATATCCATATTATAAGAACCTTACTTTTTGTTTCTCCTTACGCTCTGTTTTGCCATCTAGATATATATATTTATATTTTTCTCTGTGTGGGACACATGTATATATAGTTTTGTGCATGTCTTAGAGGTGTAAAAGTCTCTCTGGGGACAAAGCATGTTTGTCATTCTTTTTCTATTCAGCTATTCTGTTCCATCTGAAGAGTAAGTTGTTATTATATCACAGAATACAATAATGCCCATAATGGAGGAAATTCAAATGGGAGAATAAATCTTTCTTCCATAGCAGCCTCCCATTATAACCCTAGCCTCCCATTATAAGGCCATATGTGTTGGGTGGTAGCTTGACTATATATGCTAGTCATTAGGATGTTATGAGTAACAAGGTAAGTTATTTCCATTTTATTGTGTTACTCTAACATACATAATTGTGAATTTATACAACTAAATATAAAAGATTTCTATTCTTCAATAACCAAACCCATGCTAGATAAAGCCATCTCCTTAGCCCAGGAACATATAAAAATAAGTAGATATAAATTAAAAATCATCAAGCATTGCCTAAAGTCACTATTATTCGACAATGAAGTTGATTGGCTAAAGAAAGAAATATTTGATGTTACAATGGGAAGCTTTGATGTAGACAGACAATGACCTGATAAGCATATGTGTACTACATGAACTAAGCAAAATAAACAACAAAAATAATATAGGTCTCTACAAGGATGGTGGTCTCATAATCCTAAGAAACTGTAAGAGACAAAAAACAGATCAAACCAGAAAAATAATCACCAAAATTTTCAAAAATATATGATTTAACAGACATAAAAAGAAACCTAACAAAAGTTGATTTCCTAGACATCACACTCAACCTCAGTAAACATACATATCAATGACAAACTGCTTTACATACACACATCTTCCAACCAACCACCAATAATAATCAAGCAGATGCCATTAACCACAGGTTGTCTATTTCTCCAATGAAACTATCTTCAACAAAGCTAAAAAGAGTATGAAGCAGCCCTAAAAGATGCTGGATTTTTGGCAACACTTACGTACACACCACATAGTACAAAAAAGCCAATAGGAAAAGTAATAACACATGGTTTAACATATACAACAAAAGCATAAAAATAAATGAAGGAAAATATTTGTTAAACTCATCCCTCGCCCATCAAGCATTCTACACAAGAGATTCAACAGAAACATTAAAATCAGTGACAGATGCACTGAGAACCTGATGCAAATAATAAAAAGGTACAACTGAAAAATAACCAACAAATCACCCACACCAATGAAAATCCACCTGTAATTGCAGAGCAAGTTATAAACTTCTCATTCCTATTGCTCAGTTATGGTTCACCAAGTTTTCACTGAGGCCAAGTACAGACTGCTCAGCCCAGAGATTGAACTCAAAATTAATATGTCACCAAATTCACAAACCAACTCTTTAATCCATCCAGCAGTACAAATAAGAACTAGACAAGATATCCCTAGACATTGAAATTCCCAGTAGCTTACCCAGATCAATATACACTTTATGAATGTCAAAAGACACATCAGCCAAAATGTAGTGATATTAACAACAAAGATGAAGATAATAGTTTACATGTAAATAAGTTGGATGTTGTTTTTGAAGAATGTTAATTTTTTTTTTTTTTAAACGGCTCTACTGAAATAAACTTGTGTATTAAACTTGAAATTTAGCAAATATGCATTAATCACATTTTTTTTTTTAATTCTTTTTTTCTCAGTGGTACTCTTATTCCAAATTATTTGGCATAAAAAAAAATCAGGGAACTGGATCCTACATAGTTGAATATATCCTGTACATTTTAATTGCATTGTTCATGGCCGGCCTTGCAGCCATGTTGGTTCGTGTGTTTGCACCTTATGCTTGTGGTTCTGGCATTGCTGAAGTAAGTAATTCTTGATTTTATCTTTGTTTAAATGTGGTTTATCTAAGGAAATTTTGGGGAAGGGGAATTTGTATATTATACACACACACACACACAAATTAATAAATATTCATTTTTTTCCTCACCAGTAGCACAACTCAGAGTTTCATGCACAACGCAATCTTCATGTACTGAGTTAAGACCGACCGTTACATAATTTAAATTTTGTTAAATATATCTGGTTGTCACAATGATGAGGCAATCCATATTTTACACAAGGATTTTTTTTATTTTGAATTTGTGTTTTCCAAGAGTGTATTTTAGATAACACAACTTAATTAGCTTATATCTACTTATGTGTATGCCTTTGGTATAAATATGTATATGTGCATATATATATATATATATATATATATATATATATATATATATAAAATTTTATTATATTTTTATATATATTTATATATATATATAATTTTATTATATTTATATATAAAATTTTATTATATTTTTATATATATTTATATATATATATAATTTTATTATATTTATATATATATATGTATATATATAAGTTTCTTATATTTATATATATATATATATATATAATTTTATTATATTTATATATATATGTATATATATAATTTTATTATATTTATATATATATGTATATATATAAGTTTCTTATATTTATATATATATATAATTTTATTATATTTATATATATATGTATATATATAAGTTTCTTATATTTATATATGTATATATATAAGTTTCTTATATTTATATATATGTATATATATAAGTTTCTTATATTTATATATATATATATATAATTTTATTATATTTATATATATATATATGTATATATAATTTTATTATATTTATATATATATATGTATATATATAAGTTTCTTATATTTATATATATATATATATATATATAATTTTATTATATATATATAATTTTATTATATATATATATATATATATATATATATATATATATAATTTTATTATATATATATATATATATAATTTTATTATATATATATATATATATATATATAATTTTATTATATATATATATATATATATATATATAATTTTATTATATATATATATATATATATATAATTTTATTATATATATATATATATATATATATATATATATATATATATATATATAATTTTATTATATATATATATATATATATATATATATATATATATATATA
Organism: Acanthosepion lycidas; assembly: GCA_963932145.1. Lineage (NCBI taxonomy): Eukaryota > Metazoa > Mollusca > Cephalopoda > Sepiida > Sepiidae > Acanthosepion > Acanthosepion lycidas. The sequence continues at coordinate 119,339,088 of OZ010578.1, read as the reverse complement.
TATAATTTTATTATATATATATATATATATAATTTTATTATATATATATATATATATAATTTTATTATATATATATATATATATAATTTTATTATATATATATATATATATATAATTTTATTATATATATATATATATATATATAATTTTATTATATATATATATATATATATATATTTTAAACCAAAATCTGATACCACAGAGCTTGCAAATTGTTTTGTAACAAACAAAACCACACAACATTTTTCCAACAAACACCTCATCAGAAGAATTGTTGGCAACTTAAATAGAATATTAAAATATTTGCAAACTGACAATCAGCCTTAGAGGAAATGAGGAACTATGATTAAAATATGATTTATTATTAAAACAAGAGAGAAAAAAAGGGGAAGAAAATGGTAAAAAAACAACTCAAATTATTCCAGTAAATATAAAAAGGAAAAAATCAGGATTCACAAGCCTCTTAGTAAAAAAAAAAAAAAAAAGAAAATATACAAAGTTTTCTTTTTGTTGATACAAAGACAGTCAATGTAATTTGATGTAAACTGACTCTAAAATATAAAGATGTTTTGTACATTGTCCAAAACGGTAAATGTCAAAGTATATTTGTCAACACAATCTGGATTATCTAAAAAGGTGCTGGCTTATCACAGACTCCTGTTTCATCTGCACGAGGTATGTATTATGGGCAACAATAACCTGTCTAATCTGATATTGTGCAATCTGTGTTTCAAGAAGCAGTTGGCAATTCATCTTTGTATTTTAGGGCTTCAGAGTAATGAGTATATTATTCCTCATTTATCCTTAAAAAATTACTCAAAATTACCTTTCAGGTCTTATATATGAAGTTGAGATCTCCAGTAAACATTGTAGATGACCAATACTTGAACTTAGCCTAATTTCATAACTCTGTAATAACATATTCTCTTGGTATCAGTTTAAACTGGTGACTTCTTTTTTTATTATAATATGAACATTTTGTTTAAAGTTTGTATTTTCTGTTTAAAATGAAATCTTGGGAAATTTTCCAAAATATTTCAGTGGAATTTTTAATTTTGAAATTCATAATTATTATTAAGAAACCTTCATTTCGCAGGGTTTGGTGACTTTTCTTTTTCCCTCCATGCATCATCAGTTATACCTGATATTTTTCTTTTGAAAAAACTGTTGTGCTATGATATGCAAGTGATACATTGATGACTTTTCTGAAATCAACAATCATTTATTCTTAGATTATAAAAAATAATTCAGTAAAATGTTTGAAAGTAAATAAAAAAAAAAATGGAATTACATCCATACTCTGAGGGTCACTAGGCTAAATGTGTTAAATGTTGCAACCGATGCATTTTGAGATATACAGAAATAAATCTAGTCTTGTGTTCTTAACTTAAATCCTTCTGATGTCCATTTAAAAGGACACCTTTTTTTTTTCATATATTATGAACATTTTGCTTAAAGTTCATATTTTCTTGATTTCAGCTGAAAACTTGCAATTTTTTCACTTTCCATAATTATATTTCATAATCATCCTTCAAATAAATGTTTCTTATATTTTTGACGTCATAGACGTTCCAGATGATAATTTTAATTTCATTGTTTTCTTTATAAAAAAGAAACGAAAGCCAAGCTATTTGTAACAGAAACAACTGTTGCCAACTTGAATTATCTCACCTTATTTTTCTCTTTCCAGATTAAAACCATTTTAAGTGGCTTCATTATCCATGGTTTTCTAGGCAAATGGACACTGTTAATCAAGTCCGTGGGGATGATACTGGGTGTTGCATCTGGACTCAGTATAGGCAATGAAGGTCCCTTCATCCATGTAGCTTGTTGCTGTGGCAATATATTTTCTTATTTCTTTCCAAAATATGCCAAAAATGAAGCCAAGAAAAGAGAAGTAAATCACATTTTTGTTTTACTCTATTTTTTCTTGTAAAAATGCTATAAAAGATACACCCTTTCTTTCCAGTAGTACACTTGGGTGAATGTTTGTGAAGAAAAACTTAAAGCTATATAAATAAATATTTTGTAAAATAAAGAAACAGGCTCAAATTATAGCAGGCATATTATTGGAACATATTCTGTTAATTAATCAATTTCAAAAATAATTTAAAATTTCTTTTAATTGAAAATTATTAATAGAACTGAGTGGATACCAACTTAAAATAAAAATTAATTAATTTATAACTTACTGAAAAATATAAAAATTACACATAATTTAAAACACGTATCAAATTGTTAATCTGAAAAGTTTCAGATTTTAACAATATATAGTTATTAAGTTTTATACTCTTCAAGTAACACACTTTAGAATTGAGCAAAGTATCCTGTAGTCAGAGTTAGTCTGTGTGATAATCTGAATAGTAAGGATATAATAGTCCGAGTTGAAGTCATTAATAAATGTTCCTGCGTCTAGTCTACTTCCTGCCATATAAAAAAATATCTTCATAAGAAGGAATTGAACAATTTTTGTAAAATTTCTCAACAATTTCTGGAATATAAAAATCTTGGATTTACACATTATCTGCTTTTCCTTTCCTATCTCTTTGTAGATGAGTTGAACATTTTTACAAGGTCAAACTTTCACCCCCCACCTTCCACATAACCTTCTACAATATACATCTTTTCAATTTAAAGAGAGACACAAATTTTTAAGATAATACAAACCAACTTGGTATTCTGCCATTATTAGTATCCCTACACACTCAGTTACCTCCCATTCTTTGATTCTTTTTCTATCTTAAAAACTTTTCCCTTTTATCTGAAACCCTAACCCCCCCCACACACACACACAAATGAACACCCTTCATTTATTAAATTTTTGGAAATTGAAAAACCATCCTATTTGATACTTAGACATTTATTCCAGAGGTAAGAATATTACCATAAAAAGAACAAACACTGTCGTAAATAAGAGATGGACTGTGACACTCCTTTGCAACACCATATTTGTTTACGGCCCATTCTCTGAATTACAACAGTCAGCCATATCCAAGAATACCAGGAGCACATGTGATGTGAACCCTGCTTGTATTTTGCTGAATAAAGCTTGGATGAACTTATCTTCCGAGTCTCAGTCTTCATTCTTGACAATCACTATAATGCATTTATTAATGCAAAAAATATACTACTTACCTGTAAATTATTTACCTGTAAATTACTTACATACAAGTAAATCTTATTCTACAATAACTAAGATTCTCATCCAAGTTTACCATTAAAAAAAAATTGAAATCAACAAGCACGACAACTCTAGAAATAAGGATTCTTCTCAGAATCAGATCTATATAAATTTTATTGTTTTTGTGACCACTGACAAACCCTTTTTTCCATATTTTTCATGCATTTCTATAATCAAATCATTAACAATTTCTTTACATTATACATCTAAGAGCTCTTTTCTGTCAGATTATTGTTTATTTCAACAAATCCAAATCAACATGGTGGGGTGTAATGGATAACATTTTGGATTGAAGATTCTGAAAGCCAAGTTTAAATTTTATTTGAGTTCATTACATTCACTGATGTACTAATACTCTTTGTGAAAGGCATGAATTCATATCTTCTTATTCCCCCTTCTATGGGTTAAATAGCAGGAGAGACTGGCTCCTGTAGACTTGGTTGGTGACTAATCTAGGAGAAGGAAAACACTGAATTCAAACCAACTTGAAGAGTGTTAGGCTCTGTAGGGCTGTCTTGCTCAGAAGCACCACTGCTACTGTGGCTGCAGGTTATGTGATCTTTCTATGATCAAATTGGTCATGGAATTTGTGAATAATTCCTTCAGCAAATACTGAGGAATTATTAATGACAGTTTTCAAAATTCATTGAATTAATTGACTGTTTTATTGTCCAACAGCCAATAATATTGATGATAGTTGTATAAAATGAATGTTTTTTTCATTTGATTTCCAACTCCCCAGGTCCTTTCTGCTGCTGCAGCTGCTGGGGTGAGTGTTGCTTTTGGTGCACCAATTGGAGGCGTCATCTTCAGCTTGGAAGAAGTAAGCAGATTTTTTTTTTTTCACAGTTTACTCTTTAATTATTTTTTTTGAGGAGGAAGGGCTTTTATGATTAATTTCCTTTTTATTTATTACTATTAGGTTGGTGCAAAAATAATGACGTTTTTGACGTATTTTCTAACGTCAAAAAACGTCATTATTTTTGCACCAACCTAATATTTAAAAAAAATTCAAAATTTATATTAAAACAATTCAATTTGGGTGAATTTAAATTCAATTTAAGCAAAATCGTCATAGTGTCGGAGTTAACTCCTTAATTTCCTAATTATTCACTAGGGGACGCTCTCCCTACACTATAAATACTGAGTGACTTCTTGCCTCAGTCTTGTTGGTTTTCTTTACATCCCTGGTTGGACTCAACTTGAGTCCACCATATTCTTGTAGTGAACCTTTTAATTCTATCAGAAGTTACACACGTGTTCCTAATTCAACAACATGTAAACCCTGCAATCTGCTACAATAGTATATAGAGAAAAGAAGGCCTTGGTTTAAACTAACAACAGAAGATATAGGCTAATTAAACTTAATGTGATTTCAGTATATATATATATATTAATTTTTAGAGAGAACTTTTAAGATTAATTTTTTTTATTACTATTAAAAATTCAAAATTTATATTAAAGAAAGTTCTATTTTGGTGCTGATGTCAAATCAGTAATTAAACTTATGTTGGCAAATCATTAGAAAATAAAGATTTGTCAACATTAGTTTAAAAGCATAAAACTAAAAATTGTTTACAGTACCTGTTGTTCTAAAATGGTCGTTCATCACTAATCACTGATAGGTTCAATATGGCTTAATAACAATGGTTAGATAAGAATCAATATTTTCAAGGAAGATTTAATTACATACCCTCAAACCATACGCAACTATTTATTTCAGCAATGTTAATAAATAAAATTAATGAAAAATACAATAATTAATTTTAAAAATTCAATAAACCAGTGTGGTAAATTATTTTCAAGGTGTTTTTAAAAAATAGATTGTGCCTCATACAATTGTATTTTTTTAATGGAATATAATCTATTATTAACTGATTATTCTACATCATCTTTTTTTCCCATATATCTAAATATAATAAACTATAATTTTTGAAAGTGAAAGTTTTCAATAAAATATGTTGGAAAATTATCAAGTTTACATCTGAACTCAAGAAAATATAAACTTTAAGCAAAATGGACAAAGTATATGAAAAAAAAGGCATGAATTTAAACCGAAAAGAGAAGATAGAGGTTAACTAAATTTAATGTGATTTCAGCATATATATATATATATATATATATATATATATATATATAGGAGGCACGGTGGAGTAATGGATAATGGATCAGATTGAGAAATCAGAGAGCCGAGTTTGAATTCCAGTAAGATCCATTACATTCACTTACATGCTAATACCCTTAGGAAAGGTATGAATCCTCTTCTTCTTCCCCCAGCTATGGATAAATAGCAGGACAGTTTGGGTTCTATAGCTTTAGATGGCAACTGGTCTAGGAGAAGGACAACTCTAAATTCAGAACCTGCAGAGGAGCATTTGGGGACATTGTGGCACATAGTGCACCAGGTCTCTGTATTCTGCCCTACAAAAAGTGTGGATGGTTCTACACAAAGCCTTCACCACTATAATCAAATCATATGTGCTGGTGCCTGGCTGTCAGTTCCTAGGAACTGAGTTGCTTAACCCTCATACGACAAAAAACAATGGGAGAGTCCAGCATATATATATATATATATATATAAAGTCAACATTGAGCAGTGACTGTCTGTTTCATGCTCGAATGCAATCTTTGGGCCATGTGTGTTGTGTTTTGGCTCAACTATTTATATACGCTGGTCAGTGATGCATTATGGGTAGCAAGGTCTATTGTATTGTTCTAACAGTGGTTGTAGGCTGATGCTTTTGAGCCTACAACAATAAATCCAAAAAACTGTAAACCAATACACAATCCAACATCTCCAGGGGTACCTAATAACAGACGTTAATTACTACAAACAACTTGACTGCTTTACTGCTACCCAACCAATACTGCTAAAATATTGATGAGGTTTTTGTGATTTTTTATTTTATTTCTTATATTAGGTTGTATAGTTAATTTTAGGATATATGTTAATCTGCAGGAGTTGCTCCCCTAGGACACTCTCCAAAAAAAAAGAAAACTATGGTGAACCAAACTTGGAGAGTTGAGTTAAACAGAAATAACTGAGAAGAGGCATGGCACATGGAACTAGAACAATCTACCCCGATGGATGAAATAATGGGTTCGGTTTGAAATTCCAATCAGTTGAAACATTCTGAATATGGCAATGAAGATGAAGATAACTGTCTGAATAATGTAAATAATGCAATTAATCATAATACCTCATCTCAAAGATATAAACAGGTAAAAAAAGTAGCATTTTTGATTATTTGAGATATAGCAGTTCGATTTCATGAAACAAAGAATTTTTCTTAAATCTTAATTTTAGAAAATCTGTTTCTGTTTCTATTAAAATGTTTTAAGAGTTTGCATATTTAAGAAAATTTGTCTTTTTTTTAATGTTTCATATTTCAGCTGTCTAATATTTTGTGTTTGTTTTATGCTTGTGACTTTTTCTATATGTTTTTTCTAATTTTCTTCAATTTTTAAAAAATTCTTTCTGCCAGTTGAGTTATTATTTCCCACTGAAGACTTTATGGCGTTCGTTCTTCTGCGCTTTGATTGCTGCATTTGTTTTGCGTTCAATGAATCCCTTTGGAAATGACCATTTAGTCATGTTTTATGTTAATTACAATGAACCTTGGTACCTACAAGAACTGATTGCATTCATCTTGATCGGTACCTTAGGGGTAAGTAAAACTTTTATTTTGTTATTTTTCTTTTTAATCACTTGTTAAAATATGTTGATGCTTTATGCTGACAAAGAAGAAATGGATATATCATTGATTTTTTTTTCTTTCAAAGGTATTCCTCAAACAAAACAATATTATCATATTTGTGGCAGCAATATATATATATATATATATATATAAGAAAGTATTTTTTATATGTATACCCAACACAGATGAATATGCAACTGGAGTCTTGAAGGATATTTATTTAGAGCAACTTTACAGGTGTCACAGCTATATAATTTTTAAAAGTTGGATTGGAGAGATGTGTGATATTGCCATAATATATCTTGCGTCTAACTGGAGTTGGAAAATTCTTTCACTTTTATCCAAAACAAAGAATTCAGGTTCCATATGTTTAAAATACAATCTGATTGGTTGATTATGATCACGTGATCAGGCAAAGTCACTTTTGTGCCAAAAATTGATGATCATAAAATTTTGTTATCAAAAATCGGAAATGTCAGAGTTCAATGAGCATGGCTAATAATAACAAAGTGTTAAGTAGTTCAAGTGCCAGGAATTCTATTTATTGGACCTTTTTAACTTTTGAAAATCATAGAACTGGGAAAAGTTCCTCTAAATAAATATTCTTAAAGATTCCAGTTGCATTTTCAACTTCTTTTTTCTATATTTTTATCCATGTGGGAGATATATAAAAAAAAACTAACTTTGTTATACATACACACCACACAAGGATTGAAAATGCCACCAAATTCTCAAAAAAATGACTATGCATTGAATCAAGATATTCTAAACAAACTAAAAGAGATAACCTCCAAGATCTTTCCTTTTAGATAAAATATTTTGACTTCCAGATTGGGAGTCTGTTCGTCAGGGCAGTGATTCATGGGAAGAAGCTGTTTGAGTGGAACTTACTTCTCACTAAGGAGGGAATATGGGTGGTTTGCTACAATGTAAGTAGTATAGCTGGTCCTATCCATGAAGATTAGACCTGGTGGAACTAAGGAATGTAGTTCATCTGAGCACTTTCCGTGGTAGTAGCAATAAAACATTGAGAGACTCATCACATCCCCCACCTGTGAAAGTGAGGTTGGATGGTGGAAAATAATTCTTCTCCAACAAGGTGTCTGAAATGCTTTTGAGCTCTATCAAGACTGGAAAGTGAGGTCTGGGCAGCTCCTGCCCAAATATGGCAGTAGTACTCCATTTTCAGCCTTATCTATCTCTTATAAAGGCAGAGGATAGCATGAGGAGTCAGGTACTTACTGGAGCGTTACAGGGAGATGATCATTCTACTTACATCTTTAGCGATGGATTGTATGTAGGAATTCCACTTGAGGTCAGGTGTGAGCACCTAACCTCCTTGAGGAGACATCCATTCATTGTGACTGGGGGTAGTTCTGAGTCTGATCAGGGGTGATGGAATGTAACTAGTGTAGTTTTTGATACATTGAATAGAACCAATACTGGATTGTCTTTTATTTCGAATTTAGATATGTTTAAGAGCAAACACTTTTAAAGGAATTTGAACAAGAAATGTGAAAATTATTCACAAAGAAACAGAATACTCCATTTCTCGAAATCATTTTTGTATTATTCTAGTTTAATTTTCTGATTATTTTCAGGGCTTATATGGTGCATTCTTTATAAGAGTCAATATTTGGTGGTGTAAATACAGGAAAAGTTCTAACATTGGCCAGTATCCTGTTGGTGAGGTGAGTAGAACAATTTAATTTACTGTGTATTTTTCTAATAAAAATTTGCAAATACAAAAAAAATACAATATAGCAATAAATATTTAAAATGAATTTTTTTTTTTAGGCACTTAAGATATTTTCTTTATCAGGTCAAATCAGTATTTCTTTTAATCAGTATCACCTCCTGCAGGGCAGTAAAGCCACTAAGACACAAGGAGTTACAGGATATGGAAGAATTAGAAACAGAAACATTAATAATGAGTGGGAAGACTAATTAAGAGGACAATAGATAACAATTGACATTGCATTTAAATTTTTGCAGATTAAAGTTGGCTGAAAAGCATAGAACTGGAAGGGAGTTCCACAAGCAAGAAAAGAAATTGTTAGCATATAATTTATGGTTACATCTAGCCAGTTCAACTGGAAATTATCAAGTACTGCAGTTAAATTCAAAAAATCTTGGTATCATAGCAAAGAGCTCATCTAAACAATTATCATGAAAGTATTTATAGAAAATTTATGAAAGTGAAAATATATACAAAGGTCACTTTGCCTTCTATATTGACCCATGACATGAGAAGCAGTTTTTGATGGTATGGCAGTAGAAGCTGAACCTTCCTGTCAATAATCCTTGTGGCCTTGATACAGATAACAGCTGATTGCCTGTCTGGCAAAATGACATCTGACATGAAAGGGCATACAAAGCAGAAGTGTATCGTTGAATTCCTCTATGCAGAAACAACTGTACCCATTGACATTCATCATCAACACTGACTGCTTCCAGAAACCAAACAATGAATGTGAGCACAGGCAGTGAAAATTTTATTCAGCAGTGGCAACAGCAATGTGTGTGAAAAAGTTACATGCTTCCACTGGCATACAAGTTCTTGTTCATCAAAGGCAAAAATGAATAACCAATAAATAGTTTTTTAATTGAAAACTTGCTCTATCCAACAGTGTTAATGTGCTCCTATTATAAATTCTGTGGAAATTCATTTTGTAGCAAAATGGCATAGACATTTCTTAGGTATGTTTTAGACTGCAAAACTACATTTTTAAATCATTTGTTGGTGGTCAAGTAGTCGATTTAGGTTTTGATATCTCCTGAGCTTTCCCGATGTCTACAGGCATCTTTGGTATTCTTTAAATCAAGTGTTGGTTATTGCCTGGCCATTTGCTGTGTACCACTGAATCCCTTTTTCACAGCACTCATTGTGTGACCCAAATCTACTTTTACCAACAATCTTGTTCCTTTAGAGCTCTTGAATAATTTCTGGTGACATGCTCTGAGATTTGGCATTTACTTGAATATCATATTTCTTCTTCAATGTTTTCTGACATGAGTGCATATGCAACTACTGATTACCACATCAAATGAATAACTTTTCAGTTGCATCAGAAGAACTCTAACAGTTGCCAGTACATATCAATCCCCTCTTTATTTAATACTAACATAAAGGCTGCACTCCATGTGGGTATTAAGCTAGCTTCTGTGGAGGGCTAATTGGGACTCTTGCCCAAAACTAAAGGAACCTTTGGCCCAGCTTAAAAAATAGCAATGATGATTGTGAAGAAATAACCTTGAATCCACCTTCAACATGTGTGTGTTTTTGTTTTTTTTTTAAATATTTTTGTTATTAACAAGGCACAGGACAGAAGGTAGGAAGCTATATATATATATATATATATATATATATATATAACACTAAATCTTTTGTAGAAATTTATAATTGGAACATATCTCTAAGTTAGTGCTTCCCAAACACATGGTTGTGACCCAAATAAGAATCAAATATTTTTCTATCTCATTATTGGAGTACCAAACATCAAAAATAATTTTGAACAAGAAATTATCTGAATAATTAATCAAAGATAGATAAAAAGTCCTGATGTATTTCCCTCTATTCATGTCCAATATGTGCATGCCAAGGCAACTGTGGAACCTTACACAATTGCCGTATCGTTTTTTACTTCTATTGTTGCTGTTTTAAATAATTAATGTGCTATACACAGGAAACATTTATATAAATTTGTACCTTTTTATTTTATTCAATCAACATATGAAATATCAACATTTATTATTAACTAGCTTAAAAGATGCACCACATGTGGACTTTTAAACTAGCTACTGCAGAGGGCTAATTGGGTCTCTGGATCAGTTTGGAAAATGGCAATGATAATTTTGAAGAAATAACTTTGATTTCCTCAGTTCACTCCATGAAACTTCAAAACCTCACTTTAACTCTGATTCAGGCTATAAATCAAATTCTGGCCAAAAGACTGATTTGGGCAGAAATTCCAATTCAGGTTGAAAATTGAGTTCTTCAAATCACAAATTCCATGGAACTTCAATTGAGTTGAGTTCTTCAGACCACAAACTCTGCAGAACTTTCAACTTCTCACATCATGAAACATTTCACATTAACTTTGATTCTTTAGTATTGTCCTTAATTCACAAAATTTTGGAGATATTTTAAACTGAATTTAAAACAAATTTTTTTTAATTCATAAAGTATGTTTTGTTACTTTAAACTCAATATAAATTAAAAAATTTTAAAATCACTAATTTTTTTTCAGTTATTTTAAAATTTGAATTTTTAACTGTTTCCTCCTCATCCGGACACAAATCCCAATGCTGGATGTTCAAGCACAAGATGAAGGGCAGATTTTCAATCCTGGGATCATCCTGATTCCAAAAAAGTATAAATATATCTATTATGTAGAGCAAGTGTGGCCCAAGTTAGAGTGGTTTCAGATACACAAACGGACAGACAGAATTTGCTGTTTATTTATTTAGATTTGTCAAATTTATTTAGATTAGTCAAACTCCTATCTTGCTTTGTTAGCAGCAAATGTTTTTCCTACTTATTTTGCCTTCAATTATATCAGTACAGGTTTAATTTTTTAAAATTACTCTCAATAAGTGAGGGTTTGGCATATCATTTGCACACTGCTTCTATTAGGTTGGTGCAAAAATAATGCCGTTTTCTCACATACGTTACTATGTGAGAAAACGACATTATTTTTGCACCAGCCTAATATGTGCCTGGTCTTCCAGTACATTGGCAATCACATTATCTCTCCTAAACCCCGTTCTTGCAAACATTTACTCAAAATCACTGAGTAGGTCATGTGTTATTTTCCTCTGTTCTTGTTTCAATATGTTCTGTGGGTGTCAAGTTTTCTAAGCCCTTTTCCTCATCATGTGCCCTAGAAATTTCAACTCTCTCTTCCTGATGTTAAGTATAAGTGCTCTTTTTGTTTCCGTTTCCGCTAAAATTTTGTTGTTCCTCACATTAATTCTCAGCATCCTTCTGTAGAACTTCAAGTCTCTTCTTCATCTGTGAGGAAATCCATTAGAGAAATATAAAACTATCAAAATGTAATAATTGTCAGTTTAAAAGAAATTTCAAATATTTTTATATTTTGATAATATAGAGTAGAATAGAGTAAAGTTTCCTTGTAAAATCTTTTAAAAAAATCAATAGGTTGGAAAGTTACATGATCACTTTTTTTCTATATTCAATAAATGTGAAATTGGATCTCAATTCTGCCACAGAATTAAAAGGGTTAAAAAGGCCCCAACTCTACGTTATATTAAATTACACAGTATTAACTCCTTCCCACCACTTCGACGAGATGTGACACAAGGTTTATTTTTAGGTGGATACCCGAGCGCATACGCCCGGGACAAGAAAAAAAATTACTCTCAGCCCCTGCAACCATCAGTTGTGCCGGCCTCGGTGTGAGCAACAATTCCTCCCGCTGGTGCAATGGGAGGGCACAGCCTCAGGCAGCTGTTCCCCAGGGCTGGGCACCTCACAGTATAATTTTTCTTAGTTGTCACTCTGTCCTTTGACAGAGAAACCCCTGAGCGCGCCCTGTCCAAAGATAGAGATGCAACAGAGACATGAAAAGTAGACATGTAACAACTCAAAAAGAGTAATTTATATTTACTCAACCCCCCCACGAGGTCAGGTTGTGACACAAGGTCTTTTTAAAGTGGGGACCCGAGCATGTACACCGAGGCAAGGGACAAAAATTCCCCACAATCCCCACAGATCCTTCTCTCTAATGCAATGAGAGGGCATGGCCTTGGGCAGCTGTTTCCCAGGGCAAGCACCTCTCAGTATAATTTTCCTCAGTTGTGACTCTGTTCCTTGATGCCCAAAGACAGAGACGCAACTGAGAGATGATAAGTCGACATGAAATTACTCAAAAAAAGTAATTTACACAAGTAAATTACACAGTGTTTACTTATTCCCCCATGAGGACAAGATGTGACACAAGGTCTTTTTAAAGGGGGGAACCGAGCGAGTGCACCCGGGCAAGGGACAAAAATTGCCCACAGCCCCTGCCACCGTCGGTTGCGCTGGCCTCGGTGCGAGCACTGATCCCTCCCTCTTATGCAATGGGAGGGTGCGGCCTCAGGCAGCTGTTCCCCAGGGCTGGACACCTCTCAATATTATTTTCGCAGTTGCTCCTCTGTCCTTTGAAAGAGAAGCCCCTGACAGAGACGCAACTGAGAGATGATAAATAATACGTACAAATTACTTTATAGTAATTTACACTCAACAAGTAATTTACACAACAAAGCTAAGTATCTGTATTATATATTATTGACTTCTAGGCAATATCAGTTTTCAGGTCTAACTAATTTGCATACTGATTTTAAAAAAGTATATTTCATTAACTGTCCTTCATTAGTATTCTTTTAGTATTGTTTTGATTTCTATATCAAAAATAGTTCTGTTTAGGAATATTGTCTTATATAGTGCAGAAAAGTGTTTGAAATTTGCATTTTACTTGGTCTTCAACAAGTTGGCATCTATAATTTGTAAAAATTTCTTTAACTATAACAAGCCTGCCCCCACATATGACTAATTAATTTCTTCTGTCTTTACAGTCATATTCTTTTAACAAATATATTAAATGTCCACAACCCCTTCAACATTTCATAAGTAGTTAACATTAATCTCATAGAAAAACAACAGGTTATGTTTTTCATTCATGCAAATACATGTATTTTATTTCTGTTAAATGTTATTCAATTTCACCATGTTTCATTTGTTTAAAAACTGGCGAAAATTCTAATGTTTAGCTCCCTGAATAAATATAAATGCTTTCTTTCATGTTTAAAACCAATTTAGGAATGAAATGTTCAATTAAATTTTTTGTTTCAAAGATTTCAAGTAGTGAATATATCTTTGCAAAGCAATAGCGAGCAGGTGAAGCCTGCTAGTATTTTATCAATTTATAATAATTCTTTTCTAACATCACCATTATTTATTTTTTAGGTTCTTGTTATCACGTTCATTACAGCGCTTGTTAATTTTCCAAATTATTATACCAGGTAACGAATATTTCAAAATTTTGTTCATTTTTTTTTTTTTTCTCATTTTACCTTAAAAATGCTTCAAGGTCGATATTTAAGTCACCATTAAATGCTGAGTAATTTCTAGCAATATTAAAAGGGAAATAATCAGTATACATCATGTATTAATATTTATTTGCAAAATACATTCATTAATTGATTTGTTCTCTATGGCTTATCAACTTGTTGGAGTTAACTCCTCCTTAATTCCCTAATTGCTCCCAAGGGGTTGCTCTCCCTACACTATAAATACTGGGCAACTTTTTGCCTCGTTCTCTTTTTCGCTTTGCATTTCAGCGGACACATTTGAAAATGTGAATTCTCTTAGAGATCCACGTCTTCCCATTTGTGGGAGACGCCGTGAACATTATACACACATACACGTACATACAAACATTCACCAACATACAAACTCTTTACGTTCACACACAAACACAAATGTTAATGTCTTTGTCACTTGTAAATTTGTTGTTTAATACATATATTTGTTGACATATATATATCAGTTTTGTTTTCTTTACATCTTCGATTGGACTCAATTTGAGTCCGCCATTTTCTTGTAGTTGGACCTTCCTCTAGCAGGAATAAATGGCACAAGTTCCTAATCTAACAACACTCAAATGCACACAGTCCTCTACAAACTCTTTGCAAGTCATTCACAGCCAGAAAACATTTCCAGATTTTAAGAATTTTTTTTTTGTAGGGAAGATAATAATGGTTTAGTGATACAAGTCTTACTAATTTACCCATAGCTGGGAGGAGAAGTGTATCCATACCTTTCCCAAGAGTATTTGTACCTCTTCTCCCTAGCTATGGGTTAATTAGTAAGACTTCCATTACTATACTATTATTATCTCAAAAAAAATTCTTATCTAAAAACATTTTCTAGCTTTAAATAACTTGCAAAGAGTTAATAATCTGTGGGAAATGAGCGAATCAATCTCATTAGTTTTGCTTATCAGATATAGATGAAATCAAAACAGGCAGCAGTTCTTGCTGTAGATATAAAAAATCTACTCATTGTGAATGGAATGGTTGTAATATTACAAAACTGTCTGCTCATGCATGCACAGTAAGGTCTTCTTTGATTGGTTGCAAAGTTACTTCAAAGTTACATCAACCAGTTCACTAAGTATTCAAAATGGCTGGATGTGCACTGAACAGGCCTTGTACATCTGTTGTCACCTAGAAAAGTTTACTGAATGAAGAATAACCAAAATGGAGGTTGGAAATGAAATGGTAATCTTTATAACATCAACAAAATAAAATACAGTGAAGTAGTGGTGGACTACTTAGACAGCATATTACCCCCCACGTATCCAACATATTTATGAGGATTGGGACATACCCATTAGTGTTCATAGCTACGGTATATAACAGTCTAAAGATTCAAGATATCTCTAAAAACAAAAAGAAGCATTTTGATGAATATAGTTATCCCAAATGAATGTGTAGAATATTACATATTCTATAATTTGGTCTTTATTTAAAATATTTATTGCCTTTTATTTTTACAGAATTGGTTCTAGTCAATTAATCCGTCTGCTTGTTAATCGCTGTGGACCAGAGGATTATCATGGATTGTGGTATGCAAAGCAATTTCTTTTGTGATTTCTAACTTTTTTTATTAATATTTGTTGCAGAAATGTGGATTTTTTGATAATGTTAGGACAGAATGTCTGCCATTATTGAAATGTTTTCATATTTTTTTTTTACTTGGTTGGTTTTAACAAATTTCTACCAGCCAGAAAGGAGGTTACCAATGTAGACATACTTCGAGCTTTTTGAAAAATTGAAAACTATAACAATCTGTTGGTTGAAAACAGCTATAATAAAAATAACAAGCTTATTGTTGCTATAAACATGTGTATGGTAGCACAAGAGAACAAACGAAACAACAATTACCATCAGGTGGGGTGAAAAGAAAAGACAAGAATTCTTAATATAAAATTCTTTGTATTGTTATTAGAGAGGATGTGAATGGAATGTCTCTTTGTGGGCATGGGAAGCTACTTGGAGGAAGGTTAAATTTGGTATGGCCTGTTGTTGATGCATATGTCATGTTGGTTGACTGAGCTTACGAATGTGACATTGAGAAAAGCCAGTAGCAGATTAGCCGAAGCTTGCCCATTCACTGCAAATCTAAGTCAGTTGTTTATGAGTGGTGTTCTTAAAAAGCAAATATGCTGGCTCATAAACTCATCTTTTTTTCATGTTTTTTTCTTTGATGTCAAAATTAATAATTAGCTTCTTTTAAATTGTATTTTTATATTCTTTGAGGGGATTTGTTTTGTGGACTGCATGTGATGTTCAGAGTCAATGCACAGTGAACGACATGTAGAGTGAATCAGAATCAGAAAGAGATCTGATTTGAAGCTAGTATAACATTGTCATTATCTAAATGAACAGTTTCTTTGGCTGAATCATTGTAATACTATAGATTATTAAGGTTTATGCCTGAAACTCATCTGAAAGGATTTACTAATGACCATAGATATTTGTAAGTCACTTATAGAAATGAGTTGAGTCCTTTTTTATAATGTTAAAGTAGATCCAAAAAAGCTAGGCACAGTAAAAGCTGATTGGGTAGAAAATAAATTCTGCACATTACTGCACAAACTGTGATCACATCCAAGGTCAGCGGTATGTGAATACACCAGCATTCACTATGTTCCGCAGATTCATCTCGATTATGGCCATGAATGCAGTCAACAAATAATGAGAAATGCTTTTCAAGACATTTGTTGGGTCAGGAAGTAGCAAAAAAAAAAAATGATTTCTCACTTAATCAGCAATTTTTTTCTTTCTGCTGTGTGAAAGCAAATTTCTTCTATCTGACTTCTCACTAAGTTCCAGCCACGGAAAACAGAACCCTAGACACTCACTGTCTGACCCTTTCACTAATTGCTCCATTATATGGATACTGGCTGGCAGACCCACCACCCATTTCCATCCACTTGTGTTCCACCAAACAGAAATGGGACCACCCAGACAGGTTTTGGTTTGTCAGTCTTTCAAAGGACCTTATTTTTATGGCTATCTAAAACACTAACAAAACTTTATGTTTGACAATTCAAAGGTGGGCTGGAGACATGTTTCCTGAAAAATCCTTGTCATTAAAAGGAAAAAGAATTTATCTATTCATCTCCTAAGGATGTATAAGAAATCGTATAGCATGTTATGATCAGCTTAAATGCTTTTGGGATTGTAGGTTGACTTCAAACCTAAAGTTCCATTTAAATCTATCCTTTATCTTCAATAATATATTTGACATTTTGCTTTTCCATTTTCCACTGAGCCAGCAGTTTTTCATTTTCACTCTCTATGAACCTCTGGGAGGCATGATGGAGCAATGGATAGCAGCTCAGATCAGAGCGCCCAGTTCAAATTCCATTTGGATCTATTACATTCACTTACATGCTAATACCCTTAGGAAAGGTATGAATCTTCTTCTTCTCCCCCCATCTATAGGTAAATAGCAGGACAAACTGGGTTCTATAACCTTGAATGGCAACTGGTCTAGATAAAGGAAAACTCTGTATTCAAACCAGCCTGGAGAAGGTTGGGCTCTATCAGGCTATCTTGCCTAATAAACACCAATTCTATTGCAGCAGCAGTATATGTGGTGCTCAGACTCCCTTCTTGTTAGTTATTCTACTTAGGGAGTTAAAAAAAAACTATAGACATGCAGATAGTCCAATGGTTAGTACCATGGAATAAAAAATCAGCAGGGCAAGTTCAAATTCCAGCAGTGTTCACTTTGTGGCGAATTTCCACCACATTTATTTAATTTTGATTAGGAAACCAAACTGATGTGAAGAAAGTCTATTAAAGTTCTCTGAAAGGAAAGAAAGAGTTACTAGTCTGTTATAAATGTTTTTAAATAGTTCTGCCATGCACAAGGAAAATTTATGTAAGAATATGCAGTTTGTGAGTTGAGTGAGAAGATGGGTGCATAGCTTCAGCTGTCGTAAATTTCTGTGGCAGCTAAAGTCTCACTGGTGCGTCTCCTCTTTTCTTTTGGTCATTGGATCAGGAGTGCTGCGTGGGAAGAATCATTCTACACATGCAGAAAATCTGATTGGTCGATTCTGACCAATCAGTGCATGAGCTTTAGGGAGACTTCTGGGAGCCGATTCCCACAAAAGTGCACAAAATCTACTATATGAAAATATAGCGATTTTAAAATTGTTGCATAAGATAGCAGCGTTACTTCCTGTCCAATGAATGAATACTGTTGAAAATTTGAATTTGTAAGGGTGTAAATGTGTGTGATGATAATCGTGATAACTTAAAGAAAGGTCTGAATTCATGTCTTCTTCCACCAGCTATGGGATAAATAGTAGAACAGACTGAGCTCTTCATCCTTGGTTGGCAACTGGTCTAGGAGAAAGAAAATTGTAAATTAAAAACCAGTTTGGGCATGCGGCTTGCAGATCTATCCCATATGTTAAGAGTTGTGATCATAACTCCTCCGTGGAGTCTATGGGACAAGCGAGTAAAAGTGAAGCTTAAGGTTATCAATAAAAGACAAGTTCTCAAAATATCATGTCCATTATTTAGAATTTATGTAGTTTAAGCATGGTAAGAAATCAAAATAGGAATTAAGAAAACTCATCTCAACTGCTAACTCAAATCAGATCATGAATTTTAAATAGGATTTCCAAAGAGCATCTCTTATGAGTTCCATAAATGTGTTTGTTTTCTTTTATTGCAGTGATTACAATCGAAACATTACTAACGTGAATGTCTATGGAGGAAGTGCTGTTGCAGGGAATGGCGTCACTCAGGCAATATGGCAACTTGTTTTAGCTTTCCTTTGCAAAGGCATCTTGACTGTTTTTACATTTGGGGTAAAGGTAAGCAATCACCAATGACTTATTATATAGACTTACTGAGGTTTCATATTGGTAGATATCATTAGAGATGAAGTGGCAACAAGTCTCTTTATACACCCACATTCTCTTCAGTATTCTAGCTGATTATTATTATTACGGTAGAATTACTGACAACCAAACTAAGAAGGCCTTCCAGATATGAGGGATTATATTTAGATTAAAATAAAAGAACTGAAATATGGTTTAACATTTATTTTCAATAGCTTTTTTCAATTTCAGTCCATGTTTCATCACAATCATGCATCTCGTTGCTATCTTGTTGCAAATGTGTCTTGTTGTCATCCTTTCCTCTTATTCCCATCATCTTTTGCACCAATACAAGCCATTAGGGTGAAATAAGCATAAGCAATTATCTAAAGTAAAATTACTGAAAAACAGAAATTTCAAATTAGTTACATATCACCCAAATAGTTCAAATATACACATCAAAATCATGTCCAGATATGAGGCACTCTGGATACAAGGGATTGCGGATATGAGGGATTCTACTGTATTATTATTATTATTATTATCAGTTTTCTTTATTAGTTGCCATTTGATAAAATCCTTTATCAAGTTTGTTTTTTTTACCTAAGACCAAGTGTAAAGGAATCTAACATTGAAGCACTGATTCTTGTACAATCACCGAAGTTAAGCAAATTCAAGTACCTTGATGAGTGTCTACTCTGGAATACCAGGTGCTGTAAGCTTGGATGTGTGGATGGTTTAATGGATAATGGCTCAGAATTGTTAACTGGAGAGTCAAGTTCCAATTCCAGTTCGGTTCATTATATTCATTTATGCACAAATACCCTTGGGGAAGGCATGAATTCACCTCTTCTTCCCCAGCTATGGGTTAATTAGTAAGACATGTATCACTAAATCATTATTATCACAAAAAAAACTTTCTAAGAATCTAAAAAAAAATTTTTCTGGCTTTGGATAACCTGCAAAGGGTTGATAATCCATAAAAATGAATGACTGATGGGAGCTTTTTCTTAGAAAGTTATTTAGTGAGAGAGTTTTTTCTGAGTAAGTAAGCATTACTCATAATCACATTCTTTTGTATCTTGGGCAGTGAAGCATTTCTGAAAATTTTCTTAATGTGTATATAAAAATTATTTTTAATTCTTCCAAGTGCTTTTTTATTATTATTATTATTTTTATTATTATTATTATTATTTTCTTCTTCTCCTCTTCCCAGTGGTTCTATTATTATATGAATTGTGTTTAAATGCTATGTACTTTTAATTTCTATTTTCACTTTGCCACATGCTTTTGCTTAGGTATTTTTATAAGATGGAATAATGTCTATTAGATAACACTTACTGACTTTTGAAGTCTTTTATTATTATTATTATTATTATTATTATTATTATTAATATAGTCTAGTATTATAGGCTTGTATAGTGTGGTCAATTTGTATGATGAAGTCTCAGAGCACACTAACAGTTTCACCTTCTGGCACTGGAGAGGCACTCATTGCACCTTCTCGGGCTAATGTTTTCCACTGACATTAATTGGAAAGATTATATTGAATCAATCACTAGGTCAGCTGCTAAGAAAGTTTGTTCACTGTTTCGTGCTAGACAATTTTTCTCACCAGTATCTATCTTACATATTTATAAGTCTACCATTGAATTTAGTCTACCATTCATACCATTGAATATTGCTGCTGCATCTGGTCTGGTGCTTCTGCTATATATTTAGAGTTTCTAGATAAAATACTGCAATGTTATTGGTCCTGACCTGGCATCTCAGCTTTAGTCATTTTTTTTCCCATTCTCATTTGTGGAAGTCTTTTCAGACTTCTTGCATCCCAGGCAACTTTAGTCTTCAAAAATTTAAATGCAATGTCAATCACTATCTTCTGCTTTTTTAATTCCTGTTCTTTTATTGTCTTCTCTCCTTAATAGTAGTTTTTTTCATATTCTGTAACACTCAGTAACCTCTTGCATCTTAGTGACTTTATTGCATTGCTTGGGGTGAAATGAATAAAAAAAACTGGTGGTGACTTGTGGTGATACTATTTTTCTGTATGAGAAAAGTTATAATGTTAAAATATATTCTTGTCAGCAGGTTTTGATATTTTGAGTTGTTTGTATCTCCTTTCCGTTTCTGGTTTTAACCCAAAGCTCCACAACCACAGATGGGTCAGAGTTTCTTTTTAACATCAGGATTTTTTGGTCTACAATGTGTATTGGCCATGTAAGGGCTTTTCTTTTCATTTGTTTTTTTAGATTAATCATGCCTTCATTTTTTACTTTTTTGTTTTTGACCACCACCTTCGATATATTTACTTCCTATATCATCTTGTTTATATATTTGTAGGTCTTCTTTGAACTTTTGGCGTTCTTTGATAAATGAATTTAACTTTTTATTACATTCCTGCTGGTATTCCAGTTTATCACATCGAGGGTGCATATAGCAGCAGGTATTGCTAAAGTGTTAATAGCTTCAATATTTTTTTTTCTTTTCAAAGTAATTCAGTTTTATTTGTTACCTTACTCATCTTCTTTTTTTTTCTTTCATTCTTCTATGTTGGTTTCTTTGTCCTTCATTTATGTCCTGATATTTACATATTTCTTCTTGATCTTCATAAATCACAGTTTCTGAGTCAATGTTTATCTTTGTTGTTTGTACCAATTTCTGCCTTTTAAAGTTTTGCCTTAGACATTTTCTCATCTGAATTCTATGGTGATACCATCACTGAATGTTCTTATTGTTAACAAAACCTTTATTTTATTATCGTTTTTTAAAGTCATCCATATGATTAATTCGTCTAAGTGACTAATTATGGAGGTATGTTGTAGTAATGGTTAGTGGCATTGATTGAGGAGTCGGAGACCCAAGTTCAAATTCCAGTCAAGTTCGTTACATTCACTTATATGGTAATACCCTTAGAAAAGGTATGAATCTATCTCTTCTCCACTCCAGTTATGGGTAAAACAGCAACCAGTCTAGGCGAAGAAAACTCTGAATTCAAATCACCTACCGCTTTGTAGGACCTGCCTCTTTAGGCAAAGGCTAGAAGAAGATAACTTTAAAAACAAATCCATGTGTTAGAGGAGGGATGGGATAATCTCAACATCCTTGGTGCAAACCATTGCACTATTTTGCCTTGAATGTCACCATGGGAATAGATTGTTCTCATTCCACTGTCATTGTCTAGGAATATCACACCAAGTTCTTTAGTATTAGTTATTGCCTGACAAGATATTCCTAGTCGTAGCCAGCAGAATAAGAACAACTTACCTTTATAGACTAAATAAAGAGTGCAGAGTACTAATGTTTAATAGAAAACGATTGTGTGCTACAAAATAAAGAAGTCTTTTTTTCCTTTTCTTTTTACAACACAAGAACTTGTGGAAAAATCTCAAAACAAAAATTGAATCATACGTGTTTTTTTTTTTTAAATTCTCTGGGAATTGTAGTGAAGTATCAGAAGCCACATGGCATTAAAAGTTGTCATAATTTGATACTGTTTGTTCTGCAGTCAAAGGATCAGGCTGCTGTGAGACTCAGTTGTATTCATCTTGCCGAGCAAGTGAACTGTTCTAAGGTAGTTTTAAAATCAATCATCATTTTCTTACAAAAAAAGTGTGACATGCAGTGATGTGCGGGTAATTCGGCTAGTATTAAATAAAATTGATCTTACTTTAACAAACCTTCAATGTGGTAATCTATGTAGTGAAAAATGGTGATGAGATGGAGGGTCAAAAATTGCAGTGTAGTGCTCACCGGCAAGCCTGCTAATTTTTCTTCTTCTTTGGTCGTCTGAAGGAAATGGATTGCATGGCTCCCTTTCTCAGCCATTACACTGAGCAGTTGTGAAACAGACACCAGCTCAGCCATGCCTACTTCGACTTTCTTTTTGTCTGTCTGTCAATCCGTACGTCCAGCTCTATTGCACGCTGTCTGCCAAATGACTTTCGTTCTGTCGTGCTGCTGACATGTCTTTCATCACATTCTATTCTGCAGCTACACTAATAGCATAAATACAAAAAGCAAGAAAAATTAAGGCTAAACCATCAAATAAATACAAAGAACCACCATTACAAAGTAATCTAGAGAAAAAGATTGAAATTCTAAGAAAACGACAAACAATTTCAAATGAATTATCAAAAGGAATAAAAAGCAGAAGATTATTAAAAAAATAAAGTGTCATAGTTGTCCTTCTGTTCCGAAGAAGACTTTGCCTTGCAATTCATCAGTGGATCTGGTGGTTGCTCTGCAAACTAAGTTTGGACATGCAAAGTCTGGAATAGAGGAAATAGAATAAAATGTAAATATAGTATAAAAAGAGAAAATGACATACCAATTATGAAGGAGATGCTAAAGCAACACAATCAATTAAACATGCAAAATAAAAGAAGATATTGGAAAGGCTGTAAATCTTACAACCAAACTAACATTTTCAAATATAACACAAAAATTCCACAAGGAAATATGGGAAAATAATGAATCCTACATCAATACTAAAAAAGGTAATAACAGCTACTGAACTTGAGAAAGTTATTTTCTGGAAAAAACTGTTTTGATCTTAGAATTTTCAACTGACAATAATGGTAACTGTTCAATCAATGAATGCTGAATGTTTCCTTATAAGGAAACTGCCAATTTCACCATTACCATGGAAAAAAGAGCATTGCACAAAACATCACAAGAATTCTGGAAGATGTGTGGGAAATAAAGAGAATTATGAAAAGGATACAGAATATATTAGGTTGGTGTAAAAATAATGACGTAATAATGTCATTTTTTGACGTTAAAAAATACGTCAAAAAACGACATTATTACGTCATTATTTTTGCACCAACTTAATATTAAAAACCCTGAGACGTCTGAAGAAATAGTGGGAGAGGACAAAATGGTAGAAGAGAGAGTTGGATCCGTGCCTTTCCTAAAACCATTAATGAAAAGGGAAGGCAATCTGCCTCAGTTAGAATTTGAACCTGGTTTACCAGTTCCATTTTCTGCAATGATAACCATATCACCCACTTCTACTTTCTACACTATATTATTATGACTTTTAGAGCTGAAATATTTGATGAAAACAGATTTAAGTAACAGTTTTATTTTTCATTTCAAATTATTTATCTGTCTATATCTCTAAGATAAGGTATTATGATTACTTATATTATTTACATTATTGAAACTGTTATCCTCATCTTCATTGCAATATTCACAATGTTTCAGCCATTGTATGCTCTGGCCTTCTTCAGGTGACTGAAATTTCAAACCAAACCTACAGGGGTAGATTGTTCTAGTCCCACTTCCACAGTGTCTCTTCCAGATGTCTCTGTTATTTCTCTTCATCTCAACTCTCCAAGTTTTGGTTCACCACTGCTGAATCTTCCAATCATCTAATGAAGGCCAGAGTGTACAATGGCTGAAACGTTGTGAATATGGCAATGAAGATGAGAATAGCAGTCTAAATAATGTAAATAATGTAAGTGTTCAAATTATTTATTTTTTATTTTAGTCATTTCTTTTGATAAATATCTTTATTCAAAACTTTCTTACAGGTTCCATGTGGTGCATTTATTCCAAGCATAGCTATTGGTTCCATTCTGGGTCGTGTCGTTGGCATCGCTGTGGAACAATTGGTTTTGTTAGTATAAATATTGAATATTTTCTTATCAACTTTTTTATTTTTGGAGGTTTGTTTAATTATACGAGTTATAGGTACACAGCATCTTCATGGCCTAATGATGAAAAAAAATGTTTAACCAACATAAATATTTATTTTTAACATCATCTCCTTCATTGTTAATGCACTTAATTCACTGTTGATTATCAATCCATTGAACCAGTATACTAATACAACATTCTAACATCTAATCAGTTGGGTGGTAGCACCTGTTAGGGTCCCAACTATGGGTAATTAGTGAACTCCCAAACATACACAAAACACTATGAAAGTTTAAAAATACATTTTTATAGTAAAAATACCAGTAATACCTATTTACAGTAAAATGACCAACAATGCTTAATTATAATAAAATGATTGATTTATAGTGAAATGACCAACCAATACATTTTTTTTAGTTGAAGCCATAAAATTGTGTTCAAAATATAGAGATTTCAGCATTAAATAACCCATAGTGGTTAATATACCACTAAACAAAATCAATCAGTCTAATCAGTGTTGTAATTGTAAAAAGAATCTACTTAGAGTTTGGTTTGTTTTGTTTTATGGCATATCAATCTCAGTGGGTTATTTAATGCTGACAAGATTTTTATTGCTGGTAATATTTTTTATCTATCTATCTATCTATCTATCTCAGTATACATAGGTTTGATTTGTTTTGTTTTACGGTCTATCAACCTCAATGGGTTATTTAATGCTGACAAAATTTTTATTGCTGGTAATATTTTTTATCTATCTATCTATCTATCTATCTTGATATATATGAGTTTGGATTGTTTTGTATTACAGCATATCAACCTCAATGGGTTATTTAATGCTGACAAGATTTTTATTGCTGATAGTATTATTTTTTTCAAAGATGTATTGCTGATAATAATTTTTTTCAAAAATTCATTGCTGGTATTAAAACATATTTTTACATTTTCATAATGTTTTGACCCCAGTTTAGGGGTTAACTATATGCCTATAGTTGGGAGCCTAACAGGTGCTACCACCCCAGGTCAGGGTGAACCTCAGAATACCAGCAATTAAGAGGTTGTTCCATGCTCCTAAAAACCCCCTGATAAAAGGCCTTGATGTCGGATGTAGTTTATCGTCTTACCGAGGATGGCTTAGAGTTAGTAAAATAGTTTGAAACGGTATTCTGTGATGTCTTCCTTTTTACAAGTAAATCAAATTGTTTGCATGTCTATGCAAACATGGATCAAGATGCCAGTCTGCCAGATGTGGAGATTGTGTCATTATCTTTGTGCAAAAAAAGACATTAACATATAAGTAGATTAAAACTCTTCATATGATCAACTTTGTACTCATTTGCTGCTCCTCAATGTTGATTTATTCTGTTATACAGACAATTCTGAAATTTAGCCTAAAAGATAAAATATCAACAAGAAGTAAAATCTCAAGATTCAACATGTTAATCATTCAGATCAGTTATTATACAGTGAATATCTCAATATAAGAATTCATTTAATAACTTGTTGTTAGGTTTGTAATGGCATTGGAGACACAGTAGAGTAATGGACAGAAGACCAGGTTAAGGAATTGAAGAGCCAAGTTTGAATTCCAGTCAAATTTATTACATTCACTTATGTGCTGATAATCTTGGGAAAGGTATAAATTCATCTCTTCTCCCCCTCAATCTATGGGTAAAATAGGACAAACTGGATCCTATAACATTTGGTAGCAACCAGCCTAGGAGAAGGAAAACTCTGAAGTGGATCCAAATTTACACTGAAATTTCTACTATTGGTTGGCACATCTGAATGAATATGACCTCTGCTACACTTGGTCAGCTTTTGTTCTGATGAGGTAGGTTCATTCGATGAAGCTGGCTCAACCAACCAAGTGAATGCCACAATAGATACAGATAACAGTGGCCTTTACCATTAACAAGGAAAAAAGTAAAAGTGGAAGTTACAAAACAACAAATAGTGATAATATGTGCTTGAGATAAAGTAAAAAAAAATTTATTTACCTGAATTTATGAGGTTGTCATTTGCTTCTTCTAGGTTATTATATATCAATTGTGGAAAACTTAGAGTTGGATTTATAATTTTTTCCTTTTTTTCTTTATCCTATCATTCTGTCAGATTATGAACCATAATAAATCTGTATTTGAACACAATTTATATACATATATATATATTAAAAGTTAAATATTTTTAAAACATTAACAATAAAATGTAAATTGACTCTGACAGAGGGCATTTCATGCACGTTTACAAAATAATTTACAACTATCAATGACATTAATTTTTGTCTTAGAAATTCAGCCCTGAAGATGATCTTGGGTAAGATTGAAAGTATTTGGGGAAAATAAAAGAAATATCCAAAACTATGGCGTTTTTCTTACTCAGTTTTGTAACAGCACTAAGAAATTGATCCATGAATTTGAGGGGAATAAAATAAATTACCTGAAGAAGGCTGGAGCATACAACAGATGAAACATTGTAAATATGGCAATAAAGATGGAGGACAACCATCTGAATCTCTTCAGGCTTCTTGCTTCAAAGTTAATTTTGATCTTTAAAAATTTAAGCACAATGTTAATCATTAGCTACTTCCATTTTAATTCTTGTTTTTTTATTGTTTTCTCTCCTTAATAGAGTTTATTTTTTCTCATATTCTCTAACACTCAGTAACCCTTTGCTTCTTAGTGGCTTTATTGCCTTACCTGAAGTAAAATGATTAAAAAAAATGTAAATTTTTTTTTTTCTTTTTTGCATCAGAGCAAATCGTAATTCCTGGTTCTTTGCAAATATGTGCTCTACCCATGAAAAATGCACTATAACACCCGGTTTGTATGCCATTGTTGGCATTGCTGCTGTCCTGGGAGGAGTGACAAGAATGACGGGTAACAAAAAAATATTTCTCTTCTCTTTGCTCCAACTAGATATTATAATAATTTCAGTTATTGATATTTCACATAAACATTTAATATATAAGTTTCTATTTAAGGATGGACCAAGTGAGGTGGTTGAAATAGTTGCATCTTTCACACTGACAGTGATTAGTGATTTAGCAAAGATAGAAGGTAAGCTTTCAAATAAGACAAGCTTGATGCAATACAATCTTCCACATCTGACTTGTCATGCTTGGATAGTTGGATATTTCCATTTGATACCAATGGATAGTGTTTGGGCTAAATGCTGATTTTTTATATAAGGAAACCATTAATATTACCATTAAAAATGATGAGAACAGATACTGAACTTTGATCTCAGCCCATTGACCAAAGAGTGAAAAAAAGTATAACTCCAGTTGCACTGGTTGCAATATTTATTGTACGATTGATACAAATATGGTACACAGCCAAATTGTGGGGTGTTAGGTGCTGGTCATCTCATTTACCTTACATTTATCTCAGCTAGACACAATCACTGACTAAAACCTACCATAATTTTACTAACACCAAAACAACACAACCTTACAATTCTTACTACAGTCACCATAATACCACTATTTCTCTATGATGTCCTAACTAGTCCCCATATCTACAGGTTTAAAAATTAAACCCCATTGTATAATTACAATGTTCACAAGGCTATTTACAATACAAAATTAAATTAGTAGTTAAATCCCCCTCCCCTCCTAAATTGTGGAAGAAACATCGGTTAACTGGATGAAATTAATACAGGACTAAAAAAAATTGAAACAATCACTAGTACAAGACACTCACTTAAAGACGCACTCATTCAGACACGACAGCAAATATAAAACACTGCTGTCTCCCTCAATTCATGAGCCACTAGGCAGAAGATTGTTCCACAGTTGGTTGCCATTTCTTTCAGTGGTATACTATTTGCCAACAAATGCTATAGAACCCATCTTGTCCTGCTATTCAACCCAAAACTGCGGGGGGGGGGAGAGAGATGTATTGATAGAGTATTTGTGAGTAAGTAAATATAATTATCTCAACTAGAATTTCAACTCAGCCTCCCATTGTCTCATTCAGAGCTGATATCCATCCCCAATACACACCCAAGAGTAATCATTTGAAATTTGATGAAAATGTATTTTCTAATTTTAAATTTTATATTGATTTCTATCTCCTCTTTTATACTCCTATATTTTATTAAAAAAAAAAATTTCTTTTCACATATTACAACTTCACTAAACGCAAGAAAAGAAAAATATTTTAAAAATATAAGAACAATATTAAAAAATGGTTATTAATATTACTTGTTTTATTTTCTTTTATCTTATTCTTTTCTCAGTATCTTTGGTGGTCGTGATATTTGAATTGACTGGTGGGTTACTCTATATTGTGCCCATGATGGTTGCAGTGATGACCAGTAAGTGGGTTGGTGATGCCTTTGGTCGAGAAGGAATGTATCCTTTTATTTATTTTTATATTACTGCTTCAAGACTTAACTGAACTGGTAACTACCTTCAATTCTATCAGCTTCACAATAATTCACAATAATTCTTTTTAACAGCATTTTTTTTGTTGTTCAACTTGTTGTTGAAATTCCAACATCAGAGGATTCTAAAAAAATTTGGAACATGCGATGCCACAACGCTAGAGTTCTTGTTTAAATGAGAATTTTGTTTGAATTTAGTAATGCGATAAATCCACAAATTTTTTGTTGTTGTATGTGTTTTTCAGTTAAAGTGACATGGACTGAAGTATAGTCCAATTAATAGAGTAAAATGTCTTAGTAGTTTTTTTTTACCCAGAAATTTTACATTCTGAATGTAATGCAGATTTAATTTTTCATAAATATATTAATTTGTGCAGTATATTATATCATATTATTAGTTCTGAAATAATATAACTATCAATAAATAGTTTATTTTTAGAACATCTTTCAGTCTACACTACATTTATTTTGTCTTGGAGTTTACCTGTAAATGGAAATATTCCACCCTGAAGATGACAATTTGAAATTGTCAAAAGTAATAGGCACAAGGTCATTAATTCCATCTGTTGAACAATTCAAATATAGGGATAACGTCATTCAAGGAATTAATAGTAAGTTAATGTCTCATTAAGCCTTATTAATTGTTAGTGAAGGGATTTCGCCATTAATCACATTAACATTACTAATTAATTCTTTGAACAATTATTTATTTACTAGCAGTAGAGCCCGGCATTGCCCGGGGATGTAACAGTAAGAGATAGATCAAGTATCGACCATCATAAAGACTGAAAAATAAAATTGACAAAGATTATTGTTTAAGGTTGACGGACACGCATGTCTTAATTAGTTTTTTTTTTTTTTTTTTACAAATTGGTCAAACCCAAACTCAAACAAAAACATTGTTTTTAATCATTTTCAGTCTACCAATTGAATAGAATTTTATTATAAACAATTGTCTTGTAAATGGAATTTTTAAAGCATTCTGAATGTAAAAATAAAGAAAAAAAGTGTGCAAGACAATAAGAAACATTACCTGCCAAAAAAAAGTGAAGTTTTGTTGAAATCGGTTGAAAAATGTAGGAAATCCGATCCCATATGTAAACGAACACACACACACACACACACAACCTGGGTTTTATAATAAGTATAACTCGATATGAGTTGTCCCCCTTTCATTCTCGCATTGCCTCTTAATCGTGTTTTCAAAGTGATTTCGTGCAAAAACAATTGTGTTTTTCCAATTTTTGGTGCTGTCAGAACCACCACAAGGTAATTTTACATAGTCCTGTGAAGTTTTGTTGAAATCGGTTGAAAAATGTAGGAAATCTGATCCAATATATAAATGTACAGACACACACATACATAACCTGGGTTCCATAATAAGTATGATGAGATAATATATATATACTGCACAAATTAATAAATACATACATATAGATAATTTATCAGACCTACAAATTCAATTCGGAGTTATTTTTTCTGATTTCCTTTTGAATTTTATGATTCCAATGTAATAAATTATAACCATGGAATATTAGTGTTTAAGCCTTTTTATTATATTCTTACTCTGAGTTCTACCTGGATTCTATTGTC
>OZ010578.1:119176172-119306172 GCA_963932145.1 Acanthosepion lycidas | reverse complement strand
TTTTCACCTTCTTACTTTATATATATATATATATATATATATATATATATATATATATATATATATATATATATATATATATACACATACACACATATATATATATATATACATACATACACGCACATACACACATATATCTATAAACACACAAACAAATACACACACATACATATATACATATATATATATATATATATACAAAACTTAGCAACATATTAATACATTAAAATACAAACATACACATTTCGCAGTACAAACACACATAACTACACATAAATATATACATATATATACATACACATACAGAAAAATGAGTAACATTATGTAGTTATACCATACACATTCATATCGTCAGATTGACCATCAGGTAATAAAAGTTATAATCTATTCAACTTACAGCTACGTATCATTATCATTTAAAGTATACGACCCCTATAATAAGTTAAATTTATAACGGTGTTTACAATTAACCGTTAGTTCATATCTCTGATTTAAGAGATCAGCCTTGTTTTTAAATCTAATAATTTCAAACTTTTCGTTAAGACACAGGTAACACGGGCAATATAGGGATTTACATGTCCGGGATTTCTTAATCAATGTCCAATTAACCGTAGGTGTTTTGTTCTTTTCTTTTAGGTTCCAAAAGTACTTGGACAATGAAGTCATGTACCTATAGTCACAGTTATTGAAAGATTGCATATGCCCCCGCCAGCGTTCTTTGAATGTATTCATTGTGCTACCAATGTAAAACTTCTTTATATTTGGATTCTCAATAGTTGAGATAGTACTAAGATAGACTACAGAACGTATTCCACAGTTATTTTGTAGTGGACAATTACTAGGATACCTACAATTACATGAATTATTATTTGTGTCATTATATTTAGTATTACTGTCAGTAACCTTTTGAGTAATCGAGCTTTTTGAATCCCTATACTTGTTAAAGACTATGTTGTTATGTTTTTTAATGATTTTCTCTAGGTTATCTGCACAACTATAGCTTAATTTAAGTGTATTAGAATTAAATATTTTACTAAGTGGGTTAGTTTCAGTGTTAGGGAAATGTTTCTTGATTAGGTTTAGAAACATACGTCCTAATTTAGATTTAATCATTAAATTGAAAGGGGGAGTGAACCAGATGATCTTTCTAGATCTATTCTTATTATGGTTGTAGTTAACAGGGTTTTTATACTGAATATTGATATCTTTGTATCCACTATTTTTAAGTGCAGAATTATAAAAGTCACTATGTTTATTAAAAACATCTTTGTTAGAAGAGTTACTGCTAATTCTAAATCCAATGGAAGAGGGTATATGTTTGATAACTGAAGGGGGATGGTTGGAATTTGGATGAACGTAAATCGGATTGGAATTAACCTTCACATATGGTTGGAAAGAGTTGTTAGCAAGGTTTAGGGTGACGTCTAGAAAATCTACTTGTTTAACATTAGTAGTGACTATTGTCCTAAGACCTAAATCCTTAAATACCCTATGAATCATTTTCCTAATACGGTCTACCTTAGTTTTAGTGGAGTTTTTAACAACTAATAAACCATCATCCCTATACAATCCTATACTATCGGAATCCAGACAGTCAAATGCACTTAAATTATACAACAGAAATAACCCAACCAGGTCAGAAGCTTCAGCAGAATCCAGAGAACCCATCGAAATGTCAAAATTGTTGTTGTAAGACTTTTTGGTCCACTGTTCATCCTTGTAGATTAGAACAGAATTCCGGCATTTCATGATGATGTCCACCTCACTCTCAGAAATATTAGAGTATTCCCGGGCGAAATCCAAGGCCAAAGTAAAAAGATCCTTCGATATAGAGGGATAATAATCGACAATATCGAACTGTATAAAAGTACAGTTGCCAATATATCGGATGTTATTAAACCAGTTGATGACATCAGCTGTGTTAACCCACTGTAGTAGTCCAAGGGTGTTTTTTATGGATTTGTTGGTTCTTTCTAAGATGGTCTTACTAATTCTGCCGATTTCCGGTCTGGTAGGGTTTATAAGCCTAGTAGATGGCTTAGTTTTGAATTCAGGTTTATGGTCTTTTAACAAGACATAGGCTTCCTTAGTTTGTAGTTTGCCGACCCGATCACTGATCAATAATTTATCAGTAATTGATTGATGATATATATGTAATTGGTGATATATATGTAAAATCCGATAAAACGGATAATTTTTATATGTTATCTCCTAAGGACTATGATACATTAGTTAGGGATAGTCTAACCAGAAACTACAAAAAAATTGATACAAATAACTTCAACCAAATAGATAGCATTAACAGTATAAAATTTGACTGTCTGGATTCCGATAGTATAGGATTGTATAGGGATGATGGTTTATTAGTTGTTAAAAACTCCACTAAAACTAAGGTAGACCGTATTAGGAAAATGATTCATAGGGTATTTAAGGATTTAGGTCTTAGGACAATAGTCACTACTAATGTTAAACAAGTAGATTTTCTAGACGTCACCCTAAACCTTGCTAACAACTCTTTCCAACCATATGTGAAGGTTAATTCCAATCCGATTTACGTTCATCCAAATTCCAACCATCCCCCTTCAGTTATCAAACATATACCCTCTTCCATTGGATTTAGAATTAGCAGTAACTCTTCTAACAAAGATGTTTTTAATAAACATAGTGACTTTTATAATTCTGCACTTAAAAATAGTGGATACAAAGATATCAATATTCAGTATAAAAACCCTGTTAACTACAACCATAATAAGAATAGATCTAGAAAGATCATCTGGTTCACTCCCCCTTTCAATTTAATGATTAAATCTAAATTAGGACGTATGTTTCTAAACCTAATCAAGAAACATTTCCCTAACACTGAAACTAACCCACTTAGTAAAATATTTAATTCTAATACACTTAAATTAAGCTATAGTTGTGCAGATAACCTAGAGAAAATCATTAAAAAACATAACAACATAGTCTTTAACAAGTATAGGGATTCAAAAAGCTCGATTACTCAAAAGGTTACTGACAGTAATACTAAATATAATGACACAAATAATAATTCATGTAATTGTAGGTATCCTAGTAATTGTCCACTACAAAATAACTGTGGAATACGTTCTGTAGTCTATCTTAGTACTATCTCAACTATTGAGAATCCAAATATAAAGAAGTTTTACATTGGTAGCACAATGAATACATTCAAAGAACGCTGGCGGGGGCATATGCAATCTTTCAATAACTGTGACTATAGGTACATGACTTCATTGTCCAAGTACTTTTGGAACCTAAAAGAAAAGAACAAAACACCTACGGTTAATTGGACATTGATTAAGAAATCCCGGACATGTAAATCCCTATATTGCCCGTGTTACCTGTGTCTTAACGAAAAGTTTGAAATTATTAGATTTAAAAACAAGGCTGATCTCTTAAATCAGAGATATGAACTAACGGTTAATTGTAAACACCGTTATAAATTTAACTTATTATAGGGGTCGTATACTTTAAATGATAATGATACGTAGCTGTAAGTTGAATAGATTATAACTTTTATTACCTGATGGTCAATCTGACGATATGAATGTGTATGGTATAACTACATAATGTTACTCATTTTTCTGTATGTGTATGTATATATATGTATATATTTATGTGTAGTTATGTGTGTTTGTACTGCGAAATGTGTATGTTTGTATTTTAATGTATTAATATGTTGCTAAGTTTTGTATATATATATATATATATATGTATATATGTATGTGTGTGTATTTGTTTGTGTGTTTATAGATATATGTGTGTATGTGCGTGTATGTATGTATATATATATATATATGTGTGTATGTGTATATATATATATATATATATATATATATATATATATATATATATATATATATATATATATAAAGTAAGAAGGTGAAAAGGAGGATAAGAAGAAAAGAGGTTAAAAATATTGGTGTGTATGAGTATGTATATGTATTTGTGGATGTGGGTATGTGTGTGTATATATATGTGAGTATGTATCCTTATATGCATGTATATATATTTCTTTATGTGTGTATATATGTAAGTGTCTGCATGTTTATGTAGTTGTGTATATATATGTATGTGTGTATGTGTATATATATATATATGTGTGTGTAGGTGTATGTGTATGTATGTGGATGTGTGTATATATATATATATATATATATATATATATATGTATGTATGTATGTGTGCATGTATGTGTATGTGTGCATGTATGTGTGGGTATATATATGTATGTGTATGTATGTATATGTATATATATATGTATATATGTACGTATATGTATATATGTATATATGTGAATGTATGTAGGTGTATGTGTATGTATGTATATATATATATATGTGTATATGTTTGTATGTGTATTGTTATATTGTGTACCTAATTTTATTTACGTATATTTATGTTGATATGGATGTTTTTTTTTTTTTTTTTTTTTTTTATTATATACATGTATGTTAGGATACGTGCATTTTTGTGTTTGCATGTATATCGAAGTATGTCTATGCATATGTATGTGTATGTATGTCTGTATATTTATATATGTTTTTGGTCAAATGTCGTTGCATTTATGTGTATGTACGTATATATGTGTATTTATTACTATAGATAAGTATTTTTATGTAGATATTCATGTGTATGTATATTTCTGTATGTGTGTATGCATGTATGTATGTGTATGTATGTGTATATATATATATGTATATATATGTGTGTATGTATATGTTTGTATGTATGTATATATGTGTATATATGTGTGTGTGTGTTTACTTATGTAGGTTTGCAGTTGTATATATGTATGTTGACACCTACTATATATGAAATTGTTTATGTGTACGTGTAGGTAGGGTAACTTGGGTATGTCATTACGGCCACATGAGTTAGGATATATGTGTGTATATATGTTTATTTTTGTGTATTGCTGTGTATATATATATTTATTTGTAAATATGTGTACACATATTTGTGTGTATATAGGTATATGTGTATGTATGTGTATGTGTACTTGATACCATGGAAATGTATACGTATGTATATGTTTATGTATGTATGTGTAGATGTTTCGATGTGTATGTATGTATGTATATTTATGTATATGTGTGAGTATGTGTGTATGTGTATGTATATATGTATATGTATGTGTATATGTATGTGTATATGTATATATATGTATATATGTGTGTATATGTATATATGTGTATATATATATATATATGTTTGTATGCGTATATATGTGTGTGTATGTGTGTGTGTGTGTATATACTTATATGTATATGAGGTGGACATCGTAGCTACCGATGGGTGTTGAATTTAATGTCCGGTTTTTTGTTTTTTTTTTTTACATACACTATATTTCAATATATTAAATAATATTAATTTTGATCATTTTTATCTTTGTATATTTACTCGCTTAAATTAGATTTCAATAGGTTGTTAACATTCATGCAATGACATTTTCTGTCTTAAATATTTATCGGTTGGGGTATGCAACTGTCTGGGTCAATGTCTGTGGATGTGTGTGCATGTATTTATATGTATCTATGTGTATGGAAAGTGCATCCACTTTTAATTATGTATGTATGTACGTGTGTGTTGGTTTCCCTTCTCCCATTTCCCCCCCTTTTTTTTTTTTTTTTTTTTTTCATGACAGACGGTGGAGATGTTCTCTGTCTTGTCCCCTTTTTTGTGTGTGTATATGTCTTGGTGCTTATGTATTAGAATCTGACTGCGTTTGTTTTACGCGTGAGTTTGGGACCCCATTTACACATCATGAGGATTAAAATGTATACATTGTAAAAAGACCGGATATTAAATATAGCTAAAGTAACTTCAATGAAAAAATAAATTGAATAACATATATATTTCTTCTTTTCTCCTCAGTAATTTTATAGTTGTAAACTTGATAGCGAATAAATGTTAAATTTTGGTTTTGTAATTAGCAGTTTTAAATTTTAATATTAAATTTTATCATATAATTTAGTAATTATTCGTTGGAATAAATTATTTTTTAATACTAAACCTCTGAATAGATATTATAACATGACTTCGTTATCGAGCTTTTTGAATTTTCCTGTACTTGTGTTCTGATTGGTCCATCTAGCCTCTGTAACAACGTTTTCCCCTTACGTAGAATATTAATTAATTTGAAACTTTTAAAACCATTTATTTTACATTCAACGTCATCACTTGATAAGACACCGTAGGTGTTGAAACAAAATGGCTATTTTTGTAGTGATTTTATAACATATTTATGTTATAAATTTTTTTTTTCTTTAAAAATAAATAATTATATCTGCTCTACTTTGTATTGAGCACTCTTTTAAGAATAGTAATTGTTGGTTATTGGAATTCATTCCATATACACCAATCATATACTTGGATATATATATATATATATATATATATATATATATATATATATGTGTGTGTGGTTTTGATCCCAGCTTGAAGCAATCAGATGTCTAGTCACACTGTGATATAGTGAAACAGTCTGTCTGTGGATGACTATATATATATATATATATATATATATATATATATATATATATATATATATATTATGAAATGGACAAAGTCCAACAATTATTTTAAGACATTTTTTTTATGTTTATACATTCTTTTTATAGATACAAATTTTTAAGTAAATGCTCTGTTTATAATAAACAGTATTAGCAACATTTACTGGCCTGAATGTCTGAGAAATTTTTATAGAAAATATGCATCCTCGTTCAGGAATTGAACCTGTATACAGAACCATCATATAGTCTAATGTGCTTTTACTGATTGAGCCACAGAGGGGCGTTTAGGTTAGAAAGCTTGATTGTACTGTTTTTAAACCTCAATTCTCCATGATTTTCTCTCATACATTCATAAAAGCACGTCAGGCTATATGACGGTTTGATTCCTGTTGGAGGACACATATTTATAACAGTAAGCCTTTTCCAATAATCCTTTTTGTAGCTTTTCATAGACATTTCTTGCACTGACATAGAATTTTCCTTGAGTTATTTTTTCCAGTTATGATGCTCATATACAACTGAATGGTTATCCATATTTGGACAACAAGGAAGAATTTACTCATACAACAATAGCATCAGATGTCATGCGACCACGGTAAGCTTTCCTCTTAGACTTTTATCTCCTCTTCCCTGTCGATTAAAGTTATCTACTGTATATACTTGGATATCATGCAACATTTGAAGACCTAATTCTGAAGCTAATTTTAAGGGGGTTGCATCATACATGAGATATAGAATTAACATATGTACTGCTGGCCCAGTAAATACCTTGTTAATTGCACAACTCAAATTAACATCTGGTAAATCCTAAATCAAAACCCAAATCATTGACACACAATAATTTACACTAATTCAACTGGATAGTTACACTCAATAGTCACTCCAGTCAGTAGCCTGACATTGCTATTTATACACCTGGCAGAAAATATATATTCATAAGTACAGAGTGTTACACTCTAACCTCAGTGTTGGTTGTTACTCATTTTCTTCCTATATGACACCTGCTTAAACTGGACAAAATAATTTTCCTATTACCACAACACGATACGTAGAAAATCTTCAGAGGTCAGTGAAAAATATATATTCTAATCAAATACGAGCAAAATAAAAAGGTAGACCTGTTTCTGAAAACAAAAGAAACTGAACATTATATACATTTTATTTACACTGTTTGCTATTGTTATCACAATGTTTTGGTCATTATGGCCTCTGAACTTCATTATGTGTATATCAGTCTGGGTAACCTACAATAAATTCTGAAGTGAACCCTTTATTCAATCTACAGGTGTACACTGTTCTCATTCTACTGGATATCATCTAGTTCTTATTTTTAATACTACTCAATTATTGCTTGCTTGTTTCCATTAAGTCTAAGTACACACTGCTTGGCGCAAGAATTGAATTCATAATCTCTATATCTCCAAATTTACAAACCAACCCTTTAATTTTTGTCCTGTAGGACAATTCTCTGTAGTGAACTTGGAGGTTTAAAACTAACTTGCCTGCTGATTAGTGCTGCTACTGTTGTTGCCTGTCAGGTTTTGACTGCTGCTGCTGCTGTTGCTGTTTAAACCTTGTCTCTCTTTCTTTCTTAGCATTAATGTGATAACAACAACAAAGATGAGGACAATAGTCTGAATATAAATAGTATAAATAATGATAATTCCTTATCCCAGAAATTCAGACAGAAGGTGATCAGGGGATAATAACAACAAAGATGAAGACAATAGTCAACACGTAAATAATGAAACTCCTCATCCCGGAAATTCAGACTGAAGGCAATCAGGGGATAATAACAACAAAGATGAGGATAATAGTCTGAATATAAATAGTGTAAATAATGATAACTCCTTATCCCAGAAATTCAGACAGAAGGTGATCAGGGGATAATAACAACAAAAATGAGGAGAATCGTCTGAATGTAAATAGTGGAAATAATAATAACTCCTCATCCAAGAAATTCAGACAGAAATGACATTCATTTTTGTTTTTGTTATTAACTCAAAATGTATTTTTTATTCATAGTAGAAAAAAGTGAGGCATTTATACTTTCCGGAGGATTCTGGAGGCTTCTTCTTAGCCAGATTAACTTCAGTCTGAACATCTAATTAAATAAGTAACAATTGTTAGATTTGGAATAGAATTACAAGGAAAAATCTGTGAAGAAAGCAGTTGATCTCATTTCTAAATGCTGTTCCCTCTTTTTTCTAAAAGTTCCTATTCTTAGAAATTCTTTCTCTTTTTCTTTTAGAATTCATGAACCTCCTCTACATGTTATTACTCGAGACTCTATGACTTTGGAAGAAGTAGGTAAGTAAAAAAAAAAGTTTCTAACTTCTTGTGGGTCTTGGAGTCATTCATTATTTCATTGATTAGTATTTATGAATATTCTATACAAATAATAAAATATTAGTAGAAAACCTTCATGGTTTTGCTATTTGAATTTTCTGGTTGATTGATTTGATTTGTCTGTTTAATGGCATATCAACTCATTATGGGTCATTTAATGCCAAAATTCAATTTTCTAGGGAGCTTGGAAGTAATAAAAATATGTTATTCTGCTTTCATAACTGGATACATGGTAGATGATACTCAGTTTTTATGCATATCAGACGGTGATATATGGTTTTATGTTGTAGTTCTGTTGAAGTTATATTTTGGAATACAGTTTGATATAAGAAATTCTGGGATATTATATGGATTAATATCATGAAAGTTCTTTCATGTTGGTTGTTTGGTAGCCTTTTAAATGGATTAGGGTGAAATTATTAAAATTGTTGGTATGTGCATATTGTTGGTTATTTTTTTACATAAAAATCTATTGTTGGTATTTTTACTATAAAAATGTCTTTTATACTTTCAT
The DNA here is from genome assembly GCA_963932145.1 of Acanthosepion lycidas. Classification (NCBI taxonomy): domain Eukaryota; kingdom Metazoa; phylum Mollusca; class Cephalopoda; order Sepiida; family Sepiidae; genus Acanthosepion; species Acanthosepion lycidas. Next base: position 119,296,770 of record OZ010578.1, on the reverse strand, counting down.
AGTGTTTTGTTTTTGTTTGGGAGGTGGTCAATGTTTTTCCATAGCTGGGACCCTAACAAGTGCTACCCTCCCAATCAAGGTGGACCTTGGAATAACAGCAATTAAGCAATGGTTCCACACTCCACAAAACCTCCAATCTCTCAATCAGAGGTCTTGCTGCTAGATGTAGTTTATCATCAAAAGCAGGACTAGAATTTTCTGGTAAATCTTATTTTGAAGTCAACTTGGAGCTTTAAAAATTTAAATGCAATGTCAATTGTTATCTTTTGTCTTCTTAACTCTTGTTCTTTTATTGTTTACTCTCCCTAATAAAATTTCTTTTTTTCAAATTCTCTCACACTCACTTGTATCTTAGTGGCTTTATTACCTTGCTTGAGATGAAAGGATTTAAAAAAAAATGATTGAATATGCTAGTTCTACAACTATAAAATACTTGCAGAATTTTCCTTGTTTTTTGTTAAATATTTAACAACTTTAACAAAATATTGCAATAAGGATCCAAAGTATGAATGCAGGTCATTATTTAAAGAAGTAAGAGGGTACAAATAAAAAGATTTGAAATTAACAAGTATTTCTATTTTGCTGAAGGAGACATTAAACATGTGTTATCATCACCACTATGGTCGCTTTCTTTCTTTTTCTCACTGAATCCAAACAGCATCCTTAATGTTTTTTTCTCCTTTTCCCTTGCAATCAAAACAGTATAGTCCATTATTTATGAGGTATTGGCAGGACGTAAAGATCATGCTAAGGAATGAAAAAACAAACAGAATTATAATTAAATATTTTCAGTTATTCCCAGGTAAAAATCTAAAATAAAATTTTGTTTGACACTAAATTTCTCAAGAATTCATTTTTTTTCATTTTTGTTGGTAATTAACTTATTTCATATTGCTGCTTTTTTGTTTTTACATTCATCACAATTCATTGTATTTAAATTTGGTGATCGTCAGTAGGGTTGGGTCATTTTGTTGTCTATGACTGCATGTGGAAGATACACGTATTAACAGCAGCCTCTGACTGGCACCTTTAAAAACCTTTTAAAAAGAAACTCTCTTTTCTTTTCCTTTGTCTATGCATAGTGTCACCAAACAGGAAGTACTCCTTCAGTCTGTAAGTAGGACCATTCTTTGTTCAGAAATGTAGACTTTTGAGCTCAGACTCCATTGTTAATGAAAAGCATACCTTTTCCACAGCCAAACTTTTATTATTTTATTCCTATTTCATGGAACAAATGTTTTTATAAAATTTCAACCTATCATGTATTTTGATTTCATTCTTTGTTTTTTTAAAATATTCTTGATGATAACCTTCTCAGTAAATTTTCTTTTTAATCATTCCCCCCCCCCCCCAAGCAAGGTGATAAAAGCCACTAAGACATAAAGGATTACTGAAAGTGCAAAAAAAGACATTTTAGTGGGTTAGTCAATCTGTACCGGTGACAAATACAAATAAAACTGACCCTCTAATATTTTTACTAAATCAAATTCAACAAAGACAACAACAAGAGAAATAATCAAATAAACAGATATTTGTTTTAACAAAAAATATTTTTATATAACAAAACAAATACACACGGTATAATAAAGTTGTTTAAAACACTTTAGAGTTCTTGGTTGTGTGATTAAGAGTAATATAAAATGTGTTATGCTATAGATCTGATATTCAGAAATTGTGTGTATGAGCATCAACAAATTTGAACAAGTATTTATGTTTGGTAAGAGATTAAACAGTTTATGTTGATGGTGAAATTGAATGAAATAGATTGCTTATCTTACTGTAGAGTTGTCTCCCTTTAACTGATGTAGTTAAGCTATTGAGTGAGTTGGTTCCTGAATCTCGTCTTAGTTGAATTTGTCACTAGATGAGTTGATGAGATTGAATTCCACAAGCTCGGTTGATGCTAATAAAAATTTTATCAAGGAAGTTTGGTTTCATGGATTCATGTGACGAGTTGATTATTTTAAGGACTCACTGATTAAGTCGTGTCGAAGTTTCATATTTATGAATTTTCTTGATCACGTGGAGAACATTTATATTTTTTTGGCACGTTGAACTCGGAACAGGTCAACTCAAGGTCAAGGTCAACCGTACGGACATAGGCAGAAACATGACATGTGAAAGTATTTGTCATATAAAATGTTGTTTTTTAAATATTGCTTTCTACATTTGAACTTTGGAGTCACCAATTTGTAGTGGATTGGTGACAAATACAAATGAAATTGACCCTCTACTATTTTTACTAAATCAAATGCAACAAACACAACAAGAGAAATAATCAAATAAGCAGATATTTGTTTTAATAAAAAATATCTTTTATATAACACAACAAATACACACGATATAATAAAGTTGTTTAAAATACTTTAGTGCTCTTAATTGTATGATCTAGACTAATACTAAAAGTGTTATGTTATAGATCTGGTATTCAAAAATTGTGTGTATGAACATCAACAAATTTGAACAAGTATTTATGTTTGGTAAGAAATTAAACAGTTTATGTTGATGGTGAAATTGAATGAAATAGATTGCTTGACTTACTGTAGAGTTGTCTCCCTTTAACTGATATAGTTACGATTTCCTTTATGTTGTTAAGATATTGAGTGATTTGGATTATGAATCTCATCTTGGTTGAATTCGTCACTAGTTGAGTTGATGTTGAAAAGCGATTGAATTCCACAAGCTAAAAATTTTAGCGAGGAAGTTGGGTTTCATCGATTCATGTGACGAGTTGATTATTTTAAGGACTCACTAAGTCATGTCGCAGTTTCATATTTATGAATTTTCTTGATCACATGGGAGACTTAAGAAAATGTTTACCAATTTTTGGTGCATTGAACTCTGAACAGGTCAACTCAAGGCATAAACATGACATTATTATTTATGGACCAATCAGAAAGCATTGTTTCGTACTGAAATCTGGAGCCCATTTTAATGGGTTCAGCACAAAATGAGAATACTTAGCTGTGATCCACTTTTAACAGGTTTAAAACAGAATGTAGATATTTAATTCTACAACATTAATGAAGAAAAGACCATTAAAGAAAAAAATTCAAGGAGATAGATGATGACAATTGACATGGCATTTAAATTTTTGAAGATCAAACGTGACTGGAAAGCAAGAAGCCAAAGGAATGTTCAAAAGTGAAAAGTGCAAGAGAAGAAACTGTTAGCATAGAACTTACATCTATCAATTTCATTGTTAAAATAATGAGACCGAGCTGCAAATCTAATACTTAAATTTGTGAAGTAAACATCAAAGTGGAAATCTTATCAGAATAATTCGCATGAAAATGTTTATAGAAAAAGTACAGGGAAGATATGTTATGCCGATGAGAAAATGACTAAAGTTGAGATGCCAGGTCAGGTTCGACAATGTTATAGATTTTTCTTTGAATTCTGTCAAGAATCTCTAGATACATAGCAGAAGCAACAGACACTACCCTAAATATCTCTTCCATTTGAGTTGCAAGGACTCTTGTAACAGAACAGAGATAAGAGTGTGTGTAAAAAGTGCTGGAATATAAATTCTCTCATGTTTTACTTGTGTTCATCAGTGGATCATGAATCTGTGGCTAAGAGTTTTAAAATACTGCCAAGCTAAAGCCTCAAAATGAAAATAAATAAAATAACCCTTAAATACAAAAAAAGGAAAATATGTGTAGAGTAAGTGATCATAGTTAAATGAAATGTAAATGGTAGAACTGCTCAACAAACAGAATTGACAAAGTTTATAATAAACAATAACAGGAAAAGAACAGAATAAAACAAATGAAAAGCAAGCAAACAATATATATAAAGCAAAGCAACAGTAATAAGGCAAAATGTTTACAAAGTAAGGATTGGTTTTGGCACACCAGGAACAAATTTGAATTAATGAATATAGCATTCTGACTTCAAAACAAGACAAACAGGGACTGAGTCAGGAGAAATCGAGAAGTGACCTATTTTATTGGCTAAGAAGAAATCCCAGCCTGCATTTGTGTACTTCTTATATATTGGAGAGGGGAAAGTGTTTTGCAATCAATCCTAGTCAAGATTGGAACCAACAAAGTAAATACACAACAGGTTTAATTTTAAACAACATGCCTAAAAAATAGTTTCAGGATAAACCAATATGACATATAATGATTTTCTTTAATTTTGTGTACAGGATACAATGATTCATTATAAATAAATTTGCTCTATAAAATTATACTTTTGTTATTTTCAGAATGTCTTTTAAAAGACACCAACCACAGTGGCTTTCCGGTAGTTGTATCAAAAGAAACGCAATACTTGATTGGTTTTGTGTTACGTAGAGATTTGAATATTGCAATAAGTAAGTCAACAGAATTTTTTTTGTAGAATATGCTGATGAATGATTGATATGAAATATGGAAGATAAAATCTGTGAAAACCAGTTGGGTGTTTAATTTATAATTATTTCCTTGTTAACATTTCACTCAGTATGAGCATTTTTAAAATAACTGAAATGATCTAAGGAAAGAAAATAAAAATACATACATACCTATGTTTTTTGCTGTTGAGGCAGGACCATGCACAAAGGAAGGTGGGTCCTGCCTAACTGAGGATCTCCTGTTGTAATCATTTGAGGCAAGGTTTTAGAAGGCCCCAGATGTTCTTCCTGATGTCCAACTCATGGTAGTCTAAGTACACTGAATGTTTTTATTAAGACACCATCTCTAGGAAGGTTGCCATTCCTGACCCCACCCAACCATATAAATATAATTCCTTTTATTCCTTATTAAACATAGGGTTCCTTTTAACATAGCATCTGAGGACATGCTAATAGCAGGAGAGTTTCAGTGGGAATTTGGATTTACAAGTGGCTCCCAGTCTTATGTATACCCATTTTTAGGATAGTGTTATCTGGACTGAATTCAAAGTTTCTTTTTCCTAGACTGGTTACCAATCAAGCCTATAAAACCTAGTCTATCTTGCTATTTTACACATAGTTGGGGGTAAAAGAGATGGATTCATATCTTTCCCAAGGGTATTATTACCATGTAAGTGAATGTAATAAATTTGAACTTGGCTCTTCATTTCCTCAATCCAAACTGCTAACAATTACTCCATCACTCCTCCATTATATGTGTGTGTGTGTATATATATATATACACACATTTCATTAAATAATATAGACAAGTGTTGTCTATTTATTTTATGTAAATTTTTTTCATAACGTCTGATAAGTTTAATAACATTATTGTTGAACGAAGAAAGAAATTCACAACAGTGATCCATATTTTTTTAATACAATCTAAGCTTTCAGCTTACTTAAGCCATTATCAAAGATGTCAATTACAACATATTAAGCAATATACGGACAAGACAGTGATGATAGTCTGTCAATGTTTACATAGATGATTTCTAAGCAATGATAAACACGCGCATATAAGATGCTAGAAGCGAAAATCTCACTGCATCTCATGACGTCACACATGACCACATGAGAGTGAATTGGAGAAGTATGAAGTATGGGAAGTCGTTGGTGTATATATATATATATATATATATATATACTATTAAGGTGTTCTATATTTATGGGATAAAGTGCTCAATATCAGAGATAGAGTGTGTGTAAATATAAAAGTGAACATTGAAGTCACCACTTAGAGGCGACAGACTGTTTCCTGTTAGACACACATGGGTAGTATTCCTTTGGTATAATCCAAGCGAGTCCTATTAACACAATATAGAATTTGAAATATTAAATAAATAAATGTTAAAACTGACTCACAAAGAACGCTTAATGTTTATTTTCATTAAACAGAGCAAAATTTTTCTTACAATTGGAATTAACATTAATTAATGACCATTTTCACCTACAAATTTTTAATTTAAGATTTGCAGGATTTTTCAAACTGTTCATGGAATAAGTTTGTAGAAGGAAAGGATAGAAATGTAAAAGGAAGGCTGAAAACAGCCATGCCTAAAAGGTATAGACAACAAAAAAGTGCTCAATACAAAATTTAAAATCTCATATGTAGTGCAAAGATATTTAAGAAAAGGCTAAAATGGTAACCAACCTTGCAACCTGGGTTTTGGCCATGAGGTCTTCTCAGGCTACTGGAAGGACCCTTTCCATTTGCCTAAGGAGACCTCACAGTCGAAACCCGGGTTGCGAGGTTAGTTAGCATTTTAGCCTTTTCTTATATATATTGATCAGACACTCCAATAAGAAGTTTATCCATATTTACCAAAAATTCAATGGCTTGTCTCTTTATTCAGAGTTTCCCAGAGGCAATTCTGCACATCAGGGGTAAGATATATTTAGGTAATGAATTTAGTAACAGATGTCATATGATATAATATGTTAATAAATTCAATCAGTTTATCTTGACCCTGATGTTCAGATTTGCCTGTGAAACTCTGAATAAAGAGATAAATCATTGAACTTTTTATTGATTTATTCATTATTAAAATCACATCATGGAGCAAATTATACAGTGAGGTGGCCTGTTAACAGGTCAGGGTACCTGGCAGAACGGATCTGATGTTGCAATACCTGAAATCTGTAATGAAGCCATCACTGATGACCTCTGCCATTACATTTTATAAATGTATTTTAGGAAGACTAATTAAATGTTTTTTTGTTTGTTTTTTAGCTAATGCCCGCAAAATCCTTGATGGAATTTCTAATGAGTCTATTGTATATTTCACCTCTCACGTTCCACCAAGTGAAGGTGTGATGACCCCAACCCCACTGAAGTTAAAGAGAATTTTAGACATGGTAGGTATTAGTCTTATTGAATTTAAAGGAACATACAAAATGGGTTTCTACTACAGATAGTTTATTCTTTTTTTATGTAAACTGTAGGGAAACAAAATTCCAAATGTCTCTGTCCGTTTTTTTCTTGCAAAAGTTAGGGTAAGTGCTTTGTGCTGAGTTAAAATTACCAAATTCCTTACTTCATGAGTGGAGGTGAAAAATATATCTAAATGCTATGTGCCAGAAAGTGGAAAGAGAGTTTCTTTTTTTATGGTCCAGAAGTTTGGGCAAGTCATGATAAACATGGTTATATAAGCTCAAGTCAGCTTTGTGCTGAGTTGGAACGACCAAAGAAAAGGTTGATTTACTTCTTAGATGGCAGTTTTGAAAGACACATGTAAACACTATGCATTGGAAAGTGGAAAAGAATTTTCAGTCATCAGTGAACTGTGGAAGTGAGCGTGCCCCAGAAAGGATGTCCTTTTTGCTGCATCTTGGAGCAAGAGGTAGAAAAAGAGAAAGGGGAAGAAAATGATTGTCATTTTATAGACTTAAACAGTGCCACCTAAAAGATGCTTGATGAAGTCAAGTAGAGTAATAAAATTTCCAGTTCCTTTATTACTAGCATCATGGGAAAATGTATTTCTGTAGGAATTTTTCCTGGTTGTGTGTGTGTACTCAGCAGTGAGAGTGGAATAAATGAAACCTAAGGCTCGAAATAACCATTCAACAGCTTTTATTTCTGCTTGAAAGAGAGTGAAAAATAGTATTTTGTGGGTTTCTGAGTTAACAAAGTTCTTGAGTAGTTGTTTTGTAGGGAGTGGAAAAAAATCTGAGTTTGAAACAGTTAAGACAGGCCTTGTCTTCTGCAGCAAGGATTGGGTGTAGTTTTTCTTTCATCTCGAAGAGAGATTTCTCTGCTGATTCCCACAGAATAAATGAGAAATCTGAAATCAAGCTGCCAGGACAGGCCTCATCTTCTGCAGCAAAGGTTGTGTGTAGCCCTTCAAGCTGGTCTTGAAGGTAGAGGCTGCTGAAAATGAAAAGTGGACAAGAGGCTGAATAGGGCTTGGTCAGCATTTTTATGACTTCTGGGACTTCCAGCTGTACAGCTGATTATTTCCATTGCTACTACTGCTGAATCGAGCAAAGTAAGGAAGCCCCCACATGCCACAGTTTTTATATCTCTTTTTTTCTCTTATTCATTATTTTATTTATTGGTTTTATTTCATTTTTGCTCAGTGTCCCTGGTAATGAATATTTAAGATTTGTATACTATTTTCATAGTATAAGTAAATTGACTTCATAAGTTTTAATTTGTAGATGAGCTTTCAAATACATTTTTTTGTTACTTTTTTAGAAAAAAATATTTCGTGTTTAGATCGCAAATACTTCTATTGTGTTTTGTATAAAAAGATTCCTCATCTCATGTCAATTATTTTATGGACTGCTTCAGCAAAACAATTGTCTAGTTGAGATGAAGGCATCCAGATTGAGAAACCACAAAACATCAATTCTTTATCATAATAGAAATACAATTAACTTTTAGTTGAAATTATTCAAACTATGGGTAAATGTGATGTTAGTGAAATTCTCCTTGAATTAACTCCCTTGTTTCTCAATAACAATAATTTATTGCAGAATAAGTTTAGTTTGCTTAAAATATTTCCTTAGACTGATTTGCCAGATGAAGGACAAGAACTTTAACTACAAATCACAAAGTTGATTAAAGTCATGGAAGTTCACAGATAATAAAAAGAAAATGAAATTAGGCTTCGGGATATTTTAAATTATAATGTTTTTTTTTTCTGCAGTCACCAATCACCATCACTGATCAGTCAACCATGGAAACAGTAGTACAGATGTTCCGCAAATTAGGACTCAGGCAGACACTCGTTACACATAATGGGTAAGTAAACCAAATAATCAAGAAATGACTGCAATCCATTGAATTTTTTTTTTTTAAATCCTTTCACGCCAAGCAAGATAATAATACCACTAAGATGCAAGTGGTCACTGGGAGTGGAAAAGAATGAGAAAATTTTAGTGAAGAAAAAGGACAATAAAAAAACAGGATTCAGGATAACTTGCCAGCACAATGTTATTTTCATTGCATTAATCAAATCTTATTTCTACACCCCACCCCTCTCTCTCCACACACACACACACACACATGGGGCAGATGAGTAGCAATGCCACAAATTGCTGAAACAGAATTGACAAAGTTCTCAATAAACAATGAGAAAAGAAGAAAAATAGCCCTAAGCAAACAATATACAATGCCACGCGAAAGTTTACAACACATTACAAAAAATGTTTTATAGGTATTTCTACTAGTTACATAAATTAAACATTTATTGCTCGTAGAATATATATTTAGGTATTCAGTGAAACAATCAAATGTTTTAAAAAAACTTCAAAAAAGTATCCCACAAAGAAAAATCGATATTTAGTAACTCAAAAATTTACAACACATTTTTTCATTTTTTTATTTGCAACAGCTTTTTTTTTTTTATAAAAGTGTTCAAATTTTACTAGAATGTTCCAAATTAGGATGGGGTTGTTTTTTAGAATGTTCCAAATTAATTTCATGATTACTTTTAGGAATTATTAAAAGTATTGCGTCATTCTTTTTCTGTCAACTGTCCTTTAAACATTGACAAAATGGGGGAAAAGCAAAATAATTAACCAAGACCTTCATAAACGTATTGTTGACCTTCATACAAATGGACTTGGTTATAAGAAGATATCTAGTCATTTAAATGTGCCATTGAATTCAGTTAGTATGATAGTGTGTCACTGGAAGACATGCCATTCCATTCGTCCCCAAAAAAGCTCTGGTTGTCCTACAAAGGTAATAGAATGTACGACAAGATTATTGGCAAGAAAAATTAGCAACGAGCCCCAAGTAATACTTACAGAACTTCAGGGCAGACTGGAAATAAGTGGAGTGAAATTGAGTACGGATACAATTAGTTGGTCACTTCATCGATATGACATCTTTTCAAGGACACCTAGGAAAAAAACACTTAAGTGAAAACATGTTCTTGCTAGACTGGATTTTGCAAATGAGCATTGTATCAAACCTGCAGCATTTTGGGAAAATGTACTTTGGTCAGATAAAATGACAATTGAACTTTTTGGCAGAAATGCTGTGGCAAATGTCTGGAGAAAGAAGAGTACTGAATATTCACCAATGAATACTATCCCAACAGTAAAATTTGGAAACAGATCAATTTGGGGTTTGCTTTAGTACCAAAGATGTAGGGAACATTGAAATAATAGAAGGGAGGATGAATGGAGCATATTATAGGGATATTTTGTAGAGAAATTTACGTCAGAGTGCACATTCAATGGTTGGGCCTTTCAACAAGACAACAATCCTAAACATACTGCAAAGCTTACAAAATCATGATTATGTTCAAATAGAATAGATGTTCTAAAATGGCCAATTCAATCTCCAGATCTCAATCTAATTGAAAATTTATAAAGAGAGCTGAAACTGAGAATTCAAAGAAGGAACCTGCAAAGCTTGCATGAACTTAGGGAATTTTGTCATGAAGAATGTAAAAATATTAGCCAAGAAACATGCAAGAAATTTATAGGGATCTACTCTAAACGCCTAGATACTGTAATTAGAAATAACAGTTATGCTACCAAATAGTACTAGATGATTCAATAAATGTATTGTAAACTTTTGCATTATTAAATGTTGGTTTTTCTTCATGGGATATTTTTATTATTTTTCAAATTCTGACTGTTTGACTAAAGGCTTAAAAATATGTATTATTAGCAGTAAAAGTTTCATCAATCTATGTTAGAAATACCTAAAGAAACATTTTTTTGCATCGCACTGCAAGTTAAAACTAGAAAAAGCAACAGTAATAAGGCAAAAAGTTCACAAACAATTGTATTTACATGCAAAAGGGATACAATCAAGTGGTTATAGTGTTCTGACGTCAATAGAAGAAAGAACAAAAATATGGCAGATGAGATCAAGAATTCGTCCATTTTTATTGGTTAAGAATAAACATCAGCATGCACCTGTGAGATTTCTCTATAAATTTGAAAAAGAGGATGTTCTTGGCAGTCATTCCCAGTTAGCTGAAACCAAGTTCCGTGTCAAAACATTCATCAGGGCCAGATGTTTGATAAACCTTTATTTATCAAACCCTGACCCTGGAGAGCATCTTTTGTAGATTTACTGAATATTATAAACCTAGTTATCTATTAAGCACTTTTTAGCAGAAGTTCTGCTGGCCTGAAGAATATGGTAAATTCTTGTAATATTCATATATTTTTCAGTTGTACTATTATTATTATTATTATTAATATATAAATTTTTATGTATGAAAAAGAAATATAGCACACATTGTCTTTCATAACAATCAAAATGTAATGAAAGTCCCAAGTGCAACTTGTAGATAAAAAATTGTCAAAGAATAAAGAAATTAATGTTTTACATGACCCAAATAGATCTTAATATGCTGATCATAGACTTTCAACAGTGGCAACAACTAAATTGGATATCACATGTCACTCAAGAAGAAAATAATGACATAAAGAAGATGTTGACATTCCACACTACTCCAAATAAAAGGTTAGGAAGGAAAACGCCATCAATACTGGAAAGAGCAATAACAGCTACTGGAACGGAGAAATCTATTTTCCTGAAAAATTGTTTTAAGAGAAAGATTTTCTAAATTTCAATTAACGATACTACTAACTGCTTAGTCAATGAATGCCAAATGTTTCCTTATAAGGAAACAGCTTATATTAACATAATCATTACCAGATGATGTAACAACATTTCAAATAGAAGGTTAGGAAGAAAGTCCCCATCAATACTGGTAAGAGCAATCACAGCTACTGGACTTGAGAAACCTATTTTCCTGAAGAATTATTTTAAGAGAAAGATTTTATAAATTTCAACCAAAAGTAGCACTGTCTGCTTGGTCAATGAATATTGAATGTTTCCTTATAAGGAAACAGCTAATGTTTCAATTACCATAGTTCATATTTGTATTTCATTAAAGATCTTTATTTGTTTAATGTACTTCTTTCAAAAAAGCAAATAGCATGTAATCATTTTTCTTTTCTTTTCATTTAACACATTTGTATTGTGTGTTTGTTATTGCTTAGGAGACTCCTGGGCATCATCACCAAGAAGGATGTCCTCAGGCATATTGCACAGTTGGAGAATCAAGATCCAGAATCAATTTTGTTCAATTAAAACTGTTCATCATTGTGGAAAACTTGAAGAGTTCATCGGGCAACAGTCTGCTAACGGAGTGTGGCAAGTCTCAGATTCAATGTTCTACCGCCGTTCCAATTGCAAAACTGCCAGACACCCAATAAAAGAAGTGACATCTGGCAATCACCAATGCCAACACCACCACCACCACCCCACCAGCCCATCTTGTCTCTGTCTGTCTCTGTTGATTCTGGTTTGTTGTTGGCTAGAATTTTGATTTCATCCCCATCAACTACTTGGCCAGGTTACCGAGTAGTTTTGCCCCCACTATGTTATCTTCTACCTGAGATAATTGCTTATAATAAGTGCATGGTTGAATATAAGACAATCACCTTTTTTCATTTGGCCTTGTGCCAAACAAAGCTGTATTAAAGAAATGTTTACGTGTTTTCAAAAACTTTGTTTATGAAATACTGTTAATGAACAATAGCAACCCAGAACCTTACAGGAAATCAATCATATTATAATTTGGCTTTTTCTTCTATTTAGATAATAAGTTAGTAGCATGTGCTACCCTTTGCCGTTACCTCAGATAAATAATGGACCATTCCCTTTTGGTTGCAATGTAGAAAAAAAAAATATGTCAAAGACATTGTTTTAGTGAGAAAAAGAAAACCTACATAATTAGAAAGAAAGAGAAGATGGAGGAAATGATAATGCTCTCCTGTCTTTAATGTTTGCTTCAGTTAAGGGAGAAACTGTGTTAATTTTTAATCTTTTCATTTGTACCCCCTTACTTCTTTAAATAATGACCTGCATTCATACTTACAATTGTTATTGCAATATTTTATTCAAGTTGTTAAATATTTCACAATGCAAGAGGGAAATTTTTTATATATTATGCACTATTTACATTGTTGCCATATTTATCACAATGTTTCGGCCGTTGTACACTCCGGCCTTCTTCAGGTAGTTGGAATGTCGAACTGAACCCTTTATTTCACTTGCTGGGTAACAAAGATGAGGATGATAGTCTAAACAATGTAAATAGTGTACATAATACCTCATCTCAGAAATATAGACGGATATTTTATAGTCGTGGAACTGGAAAAGAGATTATTCAATCATTAAAGCTTTGCCAGTCCTGGGCATTTTCAAATGTACCATCCAATATTACATGTACCGATATTTCTAACAATGATAAAATGGAACTCACAAGATATAGTGGTCGTATAAGTATATTCTGAACATGTAGTGGTCATATAAGTATATTCTGAATATGTAGTGGTCGTGTAAGTATATTTTGAACATGTAGTGGTCGTGTAAGTAAGTACATTCTGAACATGTAGTGGTCATATAAGTATATTTTGAACATTTTATCAATGTCTGTTCGTTAATAGTATTAACTTAATACCTATTAACCCTTTATGCCTGTCCAGGGCATTTTCGTGTGTACCATCCAAACATCCATACTTCTTTACAGATTTATAACTACTGCAAGGCAACTCAGCTTATTTGGCAAATAGAATCTGCTGATATATAATGTTTCACATAATAAAAACTCGTTCATCACATGTAATGCACAGAATTTAAATCATAAGTTACACTACACCCTGTGCCTCACATGATACAAAGTAAAGTGGAAAAATTGACGTCTTTCATTTTGAGACCTTACGTTATCAGTCAAGCGTTCTGAGGTCATATACAATGTACAAAATATTAGATTAGGCCTTTCTTCAGACGTCCTGCTCAATAGTAGACGCTTTTCTTAAGCGTTCTTAGTTTTAACACTCTTTTAAAATCATGGCTCATGTACACCACATATTCTACACGAACATGGAAATCATACGTCCTGTACATCACATATGATTCGCAGGACAGGTAAAGAGCTAATGAACCGACATTGACTATTTTATTGTGAAGACATCGATGACTTAAAAAAAAAAAAAAAAAAAAAAAAAACAACTAAAAAATGTACGATGTGCAGGACAAGCAAAGGGCTAAATTCAAAATTATGATTCATCAGAAATTTAAAATAGGGAAATCTTGAAATTTTCATGGGCATTGTTAGTATTAGGTTGGTGCAAAAATAATGACATAATAATGTCGTTTTTTGACGTATTTTTTAACGTCAAAAAACAACATTATTACGTCATTATTTTTGCACCAACCTAATATTTAAGTGACAAAGAAAAATTTGGTTAACTTGAATAACCTGAATAAATATTAAAATACTAATAAGTATTTTAATATTTATTCAGGTTGCCTTCTAGGATGATGTAAATAGACATTGAAATATTCGGTGCAATCACACCTACCTTGAATTATCACAGTTCTTGCTTGTTACTGTTCAATGGTCATCATCTTTGCAACAAGTAAAAACTTTGTTTGATCATCAGAGATAGGCAACACTTATAAGCCACACTGATTAAAATGTGTTTAATATGAATAAAAAAAGACATAATGTAAACCGATTAAAAAATCATTCCATTTTTTTCTTTTTCATTTTTAGAGAGAAAATGAAAAATTATTTCTCTTACTACCGTGGCTTCAGTTTTCAAGAACATAGCATTAGGTCTCCAACCATCATATTTTAAAACTAACAACCAATATTTGAAAGCAGCTCTCCAATTCTTTTTCCACAACACAGCCATATTCTTATTTCAAGCTCTCACAAAATATGGCTTCATTTAAAGGTTCTTACAACTGATTCTGGTCAGTTGCTTTCTTCTCAGATAATGTCACTCAAATAAATAAAAATCTACAGAGACATAGAAGTATAAACAGGCATTTCTATTTTCAACCAAAATGTAACTTTAGTGTGACACAATCACAAAGAGCTTTACCAATTTCTGTCAGATCTGATGAAAGAGTGTCTTCTTTAAGATTTCTAGGATTAATTCATTTAAAGCCATTTTTAACCATCAATCTGAGAAAACAGTTGGGTTATATGCCGATGGTAGTTTAGACATCTCCAAATGGGTTTTTGTTCCAAAGCTAAGAGAACTTGACAATTTTCCCCTGTGCTAAGCAATGCCTAGGATGTAAGAGGAACCACATTTAAAAAGACCTTTGCCACATTCAGCTGAAATAAGAAAGCATATAACTCTTAAAAACGTGGGGTTCTTTCTGACTATAGCAGATTGAGAACTCATGATTTTTTTTTAAAAAACATGGCTCATAGTGCATTTTTCATGTTAATACATTCTCGTGATTGATCAGACTACTGAAGGGCAGGTGGGAGAGGATGATTTTTATTATGACATCGTCTCTAGTTACACTGCCAACCAAGATTAAAGAGCTTCTATCTGTTCATGAGATGAGCACTTATGACTATTTATTAGTACAACCATCAATGGCTTTTGAAAAGTTTCATTTATTCAAGGAGTTCCTATCCTTTTTTTGCACCATCACCTGCTTTCACATGGAAAAATTTTCCATATACCAACTGTATAGTAAATATTCAAAAACATACCATAATTGTTACAAGTTTGTTACTGGTTCATAAACTGACTTTGAAATAAAAAAAAATATTAAAGGGAGGTAACAAATAACAATGATTTATCCAGTGGTAGCTGCTGCTACTACTGTACTAAAGAATAAGCAAAAGCAAACTTGTTGAAAATTGTTAGTGTGAATTTATGTGACTTGGAAGAAACTATTAACTGATATTCTAAATTTAGATTTGATGAAAGGTATAATTAAAAAAAAAAAAAAAAGTCATTACAAAGAACATTTTTTTTTCATTAGTATCAATTGAATGTTGAATTTTAACAGATGCAATATATCAATTTTATCGCTTGCTATGTGTATCCTCATAAGTTTAATTCTAGCTACAAGTGTCTTGAAACCAGTTATCCATTAAACTGCCATCTATTTCACCTACTTTGGTATTTAGGTCTCCCAAGATGATGGTAATTTCTTGCAATTTACATTGATATAATGGATATATTTTATATCTGTCTATTGAGGTATTTACATTGTTGTCTTCATATTCATTATCAGTTATCTCTTTTTAACTCAACAAGTTTTTGTTTACCTCAGCCAAGTATTGAAGGCATAATTCTTTGGGTTAAGTCATTGGAATTCAACCAACATTTTTATCCACTGGGCCATGTGTCCTTGAGGATATCAGTGTATGAATTTTTGTGACTTATAAACCTAATGTGTGAATAATCATTTTCTTTTTACCAGAGCTCATATTACAATTTTTGCTATCATTATTATTTTTCTTCATATTCTTTTATGTGCCATGTTCTTTCAGGATGTAGGTGATCATGGCTCTCCACCTCCTCCTGTCCCTTGAAGCACTCAATAAGTTTTGTCTTGTTATTTTTTCCCCAAACCCTATTCTGCCATCAACTTGCTTAAACCCATTAAGTATGTCATGCATTGCTTTCCTTTGTCCCTCTATCCACCCTGTGAGTATCAGATTTTCCAAGCCCTCCTTTCTCATTACATGTCCCAGAAATTTCAACTGCCTCTTCCTGATAAGTACAAGTTTCCTCTTTGTTTGCATCCTCTCCAAAACCTCATCATTGTTCACATGTTCGGTCCATGGTATCCTTAGCATTCCTCTGTAGAACCACACCTCTGTTGCCTCGAGTCTCTTCTTCATCTTTGAGATTGTCCAACATTCGCTGCCATAAAGGAGATATCACGTAGCTGTTCAGTACTCTTTTCTTTGTTACCAATGAAACCTTCCTGTCTCTTAATACTTTGCTTTTAGAATGCATCTTTGGCCATCCCAATATGCCTTCGGATCTCAGCATCACACTTTCTATCCTCTGTCTCACACTTTCCATATATTTAAATTTCCGCACCTGCTTGATTTTATGTCCCTGACCTGTAAATCACATTTCAGGCTCATCTTTTTGCTGATGATCATGCATTCTGTTTTCTTAGTCCCTTCTTCATTACTTTCTGTAGGAGGTTTTGTAATTTCCTTTCCGTGTCTATCAGCACTGTGTTATCTGCATATCGTATGTTAAGATTGTGGCCACCAATATTAAATCCTGGTAGGATTTCCAGTTCTCTCAGTATTGCCTCATTGTATAGGTTGAATAAGTCCAGTGAAAAGACACATCCTTGCTTTACGGCCCTTTCTACATTTGTATATATGCTGAACTCATTTTTTTTAATTTTCTCCGTATCACTGGTTCATATTGTATTCATTTCTATGCTTGGCTGGTTTAGGAAATTTTTGTAGCTTAGCATATGCACTTATTCCTTAAGTTTTCATATTTTCCAATTTACCCTGGTGGACAAAATAAAAAGATTCATTTAGAAATTCTAATCACCAAAGCGTACAGCAGCCAAAACGTGAATATAGCAATGATAAGTATAAATGTATCCCTTTCAGTTTCACTAGAAGAATCCAACCAGACAGTATCCCAGAACACATTTCTCTATGTATTGGTTTAATATCAGTCCTACTCCTTTTTCATTTTTTTTTCTCTCCACCTACATATATGACCCTGTGCCTGCTGCTTATGAAGTCCACATTATTTGAACACATAGTTTTTCATTAGCCTAGAATGTTTACCTGCTCATTTCTTGCTTTATATTTTCTAGCTGGCCACATCGGTAAAATGTCCTTACATTCTAATCCCTGTAGCCTCTCATCTTCAGTATGGTTGCTCTTTTTTTCTAACCATGCCTATCTGCATTTCTTCAACAACCACAGAGCAACTATACTGAGTATATATTGAACCTGTATATAAAGGTGTTAAAATAGGACCAGTAGAATCAGCAGCCAGTGGAAGTTGGAGTTCCACATCATGTAAAAGATGTCCACCCTTTCCTAGAGTCATGCTCATCAGAAAATGAGAGCAGCTCAGACGAAAGAATCTGATGAAAGATGAACCAATTTTACCAAGTCATTTCCCTGTCAGGGGCCTGAGACAAGAGTGCCTCACAAATTCTGTGATAACCAAACCGGTGCATTGTCTCTTTCAGGTGTACATGTCAGATGCTACCTATGCCTGGCTGTACTTTTTGTGATCACAATATTGGTGGGGGGTGGGGGGGAATGTTGTGAAATGGGACCAAGAAACTCTAGTTTACCTGAGGCTAAGAGGCCATGATGTCTCACCTGCCTGGTTTGAGCTGTCATTTACAATTTATTCAAAGCATGTGCATGGTTCTAGCTCTGTTTAAAATGATCACTAATTTACGTGTGTTGTTAAAAACCTGAAGGAAAGTGAGCTGCACAGACAAGTTGGTAGGAGGACTCCAGGACGTTGACTTGATCAAAACTGGGAATTTTACAGCCATCTACTACAATAGATATTGGACCTATATATAATGTATTTATGATAAAGAAAAAAAAAAATTAATGACAATAGGAAATAACTGAATAAACTCTCACTTTATACCTGATATTTTCCAAAATGTTTGAGACATTTTCTATTGCATGTTGACCTGGTCTCTCATTGAAGGAGCCATCAGCAGTCACTCGTCACGTTTGGGCTGAATCTGTCTCGATACCTCATTTACATCTCAGAAACATCCTGGTAGAATCTCTCACTTTGTTTACGGATTCATTGGAAAATATTGCAATGAAAACGTAACTAGTACATTGTACAAGAAATCCGGCATTTCAATTACAACGTTGGTTATTATATCAAAATTATTTTTAGCGCTATGTACATATATAACCAACTTAAATTTCATGCTACCAGCTTGTGTTGATACTAATATACTATTTGGCTTCAACATAAATATGTAAATCAATAAAGAGTATAGATTTGAAATCAGTACTCGATAGTCTGCATTGTAATTAAGGCAAAGTCTTCACACTCATGCAAAATCCTGAATAAACACTTAGAGTTGTTAGGCAAATGAATGACAAAGTGGAAAATATTTTGTGTAATGTTACATCCTTTAGGAAGAGGTAGAGATATAAAAGCATGAGTGCCATTTATAATTGTGTACTGAAAGGAAACAGGGAAAAATGTTGAAATTTTAAACTTTTAAATTTAATAAAAACAAAAGCAGAAGCAAACAATTGACTTGACTACATGCTCAAACACATCGGAAAAAGAAAAATTTAAGTTGGAAATTTCAGTATTTAAACCTCTTCAAGGTTTCCCTTCAGAACATAATAACCAAAGCTTGCATTTTTATATCCACCTCCACCTTCCTTTTAATGAAATACATCTGTTTGATGCTTTGCTGCACATCATCAGTGATGTTTTTTTTAGCTGAGGTTCATTAGGGCTTTCCGGTCTTAACATCATACCCACTCTCTCCACGGTGACTCAGCCGATACATTTGTGTTCCATCCATCAGCTACAACTTTACTCATTTTCAATCACTCACTGCGACTCCTCTTGGCAATTTATAGTCCAATCACAGATTACCTATGGTTCACCACCAAATGTAAAAGGGGACTCTGAGGTCAACACCAAGTGGTAACAGTCTGTTTCATGCAATCTTTAGATCATGTCCTGAAGATTGCATGAAATAGACTGTTGCTGCTTAGTGTTGACCTTAGTGTTCACGTTTATATTTACATATACTCTATACCTGTTTTGCTAGATATATGAAGATATTAATACTTGCATGAAATTTAATTATATATCATTAAATTTTTTGAATTTGTAGGTCTGATGAATTGGATCATGATTACAATTCCAATGTAATAAATTATAACCATGGAATATTAGTGTTTGAGCCTTTTATTTATATATATATATATATATATATATATATATATATATATATATTCTTTATTTTATGATATTACATCAAAAAACATGTGAGAATTGCTACACAATAACAGTCATGTTTCAATATGCATTGAAACAACTGCAATTGTGTAGCAATTTTGATGCAATATCCAAAAACAAAGAATATTGCTCTACTTGGTATTGAGCCCTCTTTTATATTAAATGTTATGAATGTTGGGATTGTACTCTATTTGCTTTCATCTTACCGACAGCCCCTAAATATTCTGTCTACCCAATTTCACTCATAAGGTTAGGGTCAACTTGTCGTATGGGTTTTCAGGCGCTTTCCAAAGGTGCCGCACGCTGGGATCCCCCACCCTCCAGACCGATAACAACAGGAAGTCTCCTTCCTGACAAGTCAACCGTGGTGAGATTCGAACATGGGTCTCACGGTCAGAAAGCAAACATTCTAACCACTCAGCCATATATATATATATATATATATATATATATATATATGGCTATGTGTGTATATGTATATGTAAGCAAATATATGGATATAGAAGCCAGGTCTAGTATTCACCTGGCTTCTTTAGTATTTCCCCTTTTCTAGCGAGATTAATGCTTGACAAGCGTACATATAAATTTTTGATCAAAATAGAATTCTTTCATTTTTCATTTTTCTTTCAAAATACTCAAATTTCAATTCAATTTCGGAATATGTTTTCACAGTGACGACAACGTGACCATATTTAAAACGGAACGCTGATCATATAAAACTTTCAGTTATCTGTTTGGATAAGTCTTGTTCTTGTGTCCATTGTCTTTGTCATGTTCAATTGATAATGTTGATTATATTTTATGAATATGTCCTGAAGATGGTTTATTAAACCGAAACATCCGACGTTGACATATTAACATTAAAACAGCATTATTGCATATAAGGATTTTTGTTTGTTTTTTCCATATATATATATATATATATATATATATATATATATATATATATATATATATATATATACACACACACACTAACCAAACCTTACATAATAATGTTCAGATAACAGTTGCTATGTCATTAAATCAGCCAACCAACCTCTTTTTCATGAATTTGCTATTAAGATGTTTCAGTTAGTCTGATAAGGGATGAAGAATGAATTGTCTGAAACATTGTGTTAATGACAGCATGTTTATGAATGGTTTTAATGTGTCCATTCAAGTCAAAGATAATCTCACCCTAGTTGGACGTCAGGCTAGAAAATTAACATTTTATCTGGACTGGATTTAAAATATGTGGGTTATTTTTGAAGAGATGTTTCAAGTGACTTTTTTTTTTGTTACTGGATTTTAATGTAATATAAAAGAACAAGTTTAAACAAAAAATAACCAACATTATTTGCCAATAACGAAAGGTACAAAAACCTGCAAAACAATCATTTTTAATGTATTAAATACAACACCATAAGCAATAATGTTTGTTTGTATAATGTATGTATATAAGCACACAATTATTTTTTGTTATTTAGAATTATATTTAATTTTCAATAAAAAGGCATACATTAAATATATAAACAAATGCCAAATAAATTAACCCTTCTCTATTGTGATGTAAACCCCATACAATAATCCCTACATAAGTGCAGTTTTCCAGACCAATGTACTTTGAGTATTGCTTACTTGAATAATCTCTAATTGGCATTTTGTAATTATTTTTACGTTGTCTTTCAATATGGCTGATAATACAGGGAACCTTTTACTTTTTTTTTTTTTTTTTTTTAAAAAAAAAGGACATAATTTGTTTTAATCTTCAAGGTAAGCTGATTTGGGCCAATTGAAATCAAGATTCCAGACTGTTCCATATGCCTCTAAAAATTGCACTACTTATTATAAATATACTTTTTGTTTTCTTTTTCTGAAAAATTTGGCAGGAAGCTGGACCTTCTCTCTTTACAACTCTAAATGTTGCAAGTGAAACTTGGAAAATTTTTACACTATTAGTTTACTAATGCATGTACTATTCAAATTATTTCTTTCTTTTTTTTTTTTTTTTTTTACAACTAAAATTAATTTTGTTTTACTAAATAATGTTGCATTTCATAAGTGTTTATACAAGTCTTTATTTAAGGGAGTTAAAATTAAGTAACATTCACTATATATATATATAAAAAATCACAAATAGGTGGTGTTTTTTATCTTCTTAAATTGTTTGTAGCTTCCCCACCAACACCACAAAAAAATAATTTCCCACTTTCAACATAACTTCATAACTTTTATTAAACCTGCCTGCTTCTCAGAATTCAAAATAAATTCTCTAAGAATTATTCAACAAGTATTTCATTTTTATTCATTTTGATTTTGGAAAAAAAAAAAAAAAAGGAAACCCACAAACCTGAAAAATTGGGTGAAATGCTTTTAAATCACAACCAGAGAAACAGTCTTGAAGAAAACAGAAATCCCATTTCTTTGGCTGGAACTGGTCATTGTTTCAAAGACATACATTAAGAACTGTAGAATGTGTTCAAAACAAACCAGACAATATCAGAAGTTTCTTTATTCAGACAAACACTCATTGTTAATGGTTTACTTTGCAGTGTTTAAATCAATTTTGTCTTTGACTTTCTCATCGTTATCACTTCATTGTCTAGCGCGCTTTTCAACCTTCCTCAAATGTTCAAATTTTTTTTTCTCAAAAAATCTCAAGATTTAAAGTAGGTGGGGAATTTTAAAAAAAATGCAAAATAAATTATTTAAAATGCATTTTGCAGGCAATTAATTACTTTAAAGAGCAAATATTTTTATTGAATAATAACAATACTTCACCTCAGACATCATTAAGCAAAATTATTTGTCAAAGGAGAACCAAAATCAAAAAGAGAGAGACCAAGTCAGAGCTGGGTGGGGGGTAGTTTCCCTAGATTTTTAAATTACCATAACTAGTGTTAGTTCCACTATGCAGGTAACATGTGTTCCTGAAAATAATCATAATAGTTTTATACCATGAAGAGACAGGTCAGAGAAGAAGCAAATGTAAAAAAAATGAGTGTAACAGTCGGAATAAATAAACTTTCAATAATGATTCAAAAGTCCTTATTTCAATATGACCCTATGAAACACCTCTATCATTTTTTTTTTTTTAGGAAAAGGTCAAAGTGGGTATAAAGATTTAATTCTGTAGCATAGGAATATGTAGTTAAATGCAATCAAAAATCAATTAATCAAAAAAAAAATTATATATATATATATATATATATATATACATCTTGCATGATTATTTTTAAAATAAGTTTTTCTCGTCATAAAATTGTTTTTTTCTTTCAGTAAAACATAGGATTTAACAATTTTTAATTTCTTCATATCAAAGAAATAGATTTTAATTTTTAAATTGTTTTTTGTATTTGTGAAAGAGCTTTCTACAACAT
This sequence comes from Acanthosepion lycidas, assembly GCA_963932145.1. NCBI lineage: Eukaryota > Metazoa > Mollusca > Cephalopoda > Sepiida > Sepiidae > Acanthosepion > Acanthosepion lycidas. The sequence goes on along the minus strand of OZ010578.1, from coordinate 119,273,766 downwards.
AAAGAAAAAATACGATATAAAGAAGGCATGTGTTACAAACTTAATAAAAATATTTAAAAAAAATCTTATTTAACTGGCCAGGCAAAACTGACACAGGCAAATATGGTGTATTTAATCCCAGCTTCCAAAACTGCCAAAGCTACCACAGCTACTAAAACTGCTCATGCTGCTGAGGGAACTCCAGCTTCCCCAGCGTCCAAGGCCCCAGCCACCGCCCCAACCACCACCCCAGCCTCCCAGCATACTAGTAGCACCATGGGCAAGAAGAGCACCACCAGCCACACCTGCAAAAATAAAAGAAATGGCATTCAGAACAGAGAATAAACAACCAATTTCAAAAGCCAAAAATATTTTTTTTTTTAATTCATTGGTCGACCAACCCCTGCTATTGAGTACAGTCAACATTAGACATGACGCTATGTATTTTTACAACATAATCCATTATAATACCATTGGTGTTATAAATCTGTTTACTGCAATGGTATTGACTTTAAAGAGAAAGACATGTAACTGAATATCCACGTTAAAAGCCTTTATTTATTTATGTACATTCAAGGATGTAGTAAATGTTTACCAATTAACTAAATCCACTAGTACCACAGCTTACCAATAGAATAGATGACTTCCCAACATACTCTCCTTTAGAAAAATACTTTAACTGCTACTTTGAAGCTATGTAAACTGAAGCTGTATCTGGTATAACAGCTGAAGTCTCGTCTTCTGGTGTATTTCCATTTGCTATTAGTACATATTAATGAAAACTCTACATCCTAATAGCAAATGGAAAAACATTTGAAGACCGGACTGAATAGAGAATCTATCAGATATAAAGCTATCCAATACTGAACTGAAAGCAGTAAGCTTTGGTTTAAAATTTGCTACCAGGATTCATAAAGGAGACCTAGTTGATACAATAGTTAAAATTCATAGACAAAATAACAGAATCCACTAAAGACTTCATTCAAGGAATATTTACTGCTACTCTAGAAACTAATAAAGAATTTTACCACAGAGACACTTAAATGCACTATAGAATACCATCCTAGAATACCCAAACTTTATGGGGTCCCTAAAATGCACAAAGCAGGCATCCTAATTTACCCTATTATTTCAGATATTGGTAGCACTCTCCACAAACTGGTGAAAGTCATAAAAAAATTTTTAAATCCTTTCCTCAGAACAATTAGCCCATCACATCTGAAAAAAAATTAAGATAAACTGGTTGAAAATTAAAGGGAACAAGTTAGCTAGTCTAGATATAAAAATCCCTTTACACCAATGCCCCCCCCCAATTAATAGATGCTTAAATCTTTAAAAAAAAAAAAAAAAAATTAACACAATAAAAAATAAACCTCTTTCTACCAATAGCTAAAATAATAAAAATTTATCATCTCATCACTAATCAATGCTATTTCACATGGAATACCAATGGGGCTGCCTCTAAGCAGGGTTTTGGCATGTATTTTCTTAGAATTTCTTGAATGTTGTCCTTTTCAAAATATCTTACCTAAACAACATACTTCAGATATATTGATGATACTCTATTAATATACTGTCATGGAACTGATTTACCTGCTCTTGTAGATAAAATAAATAAAGTTGAACATATGATAGAATTTAATCATGAAATGGAAACAAACAATACTTTACCTTTCCTAGATATCATGTTACCCTGTGTTAGCAGTAAGTTAAAACATGATGTCCATCACAAATCAACTAATAAAAATGATCTCATAAATTTCTATTGTCACCATAACAACAAATAAAATCCAGAATAATCATTGCATTCTATTAAAGCACGCTCGGAATTTGCCGGCCTCAGTATTTACAAGAGAAATACATTGAAAATACTTTCATGTTCCTCTAATAGCCTATTTCATATTCAATGCAAGACAAAACGCTCATAAAATATTTTAGAATAGAAAAGTGTTCCTTCCTGACAAACACAATGAATCCGTTCTACCCACCAACTCTATCACAGCTACAATTGAAAAGAATTTACCTAAATTCAATATAAAATTTATCACAACTACATCTAAACCAATAAAAGACTTAATGCAAAACAAAATAATAAGCTAAAACTTGAGGGAGGAATTTACTCTATTACCTGTAATAATTGTCACAAGGAATATATAGGAGAAACCTCAAGGAAATTAAATAAAAGATTATATGAACACAAAAGGAGTCTTTTACAAAACAAAACTCAAAATGCATTAGTTGATCACCATCATGAGACAGACCACAATCTTGATTTAAAAAAATGTTACTTTAATTAAAAGAGAAAGCAATTCACTTAGACAAAAATATATGGAGAGTGATTTAATTGCCAGATAATCTGATCTGCAGTAAATTTGTGTCAAGGTTCTTACAATGTTTCACCTTTCATTGGCAGATCTTCTGTTATCACAAAATGTGGAATATTTAATAACAAAAGCGATAGAAACAAACAAAAATAAAAATGATCCAAATGAAATCAGCTAGATGATATACCCAAAACATATATATAAAAAAAAAAAAAAAAAAAAAATACAAAAATCATTTAAGTTTAAAATTTTTGTAGTGGCATCAAATGTAAACATCATTTTAGTCTTTGTCATTCTTTTTGCCCTGGAACTGTTTTTGATATATAAATTAAAAAATAAATTATATATTCCACTCTCTCTTATGTGTGTGTGTGTGTGTGTGTGTGTGTGTGTGTGTGGTAGGTGGTTCCAAAGCTAGGATATTCAGCTAATCCCTGTTGCAGATACCTGCTCAGGCACATTAGTCTTTCTTTAACACCCACAGAGCCAAGGTGTGGTTTATATTGCAGACTTTAGTTACAATTTCTAGGTGAGAGCACACAATATGGTGCTGCCAGTAGTTGAACAAGCTAGTACATTCACATCTTCAGTCACAATGACTTGTTACTTTGTGCTGGCACAAACATCAACTTCTGGGCAGTTTTGTCTACCAATTTTATTCCCAAGGCTTGGTTCAACCCATGTTAAGGTCTTCAGGCACATCCCAAAGGTGCTATGCATTGAGATTGTCTCATATTATCAAGAAGTCACCACCTTGCCAAATTGGCTCCATGGTGAGTTTCATCCCTAGAACATTAATTTATCTCATTTGTATCAAGTAAATAAATAAGAGAAAAAGCCAGGATTTACTGCCAACTATTTTCAAATATTAAAAGAAAAATACTTACCCAAAGCAACTTCACCTATTCCACCCAATCCACTACTTTTCTTTTTCTCAACGTGAACAACTGTTGGTTGCTGTGTACCATAATAAGGTTGTTGAGGGTATTGGCCTGGATAAGCTGCATAGCCAGGGGGCGGAGGAGGTACTTGGCCATAAGCTAGAAAGAAATAAAATGTGAAATTGAAACGTAGCTGTAAAAATTCAAGAAATTATGAATAAAGAGGTTTATAATTTTTTTAAAACATTTTCAATGACAATACAGAAATTTTAACAGAATGGTGTTCTTTTATGCACATGTAAGGATGTAGAAGGTACTTATCTCCCTTCTTACAGAAGAAACTTATTGACGTTCTAAGGAGCCTTTGAGGTCCCATGACAGCCAGTTGGTGAGAATAGTTCCATTGCAGTTTACCTCTTAACAGACAGATGGGACAGTCAGTTGTGATTTGGCAAACAAAATAATATAAATAATAAACATAAAACAGAATCACCAGAGCTGTGTCCCTAATTTGGGAACATTAAAAGTAACACCTTTTTATTTGTCCCTTTAAATACTGTTTGCTTTTACATGTTTTTTTTTTCAATTTCTCTCTGCAAGACAAATTGTGATGAGAGAACCAATAAAGTCCTGAAGGACAAAATACGTCATAAGTGAACTTTTTCCACTTTGTCATACATTTTCCCAAATATAAATATCACTATTCCTGGCAAATCTTCTATTAGGTTGGTGCAAAAATAATGACGTAATAATGTCGTTTTTTGACGTATTTTTTAACGTCAAAAAACGACATTATTACGTCTTTATTTTTGCACCAACCTAATATTATCACAATATTTAATAAAATAATATTTAATAACAAAAATGATGGAAACAAACAAAAATAAAAAAATCCAAATGAAATCAGCTAAATGATATACCCAGAACGCATATTAAAAAAATTATTTTAAATTTCAAATTCTCAACATCTCTTTCGTTCACGCGCATGTGTAGTTACATCAACATAAACAGATGAAGTCCAAAGGACGAAACACACCACATGAGAAAACTTTTTCTGCTTTGTTATACGTCTTTCCACTAAAATTGTTCTTGATATAAAAAATTTATATGTTGTTTTCCCATATATAGAAACAGTTATTGTATTCACTTCCTTTATTTTATAGAAGAGCGCACAACTCTGTGAATTGAAATTGTTTGTGATTGGAGTATAAAATGCAAGACGAATACAAAACACAGTGCGTTGCACACAGTATGAGCACAGGTATAGGTGATGGATGATACACAAGTCAATATCCGATCAGTAATGGCTGTGTCACCATAGAGTAGGGTATGATGTTGAAAGACCCAAAACCTCTAATGCAGTGTTCCTCAAACTATATGATATGGCGGATTGGCATTTTTTTTCTCAATGTGTCACATACCTGTAATATTTTGTAGCAATAGTAATTTATACTGGAAATGATGTATATATAATGAATATAATAAAAGCTGACTATATTTTATCTTCCATTTATTTTGCAAAAAATAATTCAATATCAAAACATATAAAAAGTAATAAAAAAAGAATAAGCAGTTTATTAACACAAAAACAAAAATTATATAACCTTAATCTTTGTTCGATCCTCACTGGATGCCCCATACTTTTGGCCTTGTGCCACATCTAAGCTACACTTGGAAAATCACTATAACCTCGATCTTTACAAATGATTCCTTAGCATGGCCTGGACACTGACCGCATACCAGTAACTGATGGTTTGTGGATTGTCACCGGTCTGTGGATCACCACTTTGAGTAACACTGCTCTAAAGATCCTCGGTTAAAAACATCACTGATGGCATATGCCAAAGCACCAAAACAAATTATTTCACAAAATATTATATATATATATATATATATATATAATACGTAAGTGAATGTAATGGATCCGATCGGAATTCTAACTCAGCCCTATGGTTCCTTAATATGAACCACTATCCATTACTCCACTGTGCATATATTATAGACAGCTAGCTAAAAGTCTTTCTTTTTCTCAACTCAAATAACTTGTTTGTTCAACAAAATTAGTTTGTTGCTTATTTTGTGATTTCAAAACACACAATATTTTTTAAATTAAAAAAAAAAAAAAAAAAAAAAAAAAAAAATTGATGATATAAAAAAATTTAATCAAGAAAGTGCCAATTAGTATAAATGACAATTGAAATGACAAATTGAATTTGAAAAAGATACTGATTCTTCTGGAAAAACGAGAATATGACTCCAGCCTGCTATTTATCAATTCTCTGATAGTGTCAGGACACATTTTCACATGAGATACTTACATGTGGGCCAAGGACATCTAGCATTAAGCAGGCAACAGAATACTACTCCTCCCTTGAATCAGAATCTCCAAGATAAGGATCGACTTACATTATATGCCGCATTCTGCCTGAAGACAAGAACACTATAACTATGTCTCACTCAAAGAATAAAGGCACAGCTGCTGAGGAAGAATAGATACCGCACTTCAATCTCAGCTTAAAGGAAAAGTAAGTACACTCTGATTTCTGGCAGAAGTGCTTATTCATATCCATACTTGAATACTTCAGTAATTCAGAGTAGAAAAAAAAAAAAATTATATATAAAAGTGAACATTGAAGTCAATACTCAGAGGCGACAGGCTGTTTCATGCTGGACGCAATTGTCAGGCCACCTGACAAGTGCATTCAGCATGAAACAGCCTGTCGCCTCTGAGTGTTGACTTCAATGTTCACTTTTATATTTATATATATCTCTGATATTGAGCACTTTATCCCATAAATATAGCACACCATAAAACTATATATATATATATGTATATAGGGTGTATCAAAAATATTTTTACAAACTTTGGGGGCGGAACCGAAACAAGGACAAAAGTTCATATAAACATGTCTGCAAATCTTTCATTTTTGAGTTAAGTTTAAAGAAAGTTTACAGTAGATGGCACTGTGTTGCCATGTAGACTAAGTTACATTTGTTATTCGTGTACATTTGTGGCTAGTCTGTCTACAAAGTTTAATGTGTATAGTAATGAATTAACTGAGATGTGTTCTATTTAACAATGGCAAGATATTCATATTGTGAGCAGACAGATATGATTTTTACATATGGCCACACAAATAGTAATGGACGTGAGACTGCACGAGTGTATCAGATTGCATTTCCAGACCAAAAGGCAGTTTAGTCATACAACCTTTGCAGCTGTCAGAATCCTCATGGTACAATACAGGCTAAACACCAGCATCAGTTTACAATTAATGTGTGGGCTGGAATTGTAGTTGACTATCTGTTAGGTTCATATGTTCTCCCTGGATGTCTTACAGGAGCTGTCTACTTTATTCCGAACACACTCCCAGACCTGCTAGAGGATGTACCCCTGCTACTATAAAGATTTATGTGGTTCATGAATGAGGAGGCTTCAGCACATTTTAGTCACATTGATCACAATGCACTGGCTGACATCTACCCTGAAAGATGGATAGGGTAGGGGAGGACCAGTTCCATGGCCTGCCTGTTCTCCTGGCCTCAATCCCTTGGATTTTTATTTGTGGGACAACCTAAAACAATTGGTTCATGCAGCAGACATTAATAATGCAGTGACACTTCATCAATATGCCATGGGGGGCCTGCAAAACCATGTGGGAGTATTTGAAAGGGCCCGCCTGGTCAATGATCAGACGGGTGCATGCGTGCGTAGAAGCAAGCAGAGCACATTTTGAACCTTTGTTATGATTTGCTGTTGAAGTACAATGATGGCCTTTTGGACATATTTTATATGGACATTTTACCATGTTTTCCATGTTTTAGTGTCAGAAACCCATCCCCAAAGTTTGTAAAAGAATTTTTGGATTGTATCTTGGATTAACAGCGTCTACCTTAAACTTTAAACTTAATAACTCAAAAATGAAGGATTTGTGAACATAAGTTTATACGGACTTTTGTCCTTGTTTTGATTTGTGAAACCCATCCCCAACGTTTGCAAAAGAATTTTTGATACACCCTGGATATTGTGTATTTAGGCAGCAAACGTTATTAAAGACAACAGACGTTTTGTGTTGGTAAATCATATTGATCAACTTTTCCCAATTACAAATAACCCTTTTCAAATAAGGAGGAAATTCTATCAAAAATTGTACACAGCTCATTTTGAAGAAATATCCTTTATATATACATGTGTGTGTGTGTGTGTGTGTGTGTAAATAAACAATTATTTACTTGAAATGTAATTCCAATTAAATGCAAGTTATTGTGGACTTTTGAATACAGTGCTCAATATCTGTCAGACAGAGCTACATGTAGTGTAAAGGTTATGTTAATTGGAACTTATTAAAAACATTACAAACTAAAAAAAAAAAAAAAAATCCTCAGACACTTAAAATTATGCCACTTCCATTTTTCATCTGTATTTGTGAACAGCAACTACCATTATTATTACAAGCATGAAGAGTAGTGTGAAGCAGCCACCTCCCAAGAAACACAAACATGCAGTTAAATATTCATAGAATTAAGTAAAATTAGATATAATTTTCACATATACATTTTATTGTTTTATTCTATTTATTTTTCACCCTCTCAGTCAGAAGCTAACTGGCTCAAGAAAATCTTTTTCACATGTCTACATTTGTTATCTTTTTTTTGAGAAGGTTTTTTTGCTCTAGTAATGTCATAATTCAGAATTTTTAGTTATGCTAGTCACATTTTTAATATAATCCAAATAAATGTAACATTTACACTATATAATATTACACTTTTCATAACTTACTTTATTCAAAAATGATTTTTGTTTCATGTTAGGAGAATCAGGCAGCAAGAACTGTAACTCTTTTTGACTTATGGAAGACCATACATCTATAACAAGTGATTATCACACAATTATAACTTTGTGCAAAGATAATCTCACCTGACCGTTGTTGATATGATGCTTGTGGGATACCATAACTAGGCTCTCTGCGAGCATAGCCATAATCATGGCGATCAAAGTCAGGACCAGAGCAGAAGCCATAACTTGGCCCTTTCAGTGGAAAAGGGAAACAATGCAATAAAAAAAAAAAAAAAAAAAAGAAGAAAGTTCAATTGGACGATCATAGAATTGTGATCTCTATCAGTTTAAGGACACCAGGTGCTGAACAAAATAACAAACAAAAGGAAGTGAGTGGAATAGATAGACCAATAAAAAATAGTTGCATCAATTGAGTGTAAGCAGGAAGGATGAGGAGCTAGATTAACTGGCCAATCAAATGCTGAGATAATGAAATGACAACACAAGATTTGACTACTCTGCATCTGATTAGTCAAAGAATGGAATTACAAAATCAAGTGCAAAAACTGAGTAGCTCTTTAAAACCAATCAGCTGCTAAAAAGGCAGGATGTTTAGACAAATAGATTGATTAATCAAAATGCAAAAAGTAAAAGGAACAATTAAGACAAGATAGTTATCAATAACAAGGAAGGAATGGAGATAAACCAAATCTGACAAAATAGAGCAAATAAAAAAGACAGTAGGGAAAATCTATTAATTATGACTAAATTGATTAGTCATTGATTTTCAAGCAAACACTGGAATTGAGTAGCAGAAATATGTTGAGAATTTACTTACGCTGTTGAGGATAATATGGTTGCTGCGGATATCCTGGCTGCTGTGGATATGGCTGTTGTGGATAAGGTTGCTGAGGATATGGTTGTTGTGGGTAGGGAGCCTGCTGGGGGTAAGGTGCAGCATGATGTGCATATGGTGGTGGTGGGACTTGCTGTGTGTAAGGTGGGGGTGCTGTTGCACCTAGAAGAATATAAATTGAGTAAATTAGACAAAAGGCAAAACAAAATAAAACCTACACACAAAGTGTAAAGCTTCACTGAGCAGGAGGGAAAAACGGTGTAGCATCAATTTTCCAAGTTGGGATGACCTAGCCCATCTTAAAATCCAGAGCTGGTACCAGTGAGAAATAAAAATTCTTGACCCAGATAAGGTAAATTTTTTTCTTTAGTATTTCATTTCAGAGATGAGAAATTATTAATATACTTGGATTATTTTAAATTATTTTTTGCATCTTGGTAGATATGGATTTTATTATTGACACATTTCAACCAAGTACCGTCTAGCCATGATTAGGTGTTCATTGAGTGGGTAAAAATCTGATGATTGGTCATTTGGTCAGATTTACATTACTGGGTCAGACTGAGAAGTTGTCAACACTGTCTTGCATAAATTTCATATATTCATTAACAGAGAGAGAGAGAGAGACTTTGACTTGAGTAATGTAAAATGTTGACAAATAAAGTTATCATTTCATCATTTGTAAACAGACAAAATAATTCAACTTCAGAAAGGTTATCACATCCATGGGAACAGTAGCATCCATAAAATTAGTCAGTCATGTATGATAGTAGCTGCTCATATTGGTCATCATAGCTTTCCTCCCTGTCACTAGCATCATTATCATTTTTATCTGTGACCACTTCACCATCAATATCCACTTGAGGAAAGCCTTCAAAATCATCATCAGAGTCTGGATCAAAGAAAAACTCCCGAATGAAGGCTTCGTTGAATGCTGATGTGGTCATTTTTGTTTACAAAAAATTGCAACAAATGAAAGTTTAGCCTCATTCCAAAGCGGTAGTAGGCTATTTCCAACTTAAAATACTGGAAATAACAGTTGACAAATGTTTATTTTTAGCAACCCTCTTGCAGTTTATAATATTTAAGTGAAATTATTGACAATAATTTGTTTTGTGAGTGTCATCATTTTATTATGCAAAGTGCATAAAAAGTTTGTTTTTTTATTTATAAATAAACTCAAAATATATAAGCAATAGAAATATATATTTCATTAACACAATATCCAAGATAATTGAATAAATTATTATTTTAGTATTTTATATATTAATATTGGCTCCTTGACATTCTATAACCTTCATTAGTCTTTCAATCATTGACTTTATTAACTTTTTTGACTTTAACATTACTTACTGTAATCTTTATTTGCTTCCACAAGATAACCACTTTAATCTTGTTTTCCATTCCCATATAGATCTCTTTTAATAATAGAACACAAGTTTTCTATTAGATTGAAGAGGCTGGTACCAATTCTTTTAATTTAGTGCCTTTTAATTTTTTTTTTCTGTGAACATGAGTAATAGTCAATTTTACATAATGTGAAGGAACATTGTCCGGTATGAATATACTTATTAGCATAAAAATTCTTCATTGTGATGTCTACCATTTAAAAATGTTTTTACTAAGAACCTGCAATAATTCTCTGAATTCATCTTGCTATCATCAACTTTGAAAGGACCTATACTACCTACAAAACTAACCCAAAATGTTACTCTACATCCCCACTGTTGTCTTCTAAACTATGTTGGTTGTCTATTTCCATGAAGGACCCAGCCACCAAATTCATCCAATGTAGGTCTACATTCAGTATCTGTCTATATTTCTGAGATGAGGTATTATGTACACTATTTCCATTATTCGGACTATTGTCCTCATCTTTGTTGCCAAATTTATCACAACGTTTCGGCCTTTCAGTATCTGTCTATATTTCTGAGATGAGGTATTATGTACACTATTTCCATTATTCGGACTATTGTCCTCATCTTTGTTGCCAAATTTATCACAACGTTTCGGCCTTTCAGTATCTGTCTATATTTCTGAGATGAGGTATTATGTACACTATTTACATTATTCGGACTATTGTCCTCATCTTTGTTGCCATATTTACTACAAAGAAAATAAAAGGATCTGCGGTCCATATAACATCAGGACAACCTTCAAAAGCTGGACGACACTTCACAGATATCTCTCCTGAGTAAGACCCCCCCCCCATAGAGGAGAACATTACTAAAGACTGTGTGTACGCTATCCTGTGCAGCTGCGGAAAAAAATATAAAGGGGAGACAGGCCGTCCCCTTAAGGTAAAGCTTCAAGAACACCAGAAAGCTGTAACACAAGGGGAAGTGGAAAAATCAGGCGTGGCTGACCACATATGGAGAGAAAAGGATCACTGACCTCTGTGGGATCAGATTGAGATCATAGACAAAGAACACCATTGGAAAATTCATAAACTTAAAGAATCAGCACATATGCTAGGCCACAAAAATCTCCTGAGCCGACCAAGCATAGAAATGAATACAATATGGGAACCAGTAATAAGGAGTGCCAGAGAAAAGCGATAATAACAGCAAAAATTGCAATATGAGCTCTGGTAAAAACATTAAATGATAACAGCAAAAATTGCAATATGAGCATTGGTAAAAATTGTTTGCTGATGACAGGACCCAAAGAGTGTGAGTTCAATACCTGGTTAAGGCAGTGGAGAACTTTCACAGGGGTATTAAACATGGCACAAGGAACTAGAACAGTCTACCCCAGTGAGCAAAATAAAGGGTTCAGTTTGACATTCCAAGAAGTAATAAATATGGTGACAAAGATGAGGACAATAGTCCAAATAATGTAAATAGCATACGTCTACATTCATCATGAAAACTGATTTTACAATAGTAATTTTTAATGCACTTCTTTGCTCAACTAATGTTTCTCTTTAAAGATGATACTTAGGTTACTTTTTTATCTTTAGTCAGTGTTCTTAATATTCTGAATCATTTCCTTTGTTTACATTCACATCAGCTTTAAATATTCTCTTAGTTATGACTTTTAATGTACCTCAAATCTCTTTTTGTGAGATTATTAAAACACCGGTACCTTCTCTCTTGCGAGGATTGATTTTGGAAATCTATTTCAAATCAGCAGCTCACAAATTCCAGCACTGCAATCTGTCACACTAGACACCTCCCCGACTATCTATTGGCCTGTCTATTTATCTGCCTCAGAGCCCATACAGCTTTTTATACATCCAGACACATGAATCAAACCATGTGTCCCACATCATGCTTAAACCATGTTTTCTGCATTCCAAAGGACATGAATTTGATCCAGGTAGGCAAGATACAACTGGGTTCTCCTCCTCTTCAGAATAGGTAAGTTATTATTCCCACCACAACATTTTTCTCTTGTTTATATCTTGCCAATATTTTGTATTTTTCTCTGATCAGCCCTTTTGTAATATTCCAAAGTTGTATTCATATTGTGCAATATCTTTACAGTATCAGATTTCTCTTGGGGTTATATCTTATGATCCATGGAAAACTTTCAATAGCTGAAATTAAAAAAATAAATAACAACTACATTATTATAAACAGTTAAGACTGAAATTATTTATACTCTGGCAAAATTTGAGATTTTCCTCTGTTGAGAAATAATGAATATTTCAAATGCTCCCTTTTGTTTAATTTCAATCCTGAAGCCTTTTTACATTCATTTTAAAGGAAATGGAGAACTCTCTAATGTAACCTCTTCCTGTATCATTCATTTCTTCCCTATCAGATATGGATAATAATACTTCAATGAAATTTAGGTTTTCTCTATATAGCTCATGTATTTTTCTTTTACTATTATATTTTGTTAGTTTGGGTTTAAAAAATACATCCTTTTAATGGAAACATTTAAAAAAAATCAAGTTTTGTAGGTTTCAACTGTATATTTATTTATGTGATTGGCAGCCCTAAAATTACATATAAAATCTCCCACCATCAAATCAGTTATTGTAAATATTTCTTTTAAGAGTTGTGCTCATAGCTTGTTGGGTTGTAGTGGTAAGTCAACATATTATAATGACAAGAAGTATATAGGAAGGGAGACTGATACAAGAGATCTACAACGTAACAAGTTTATTTACCAACTGAATTTATAGCAAAAAAAAAAAAAATATATATATAAATAAAATAAATAAAGTATTAAATTATCTCTTTTTAGAGAGTTCCTTAGAAAGGAAGATAACTATATCCAAGGTTTACTCTAATAATTTCTTTTAAAACACGTATTTGAAATTCATCTGGTATATTTATTTATCAATACCAATTTTATTGTGGAACTATTCATGGTCATCATAAAATCTGATGGTGTAATTATTCTATAAGGGATGAATTTATTATTTAATAAATAGAAAAACCAACTCCCATTTTATGTACAGTAGAAACTTAATATATTAATATTCAACATCAATACATCTAGATTTTCCCATCATCAGTTGGTCAATACCACTTTTATTGCTAAAACATTAACTTGCATAATGAAATCTGATCAGCATTTAAATGTTGGGTCTAAATTGGTTACCATATTGTTCATAGCCATATCAGATATTTGTCAGTAAAAATAAATTTCAAATCAGCTGAAATTTAAAATTAACATGAGTCCATTATTGCATAAGTCATTTGATTTGATCAAAAGAAATTTCTCATGTGAAAAAATATTTTGTATCTTCAGATTTTAAAATGTAACTATCAAGTTGGAACCTGAGGTGGGCTGGAGAACATATCAGCCAAACAATAATGATGATGATAATACTCGTTTAAATCAGTAATACAATGCCTCATCTATGCATTTGCTTACTGATACAATACATTCTTAGTATATTTATCGTGTAGACAAACAATATTTAAGGTGTTTATTCTGCTTGTGAAATTTTACTCAAGAATTTTCATAGGATTAGGACAAGGACTTGCAACTACATCATTATTCAAAGTTTTCCCTTTTTTTACTTATGTTCAATTGTCTTTAGACATTGAAGTAAATTCATCTAATAAGAAACTGAACCAAGTTCTTTAGATAGAAAAGAGGAACCCCTGTCGGAGTGGATATAGGAAGGAGTTTCAAATATGGTAAAAATCTGAGTTATGCATTTAATTACCACATTAGTTATCATATTGGGCCAAGCAAAAGGAAACCAAGAATACTCATTTATTATCATTGAAATATAACGCTTCTGCTAGTTAAAAGGAAGAGGTCCCTTAAAATTTATTCTGATTCTTTCCATTGGTTGTGTAGTCTTTATCAGGTGAACTTTTTCAAGTTTGTAGAAACATGGTTTCCATCTTGAACAAACAGGACAGTCAGCACATATTTTTTTTTTTTAACATCTTCCATAGAGCAAGGTATATTCCTGACTTTGACAGTGGGCTAACCTGATTATAAAAATCTGATCAGTATAACAATATAAAGGCCTAAATTGATTACCATGATTGTTTGTAGCCATACTAGATGTTTGTAAAAAATAAATTTCAAATTAGCTGAACAATTTTTCTGAATTAAAATATGCATAGATTGCCATTGCATGCTAACATGACTAATGCATAAAACGTTGGTATGTTGCAAGAAGGGAATTAACAGGCAATAAGTGATAACTGACATCCATTAAACATGGCACGTGGAACTAGAACAGTCTACCTCAATGAGCGAAATAATAAGGTTCAGTTCGATATTCCAACCACCTGAAGAAGGCCAGAGCATACGACGGCCGAAACATAATAAATATGGCGATAAAGATGAAGACAATAGTCTGAATAATGTAAAGAGTGTAAATGTCTCTAATCTTCATTTTCTTATCAACTTTTTTCAAAAGATAGGATGTGGAAGTCATATTCTTACAAGCAATTGAAATCAAACTCCAACAGAGAAAAACTAGATTTTCAAAGTATGCCTTGCATAACCCATTGTAGTGGGGCAGCAGCAAGGGCATCTCTCTTCATAATTATCCTCCCAGACTGGTTGCACTATCAAGGCTTAGTGTGCCCTACTATTTTTCCCAAAGCTAGATGTGAAGGGGAAGTGGAATTAGATTCTTTCTCAATGACATTATCACAAAATATTTGCAAAAAATGTTTCATTTAGAATTTAAATCTTTTCTTTTTGAACAAACAAAAATTACAACTACAGAATTTTATTATGAGAAGTTGACAAATTACAAAACAATGATTTCTACTTACACTGCACTATAAAACTATCCATTTTATACTAACAAAGCAGAAAGTTTCTTAACCTTAGTTTTTAAACAATAATTTTTTTAGCAGAATATATGGAAAAGAAAATACTTGGATTGAGTTTACCTGCTGCATAACCTGGAGGTGGAGGAGCTCCTGCATATGGCATCTGGTGACATGAAGGTTGAGCTGGTGGACCCCCAGATTTTCGAGGGGCTGGTGGGAGCTATAAGAAAACGTTTGAATTTTTTTTACTTTAATATTTACTTGTGAAGAAACAGCAAGATAATTTTCAAAGTTTTACAGAAGCCATTTGTCACAAAGTTGTTACATGCTTTAGAAGAGACTAAAAAAATGAACCAGGAATTGATATCAATAGTTTACAGAATTATTTCAACACAGAAAATTAACATTTTGTGACATAATAGAACTGTACAGCAAAGCCAACCTTCTATGTGAACGTTTCTTCAGAATATGGGCGATTGTAGTTTTCTACAACTTCCCGTTCTTTGTGTCTTTTTGCAATCTCTCCTAATCCCTGTTCTGCCCTCAAAATACAAAAGCTCATTCAGGAGCTGATTTATTTCTTTCCTCTGTCTTTCTCATCTTCCAGTGAGTGTTAAATTCTCCAAACCCATTTTCCTCATTATGTGACCTAGAAATTTCAATTGTTTGTTTCTGATTCCAAGTATAAGTGCCCTTTTTGTTTCCATTTTCCATAAAATTACATTGTTGCTCCCATGTTTAGTCCATGGGGTTCTCAGAATACCTTCTATAGTATCACATTTCTGTTGTCTGAAGTCTTTTTTTCATCAGTGATGAGATTGTCCAACATTCATTACCATATAGGTGGATTCATATTAGATAACAGTTCAGTACTCTTTTCTGTGTTTCTAATGAAATTTTCCTGCTTCTTAATACTTTGCTTAGCTTCTTTCAATTGATGGTTAGTCTTTTCTTCTCCTTTTCCTTTACTACCTTCTGTAGTTCCTGTTATTTCATTTCTTTGCTATCAGTTCTGTGTTAAGATTGTGGCTGCCAATAATGAATCTTGGTAGGACTAATTATCTTAGAATTGCCTCACTGTAGAGGTTAAATAAATCCTGTGAGAAGACATATCCTTGTTTTATGGCCCTTTCTATTTTTGTGTACTTACTGAAGTCATGCTGCCAGCACATGTTCTGAGTTATTCTAATATCATTCCCAAATAAATCAAGCTTACCTAGCAGTTCAAGTTCTTTGTGAAATACTTTTGCATAATCTATAAAATATAGCTATGCATCCTTCTGAATTTGTATTGCTCTTTCTAATATCATTCTGAACAGAAACATTGCTTTCTTTGTTCCAGTATCTTAAACAAAAATGCACTGTTCTTGTTCTATTTCTGATCTAATTCTGGTATGCACTCTATTCATCAGAATTCAAATAAGTTTTGTTATGTGTTTCATTAAACTGATATTTCACATTTGTTTGCACTTGGCTTCTTAGGCAGTGCTATGAAAATGAACCTCCTTAGGTCTTCTAATATATCACCACTGTCATATAGATTTAAATTTCTTATTTCTATGCCAAAATCCTCTAAGTCTGCCAGCATCTCTATTACAATTCCGTCTGGTCCTGCTGCTTTGTTTCTGTTCAATTTGGCCAGTGTTGATTTCACTTCAGATTTTAATATTTCTGGTCCTTCCATATTTTTGTGCCATTTCTTTTTTGCTTGTTTGCATATTCCATACCATACTTTGGTTTTGTTTGCTGTCTCCTTTTCATCAAGTTATGAACACCATCCATTTCTTTTTTTTCCTTGTCTAGTTTTCTTTGGGATGATTTCATTTAGGCTTCCTTTAATGTGTCCCCCTTTTGGATTTCCATTCTCATTTATCTCATTGTATTTGCTTTTAATGCTGTCAGCATACATTTCTTAGCAATTTGGCTTGTTCAGGAGTTTGTCATATTCCAATTTAGGTGCTACTTTGTCCCTCTTCCACTAGTGTAGTTTCACTCTAAGGTTACATATATCATTGGAAGGTAGTCACTCTCACAATTGGCACTTGTGTATGTTTTGAAGGATAAAACTGCATTCTGTTATGTAGTTGATTTGGTTCTATCTTTATCTTCCTGGGTTTCTGCATGTCTATAAACATCTTAGGTGTTCTTGAAACCAGGTTTTGGCCATTACCTAGTCATTTGCTGTCTACCAATGGGCCCATTTTTCTCTACGTACATTACGGGTTCCTAGTCCGAATTTGCTATTTCACCATCTTTCTCTTTCCTACTTTAACATTCACTTCTTAAATGATTAAAATTTCCTACAATCTGCATCTTGCCTTGTTGTTGTACAGTGTAATCCAGATATAAGAAAGTTGTCGGGACCGGAGAATAAGTATCTTATATCCGGGTTTCTTTTATATCCGGGTTTCTCTTATATCCGGGTTTGGTCTATTTTGTTTAGGTAAGTATGGCTCTAAATTGGGACCAGAGAAAATCTCTCTTATATCCGGGTCTCTTATATCCGGGTTACACTGTATTTCACTTTTTTGTGTTTTCTTTTTACTTCAATTTAAAAATTATTAACAATTTTAACAAATTCTTTTTTTTATAGACATAATCTGGTACCTTTTTAAAAAAATTGGTTGAGTGTATGTTTATCTGAGGTTCCTCCTGAATTCAGAATGCTTACACCAAATATTTTCTGTAATCCCTAAATGTGTGTATATATATATATTAAAGCACAAAATGAAATAAACATTTTTTCCCAACATATTATTTCCAAAGAAATGGAACAATAACAAAACAATGAAAAAAAACTTTTGGTTAAAAAAATACGGTGTGTGTGTGTATGTATATATTAGGTTGGTGCAAAAATACGTCAAAAACGATATTATTTTTGCACCAACCTAATAAATATAAATATATATATATATATATATATATATAGATTATCGCCTATAAATATCGTGTGCGTGTATATATATATATATATATATATATATATATATATATATATATATAGATTGATTATCACCTATAAATATGCTGTTTCACTTTCACTTTTGCCTCTTTAGCCAGCTTTCCCTGCCAATCCGCTTAGGTGAAACCTGGGTAGGTTTGTCTGGCTCACTAGGTTTATCTGGGTCTGCTCTACGGTTGTATTGAGCTCTTTTAGTTATTTACTTGTGTCAGGGTTTTTTCTTTGGGCTTTGAACCTGTATCTGTGGGATTTTTTTTCAACAGACTTTCATGTTTCTAGCTCTTTCTTTTTTTAAAACTTTTTTCCTTCGAGATTGATTTGATTATTGGCAAATCAAAAATTCGAAGGTTTTTCGAGACGAGTATAGATACCTATATATATATATATATATATATATATATATATATTGTAATGTAATTGTCATCTTTCATAATGGCTTATGTAAACTGAAAGCTTAGATAGGATTAAAAAATATGTATCAATATTGTGATTTTCTTTCTTCGTTTAATGATATCATTGAGCTTATCAGACGATATGAAAAGAATTTACATAAAATAAATCGACAACACTTGTCTATATTATTTAATGAAACATGTACCAATGAAAAAAAGGCTGCTTAATGTATTGTAATGTAATTGTCATCTTTGATAATGGTTTATGTAAGCTGAAAGCCTAGATAGGATTAAAAAATATGTATCAGTATATATATATATATATATATATATATATATATATATATATATATATATATATATATTTGTATTTTACACAAAAATAATTTTTAATCTTCTCCCTTGTTTCTATGTACACAACCTAATATTTATTTATAAATGACATAGTAGAAATAAAAATCTTAATGTGTATGTGTGTGTGCATTCCAAAGAGTATAAATACGAGATTTGATAATAATTTTATTAGATTTATTGAATATCTGAGCCTGACAAGCATTTCAAAGCAAAACTCTGGAATCAATTGAGATAGGTCCATTGAACTTTTACTGAATATTATGGCCCTTGTTATCTTTTGAGCACTTTTAGGCAGAAAGGCTACTTGCCTGAAACCTCTTGTAATTTTCATATATTTTCTAAAAGTTGTATTATTAATTATATGTAAATCAGAAAATTATTTAAATAGACCATCATTTTTTGACAGCACTTGGGAACTAATCTTTATATTGTACATATCTAAAACACAAGTAACGTGTGTGGATGTAGTACTTTACATAGAACAGACAGATACTACACTCTAATCCTACTGAAAAGTGCTGATTCATGTGTAATTATTAACCTGTTATTATGTCTATGATCCATTTGTAATTATTATCCAGTTGTTATGTTAGTACATATAAAATCTGCAATATATGTAAGAAGGTAATGGTTTTGTATATTTTCATAACTGATGAAGAAAAGAGAAATGATGACTTACCACACTGACAATGGCACTCATCCAGTCACTGTGGGTGCGGAAAAAAAAGGAATTAGAAATAAATATCTCTGAATTAAACAAAAAAAAAAACCTTTCAGTAAAACAATTTCCCAAACTTAAGAACAAAGGAAAAAAAAAAAAAAAAAAAAAAAAGAGAAAAGAAAATGATTGAATGTTAAACTAATTCATTTTCTCAAAATGAAATGCTTCAGATTTGGAATTTGGGTGAGGGGTGAAAACTAATTAAAATAATGAAACCTCACAAAACTGATTTGAACAAAAGACTCACACAATATCTAACAATAAATTTTCATACAAAGTCATCAGCAATTCTGAGATGAGTCATTATCATTTCAAGACTAACGGAAAAATAAACAGATCACCTCCACCAACAGCACCCACATTATAGATTGTGCATCTGTAAAAGGCAATAGACTGAATTGACTGAAATATTGTTGTTTTCAACAAAGTGGATTAACAATGTAAAAAAAAAACTCTTGGAAAGTCATCAGGATTTTAAAAATCTTAATATCAGTGTTTTCGCTAATTAAGACAGAAATCTAACACATTTCTGAAACAATTTGTTTACTGAACTAAATACGTCAATTGTCATTATTCATTTTTCACTTTTATTTCCTTTCATTTTAATTTCACTTACATTTTATCTCAAACTGTCAAAAATTAATAACAGCAGACAACATTTTTTGTAATAATAATAATAATAATAATCCAATGTAAAATATCTTTATTGTCAAGTGAGATTGTCGTTCCCCAGGTATACAAGATCTGTCCGGAAAATATACAACTGTATCGAATATCTCCAGAACTAGTTACATAGATTTGAAGTAACTTGGCAATCAATCAGAGGAGACCTTCCTGCACATGGGTAAAAACTCTCCTATTGTGAGATACCAATGGGTGCAATGTGCAACTATCATATTCCCATGCACTGTCTTTTGGCAAAAGATTGTAACACCCAGATCTGACAGTCCTCACCCTCTCTTATATATCTATATATCTGGCCATTTGTCTTGAAAAGGACCTTCAAATGATTGTGGACTGGGGCAGGAATTGGCTGGTTAACTTTAATGCCTCAAAAACAAAACTGCTCTCTATTACTAACCAGAGAGAACCATCTCTGCCTCCCATTAGAATGTCTGATGCCCAACTCCACGAGAGCACCTCTTTGTGACTGCTCGGTCTCACATTGACTGCTGACCTGGGATGAAATGAATACATTGAGCCAATAGCTTCGTCCACCACTAGGAAAGTTGGCTCCCTATGCCGCGCCAGGAAATTTTTCTCGCCCGAGTCGATCCTTTAAATCTACAAATCAACCATTCACCCTTGCATGGAGTAATGCTGCCATATATGGTCTGGGGCCCCTTCTAATTGTCTCAAGGTCCTTGATAAAATCCAAAGACAGATATGCAATGTAATTGGCCCTGATCTGGCATCTCGTCTGCAGCCGCTCTCTCACAGACGTGCCGTTGCCTCCCTCTGTCTTTTTTACAAATACTCTCACGGTAACTGCTCTGATAAGCTGCTTTCGCTGGTTCCTAGACTTCATGAATTTAAGCGTTCAACTAGGCTGGCATCTCACTCTCACCCTTTCCCTGTCAAAACTATTAAATGTAGCCATCTCTTCTACTACAATAGCTTCATGTCTTACACTTCTCACCTGTGGAACTCCCTTACCATTTCTTGTTTTCCTGATAACTATAATCTCCAACTATTCAAATGTAATGTCAATCAACATCTCCAGATGCCCTGATCTATCCCCCAAACCTTCTCTTCATCCTTTCCTCTATCACTCCTCTTTGTTCTTGCTCCAACTCTGTAACCCCTTGTGTGCTAGTGGCTTCCCACCTTGCTTGGGGTTGAATGCTTAAAAAAACAAAACAAAACAAAAAAAACAAAAAAAAAAAAACATATATATATATATATATATATACATACATACATACATACAAACAATAAAATTTTAAATGAATATACCATATACTAATATATCATGCGACTTTTGAAGACCTAATTTTCAAGCTAATTGTAAGGAGGTCACATCATACATGACATAAAATTAGCATATGTACTGCTTGCCCTGGCTACACCAATGATCAAACTATATATCCATTTACTGTAGTTAAATTAGCTTCGAAATTAGATCTCCAAAGGTCACATGATACACAAGCATATATGGTAAATCACAAAATCAGCATGGACCAGTTCCACTATTCTGAATAAAATTATAGATTAATATAAAAATGGATTCTTCTATGTGCTATGTCCTTTCAGGACATGGGTGATCATGGCTCTCCACAATTTCCTGTTCTTTGTAGCTCTTAGTAAAATTTGTCTTCTTTTTGCTATCTCTGCTAATCCCTGTTCTGATAACCATTTACACAAGTTTCTTAGGTAGATTATGCACTACTTTCTTCTGGCCTTTTTGGCTTCAATATATCTTGTGAGTGTCAAATTTTCTGAGTCCACTTTCCTTATTATGAGCCCTAGAAATTTCTATTGTCTCTGTCTAATGCTAAGTATCCTTTTTGTTTCCATTTTCTCTAAAACTCTGTCATTGCTCACATGTTCAGTCCATGGTATTCTCAGCATCCTGCTGTAGAACCACATTTTTGTTGACTCAAGTCTGTGAGGAAATTGTTCAGTGTTCACTGCCATATATGAGGACTGATGTTACATAAGAGTTCAGTATTCTTTGCTTTGTTTCTAATGAAATTTTCCTGTTTCTTAATAATTTGCATAGCTTTTGAAAAGCTTCTTTCGCTATCCTGATGTACTTCAGATTTAATTGTCACATTTTCTGTTCTCTGTTAAATGCATTCTAGATATTTTAATTTTTGTACTTGCTAGATTTTGACATCCCCAATTTGTAATTTGCATGTTGGACTTACCCTTTTGCTGATGACCATACATTCTATTTTCTTAGAATTATGTTTAGCACTTTTTTTTTTGCTTTATCCAATACATTCTGTAGTATTTCCTATAGTTCCTTTCTGTGTCTTGAAATTGTAGCTGCCAATAATGAATTCTGGTAGGACTTCTAATTCTTTCAGGATTGCTTAAACAATATAAAAATAATGTAGCTTACTCATGACTTTAGCTTCACCTTAGAATTGGTCAGCGAAGCATGTTAAATCATAAAATATATATATATATAGATATATATATATATATATATATGGGTTTTCTTTTTCAAGTCGGATATTTCTATGCATGCTTGCACTTACCCATTACTCCACGTTTTTTATTCATTAAAACATCCTAGTTTTTTAAATGTTGCAATTGCCAATGATTCATCTTGGATTTCCCCCAACCCCATTCTCTAGCTTGTAGACTTTTTCATCGTTTTCCATTCTATTGAGAAATATTTTTATTTTATTTGATGTCCCAAATGTATCTTGACGATTGCTGTCTAAATTTCTGGGGTGAGGAGTTATCATTATTTAATGAATTACATGCAGACTATTATCCTCATTTTTGCTGTTTTTGTTATCACAATGTTTCAGCCATTGTGCCCTTTGGTCTTCATCAGGTGTATGTTCATCAGGGTAACCTACAGAGAATTTAAAACTGAAACCCTTATTGCAGATTGTTTTTATTCCACCGCTAATTTGACAATAGTCTAGTTTGAAATTTATCAACTGGTGCACTCAGGCCTACTAATGTTCCCTGAAAGATAGCCAGGTGCACCCCAAGTTAGCAAAAGAGTAATTTATTAATTTTTATATTTAAAAAAAAAATCTTTATTTTTAAAAAGCTAAATACCCCATGTATATGGCTTCCATATCTAAATCAAGTCTTTGTCATTTGATATTTTAAAATGGATGTTAATTTCAAATTTCATGACTAATTTTTCATTATTAAAATTTAAAGTGCATTTCAAAATTTTAGTTATTCTACAAGTGCACCCTGAAGTAAAATCGTCCTGGGTATGACGATAAACTACATCTGTGTCCTGGGTAAGACGATAAACTACATCCAACAGCAAGGCCTCTGTTCAGGAGGAGGTTTTGAGGAACAGGGAACCACACTCTTAATTGCTGGTATTCCCAGGTTTCTTGTAAAAACGAACATTTTGTGTAAAATTCACTAAAATTTAATTTAGGAATCTCGGTCTTATCACTTGGAAGTTTAATATTCTTCTCTATGGAATTTTTATTCATAAAATAAAATACACATGATAAACTTCAATTTTTTTTTGCATAAGCTGTATTTCTAACGTAAAAAATATCAAGAATTTTTATTACAATTCTCATACTGTAACTTTTTACATCACAAAATTAAAAAATATGCTATGATGGAAAATATCTGTAATTTTACTCGACTTAAAAAAATAATTTATTAATCTGATTTTTTTTAGTTTTTCTTCTTACAAATGTGTTATAGTGGAACACACCTATTCTATAGTTAATAGACTCTCCCACCTATAATAAGTATGAGTAGTAAGAGTAACGAGTGAGGGAGTTGGTCGGTCGGTCGGTCGGTCAGTCAGTCGATGTCGGACGACAGTCGAATACTAAAGTATCAGACACCACAACTAGATTTCTCTGTGTCATTACCTATTATATCAAGTTTCTAACGTTTTGTACATCGAACCTATTTTAGGACTGACTTAGTACAAATACAAGCCCCCACTGTGAAATCACTCCACAACAAAATGTTACTAAGACTTTCAAGAAAGTTAATTTTAATAATGTTTTGCTTTATTTAAAAATACTTTTCTTCCCTGATTTTGTTTTTACATTGCAAATTTGACTTAAAAATGCCATTCATTTTTAGATAATGTTAATATTTTTCTCTAGGATATTGTTATTCACAAGTATATTGATAAATTTAATTTTTTATGAGCAATTCGTTTTTATTTCTAAAGAGGTATTTAAAAATGTATGTCGAATTTTAGTTTATCATTAAAAAAAACATAAAATAGAAGAAAATATAATATTAATATTAATATTAACAAAATATTAATATATTAATATTAACAAAAAAATAATTTATCAAGAATGTTAACTTTTCTCCAAACATTTTGAAACAAGTCTCCAGTTCTGGCACCATGACTAGGCCTATAGTATAAAATACAATAAAAAGAGGAAATTCAAATTCAACAAGTGATCACCAACAGCTTCGGTGACCACCACAAATTAATGCAACATGTGTAGGAATTTTAAATGGTCTCTTAAAAGGGGTTTTGAAATATCAGCTGATAAACTTATCAAACATACCTAAGTTCATTGTCATTTGAGAAAAGGAACCAGATGATCTTTGCTTTACTGCTTGGTTTCACAGGAATGGCAAGCAAATGTTCAAGTCTGGAAGAGGCAGGAATGTCTGGACGGTCAGGCATACCATTTGTATATTGACCTACAGCAAACCATTTTCCTACATCCTGAAAATAAAAGAAAGTAATCTGTTACGAAAGAGGAAGTAATGTTTTCAGATTTTTTTCTGATAACTTTTGCCATCATCCCAAATAAGATGCAGCCTACACCTGAATTTATTTATTAAAAAATAATATTTTAGGTAAGGCACTAACTTTGTTCTACGACTTTTTCAACTTGAACTAAAATATAGCAAACATACAACATAAAAGTAAACAAAAAAGGAGAACAAATGTTAAATTATTTAAATCATTTACATACAGATTTTTTTCATACTAGTATTCACTCAGTACAAGGCCCAAGAGCCACTCAAGGTAGAGAGTTACTGTAGTGTGGTGAATGAGTACATAAAAAAAGGCAAGAAGTGAAGTTTATGGGATTCTGCAGGAAAGATAACAGTTACCCCTAAACTTGAAGAAGTCAAAATTGGAAAACATCCTTCCAAGAGTCTATTCCACAAGACAGGAGTTTTTAGGAAGAAATTGTCTGAATGAAACTTCCTTCTTACTAATGGAATATGAAGAGAATGGTGACGATTCACATTTGTGTATGTGGTACAGCGGGTCCCAGTAGCAAAGGTCAGTGGTGATGGGACCAAGGAATGTAGCTTATCAGAACATGACATGGAAATAACAACTGAAAAGGGAGAGGCTTGTGACATGGGAAACACTTTTTGGACTCACCTTTTGAATCAAGACAGGTAAGAAAGGACTGGGTAGATCCAGCGCAAATATGGCAGCAATACTCCATATACTTGTAAAGATAGAGTAAAGCAGAGGGAGTCAGATACTTACTGGAATGGAACAGCAAACTAAAATTTTTCCACCATCTTTACCAATAGATTGGATATATGAGTTCCACTTGAGGTCTGGAGAGAGCTTGCATCCCAATAGACAATCAAGGCAAGGAGCCTCCTTGAGAGAGGAACCATGTATCATTCTACCATCTTTACCAATAGATCAGATAATGTGATAAAAAAAAAAAAGGTGACAAAAATAAGAGAGGAGAAAAACTACTCAAAAATTAAGAATAATTGACAATACAGGTTGAGTCTCCTTTATTTGAATTTCCCAAATCTGGAAGTTTTTCATCTACTGACATGACTTGCCACAATAGGAAATTTTTCTGAAAGGGGCTGGGAAGGTTCCTAGGTGATGTGCAGCTGTTGTAAGTGACCCTCATCTGCCCTGGGTGGGGTTTTCCCAGCCCAGCTATGTAGCCTACATTGGTGCCAGTTTTTTGTTAGCGATCAATCACAGCAACACCTTTATTTGTGGATTACTTACCAGGTGTTTCATGCTCAGTAAAGATATTATTCAAAATGTCAAAAAGTCCTGCATTTTTATATTTTTGTAAGTAGTAATCATGTTTTTTGTACACGTACAGAAAGTACAAAACATTATTTTTATGTGGAATCTTAATTTCACCACATAAAAATCATTGTGAGCATTACATGACTAGTGTCATTATCTGTATTTGTATGTACTCAAAATTTATTAAATTTTATATAAAACTACCTTCAGGGTATAAGCTGTGGTATGAAATGTTAAGGGATAATGTGTTTATTCTTGGGTTCCATTCCCAAGCTGCTCCATTTTATTGATGCTATATACAAATAACCTGTATTCCAAAATAAAAAAAAGGAAAAGAAAAAAAGATTCAGAAAACTGAAGTAGTTCTGGTCCCAATAATTTCAAATAAAGGATTCTCAAGCTGTATTTGATCTAAGAAATTAGGACAAGACAATCCAACTGATGATTAGGGTTTCTGTTTATGTATTCATCTTTCTGGTTTTGATTAAAGGCTTTTTGTATTTTTGTTTATATTATTTTTGTTTTTTCATTCTATTTTATTGTCACTCATTCTTTTATTTTATGGATTCTTTATAAATTAAATAAATAATCTGCATAATTTTGAAAACAATAATTGTCACTCTATCTGTTTGAACAATTGAAACCATTCTTTGTAGGGTAAATGTTCAAGAATTTTTTTCTTATACTATGTCCTACAAATTAAAGGTTACTCATTTCATCAGCCTATCCTAACCCCTAAGAGAAGGTAATCTATGCCAGACAGTAATATGAACCTCTGACCTATAAAGTGTATAAATTATATTTGGCATAAAATACTAAAACAAAATTATCATAAATAAGAACCAAACAAAGTGACCAAAATTTACTCCCAGATTAGTGTTCTATGGTAGACAAATCAATGTATTTGTAAGAATTTAAGTGTTGTCTATCACTAGTAAGCATCCTTTTATCTCATGAGATAAAGGTAGTTCCCAGTTTGGTCAAAATAAAGGCCTTCTGTGGTGAGACTGGAGTGACAGCTATAGAGTACAGGCCTGGTCAATGGTATATGAAGAACATGCACTGCCCACATACCACTATACCTAGGGTGGACTGACCAGATCCAAAAGAATACAGATTACATTTGCAGGTGGTTTATCTTCAGGTGTTGCCAGAAGATTGTCAGTGTTTACCTTCCCATAGATTGACTGCTTTCTGGGCTAGTTATGAGGTGGTCTGCTTTCACTCCTTCTCTGGTTTGGAGCTGGACTTAGTCGTCAGAGGCTGTTTGAGATGCATACTATGTAAGTGGAAACTTTTCTCCAGTAACACTCCTTGTTATGAATAAACAGCTTCCAAAAGAATCTGCTTAAGATGGTACACAGGAAAAAAAAGAGTGCTCAATACCACAATAAATGGCAGAGCTTTAATCTACTTTTAAGTTTATTTTTATATATACATATCATTTTAACAGATATGTTTACCAAAATTACACAAAAATATTTTAAAATACTAAAAGAATAAATTTATTAAATAAAATCGCCATTGGCTTCAACCACATCCTCCAGAGACAAATTTAAAATCTCCTGCAACTCTTCTGGACAGTCTTTGTTTAAATTGGTGAATGCTATCATAATCTTTGCCTTCAGTTCATCTTTTGTGTTACAAAGAGTTATGTCGGTCTCTCACTCAACTGCACCCCACACATTAATTGTGGGTTGCAGTCTGAGTAGTTAGGTGACCAGATATAAGAGGTGATGTGGTCACAGAAATTGTCTGACAGCCATGGCTGGGTTCTCCTGTTTGTGTGGCATAATGCAGAGTCCTGTTGCTAGACATAGGGTCTTCTACCAGCCATCCTCTTGTGAGCACTACCTCCTCAAGGCACTTGATGTATGTCTCCATGTTGAGACTGGGGCCCTGTGAGAAGATGAATGTATGCATAATGTCACCATCACTAGTGACCACTCTAAACTTCATGACGTTGACTGGATATATCATTCAAGTCATTCTGAATCCTCTGCGCTGTCCTCAGATTGACATCCAAACCCTCTGAAATGTTCATATTGGAGCTTCCAGTGTGAATGCCAAGCAATGCAAAATGCCATTTCCAAATTTCTGGGCAGGATGAATTGCGTCATGATGCTCTTTTTCTCACAGACAGTGCCCAACTGACTACTGTGCAGTAGACAAAATCAAAAACAATGTGCATGCATGAAATTAAAAATATAAAATGGCGACAATTTACTAATCGCACCCTCTGTGTGTGTGTGTGTGTGTGTGTGTGTGTGTGTGTGTGTGTGTAAAGTTAGATAAAGGATCTCCAATGTAATCGATCCTGACTTGGCATCTCAACTACAGTCTCCTTCTCACCAATGTGACATGGCTTCCCTCTGTCTTTTCTACAAATATTTTCATGGAAACGGCTCTGACAAGATTTTTCCTGTTTCCGGTCTATGTGAGTTTAAACATGTTACTAGATTGGCATCTAGGTCCCACCATTTTACTGCTGAATTAGTTAAATGTAACTGCCACTTCTACTCCAACAGTTTCTTTTCTCACACTTCCCACCTGTGGAACTCACTTCCATTTCCTTGCTTCCCTGATAACTACAATCTCCAAAAATTTAAATGCAATACCAGTCACTATCTTCTATCTTCTTAAAATCTATTCAGCTTTTATCCTTTCTTCAGTTCCCCTTAATTAGTCTTTCTCTCACTTTCACTCTCTGTAACCCCCTGCATAACAGTGGCATTCCTGCCTTGCTTGAGGTGAAATGATAAAAAAAAAAAAAAAAATACACTAGAAAGCAAGACAAACTAAAACAAGTGTTGCACATAAATAAACAAACACAAATATGGAAAAGTTTGAGAATTGTGAGAAAAAATAAAAATACAAATCAGGATTTTAAGCCTAAAATACTTGAAGATTATGAAGTTATTATCTATAATAAACAATAAAAAAATCCATCCTCCATTTTAACAGTACAGTGTAACCCGGATATAAGAGAGTTGTTGGGACCGAAGAAGTCGTCTCTTATATCCGGGTTTGGTCTATTTTATATACATTAACACAGGCTCTAATATGGGACTAGAGAAATCTCTCTTATATCCGGGTTACACTGTAGTAACATCTGAATCAATATTAATATTTTCATTTTCCTCCAATGACTAAGTTAGCATTATTAAAAGACAAAAGAAAAAACTATTTCTATGTGCCATGTCCCTTCAGAATGTGAACAACCATGGCTGTCCTTTGTAGCCCTTAGCAAATTTTGTTTTTTTTTGCTATCTCTTCTAATCCCTGTTCTGTCAAACATTTACACAATCTTGTGAAGTAGTTTGTTTTCTGCTTTCTTTTAGCCATTTTGCCTTCAATATGCCATTGTGAGTGTCAAATTTCCTAAGTTTTCTTTCCTGTTTCTGTGCCCTAAAAATTTCATTTTCTATTTCTAAAGATAAGTATCCTTTTTGTTTCCATTTTCTCTAAAACTTCATTGTTGTACACATGTTCATGGCATGCTCAGTATCCTTATGTAGAACTACATTTCTGTTGCTTCAAGTCTCTTGTTCATCTGAAGAAATTGTCCCACATTCACTGGCATATAGGAGGACCGATACTACATAACAGTTTAGTACTTTTTTCTTTGTATATAATAAGATTTTCCTGTTTCTCAATATTTTGCTATTCCAGTATACCTTCAGAGTTTAGTGTTGCATTTTTCCGTCCTCTGTTGAAACACTTCCAAGATGTCGATATTTTTGTACTTGATTGATTAAAAGTGTTTGCTAGTAAATCTTACAAATAACAAAACTACTGGAATCTAACACCTACCAACCATTGTTGTTTTTTCAGTTTGCTATGTCATCTTATTGAATACTAAATCGACTTTTAAAAAAAAAAAAAAAAAAAAAAAAAAAAAGAGGAAAGAAAATATTTTTAGAATCAAATTTGAGCATTTATTGAATATATAGCCAGACTTACTTTGAGAAAAATGCTGCCTTTTGGATCACAATCCCCCTGTCGTTTATAAAATATCAGATTGCTGTCTCGGTGCAAAACAACCCATACCTTCTTCCAGCCACCTTCCAAGAAGCTTTCTGAAAAATTTAAAAAAAAAAAAAAACAAAAAAAAAAACATCAGAATATTCAATAAGAAATGATCGGAATTAAATTGGCAAAAAATACCTCTTCTGTCCCATAATAGTTGTCATATCTCATACACATAAACATAACAACTCTTATAGGACAGCATTATTAATTGCTAATTAAAATTAATTTAGGAGTTATTGCCCTTAATTCTGAAATAAATCATCATTGTCTTACAAGTTATTTGACTTACAGCCAACTTTATCTTATTATCTTAATCTTCTTCTCGTGGAGAGTTCATTTTGGAGTTTCTTTTCTCTCCTAGATAATATTCTAGATCTGAGTATCAAAGATTCCTGCAGGCAGAAGTAATTTAGTAGTCGGTCTGGAAAAAAAATATCAGCTTCATGTATGGATGCTAATTTTCATAGTACATACACAAAACACTGACAATATAATTTCTTAAATATGGAAGATTCTAGATTTGAGTATCTGTAGAGATCATTTTAATTAATTTTCTGTTTGATTTAGTGTAAGATATTTAAAGCTGTTTCTTTTAAATCACAACTCTTAATTTAAAATTTCATTGAATATAATTTAAGGAAATATATTTAAAAAATATGAATTCAAGAGATTAAATTCTATTTTTCATTTATTTTTTTTCTTTCCCAGGGTTCCAGAATGCAACACTGAAAAATAACATCCTTTTTGGCAAAGATGAAGATTCCTTTTTATATGATTCTGTAATTGAAGTCTGCGCTTTGAAGTCTGATCTTGAACTCTTTGAAGGGGGAGATCAAACTAAAATTGGAGAAAAGGTTAAAAAACATCCAATATCTTTATTTCTTAGATATGAAAAGTCCTTACAGTTCATTTTTTCTTTAATGAGCAAAGGTCATTACACAACCTTGAAGTCTATACTAACAAACTTTCTATATGTAAGAAATAACACAGTCCATTTGTTTTTATTCATGTACTTGAAGAGTTAGCATATGTGTAGTTTACATGTAGCTAAGATTTCTTTTTTTCAGCCTGACTAATGGGTTGCCTTTGTCTGTGGCCAAAATGTTAAAATATACACAGATGGGAAATGAAAACGTGCTTTGTTGGTGGGAATGGAGAAAAACCCAAACCAATTTTTGAAGTAAATCAATGGGGAAATCCATAACGATTTAATAACATTGATCTCTCTATTTGTCATGAGAGAGAAAAACAGAAAGACAGAAGCTTGCTTCCACCCTATCACCACCAGTTTTAATTTCTTCCTCTAAAAGTGGAGTGGATGTTACTTTTTAATGCGATCATATTATTCCAGATTTCATTTTATTTATTTTTCTTTCTCTTTTGTTATAATAAGTCAGATATTTTTACATGCAAATTTCAGCTATATAAAGGGTGTTCCAATAACTTGGACCGACTGTCTATATTTCTGAGATGAGGTATTATGTACACTATTTACATTATTGTCCTCATCTTTGTCGCCATATTTATTACAACATTTCAGCCATTGTACACTCCAGCCTTCTTTATAAAGGCGTTGGTTAGATCCAGTGACAGGACCCAAAGAGCGTGAGTTCAATACCCGGTTAAGGCAGTGGAGAACTTGGAGAGGAGAGTTAACAGGAGATAACTGATAACTGACATCCATTAAACATAGCATGTGGAACTAGAACAGTCTACCCCAGTGAGTGAAATGAAGGGTTCAGTTCGACATTCCAACCACCTGAAGAAGGCCAGAGCGTACAACAGCCGAAATGTTGTAATAAATATGGTGACAAAGAAGAGGACAATAGTCCAAATAATGTAAATAGTGAACTTGGACTGAATTTTAACTGTGAATTAAGTTTAAGCATCTAATGATTTGTTTTCTTTTTCTTTCAGATTTAACAACTTAAGTCTTTGGCAATTTCAACCTTGGAATGATTAACACTCAAACCTGTTAAAGTTATCAAATCCTATAACAAAAATGGATGTTCAAACAGAAATGCATTTCACACACTTTGTCAGTTTTTTGGTCAACATAATCAACCAACCAAGAGTGCAATTAAAAATGAAGTCATGTTTTTGTGGAGAGGTTCAATTCTTGCATGCAATGACGAATAGAGGTGTCTGGATTTTCAGCCACATTCTCGTACACTGCAGCAATGTTTTCAGCTGAACGGCATAAACGAGCACCCAGTGGTGTTTTCACATCTGCCACCAACCCAGTTTGTTTGAATTTATGAACAATTTTTCCAATTGCACTCTTGAAACTTTAACACGTTGTTTGATTGTTAATCTTTCCATGGTTGAAATTGCCAAAGACTTAAATTGTTAAATCTGAAAGGAAAAGAAAAAAAAATCATTGGACGCTTAAACTTAATTCACATTTAAAACAGGTCCAGGTTATTAAAAAGCGTTTTTTTAACGTTATGTAATTCTTTATAGAATATGGTTTCGGAAGAAGATATCATTTATGTGCTTTGGATTAAGTTTTTTTATAATGGCTAGCTTATATTGTTGGGGCATTCACTATTATAATTAAGACACAAGTTAATGTTAGTGGATTTCCAATATAGAGAAGTAGTAAATTTATGTGTGATAGAATCAATAAATACATCAATTTTATTAGCAATATTAAGTTCTAATGTAAATTTGAAGACTGAGTGACTTTCAAATTTGTTTTTTAAGTTGTGTAATTTGATCAATATTTTTAGTTAAAACAAAAATATCATGTATGTATCTTACATATATAGGGGGTTTATTGGTGTCATTAAGCATTTTTTCTAAATATTGCCATATAATAAATAGAAAAAAGGGGGCCTAAAGGAGATCCCATTGCAATACCATCTATTTGAGTATAAATATTGCCTAGGGGGTCATGAAAAGGTACTTGAGTGGTACATGCCAATAATATTTTTTTTTTTTTAAATAGTGGATTTAATATTGATGGGTGGGAGAGAAGTGTGGTTGTATACCTCATGGATAATGATGTCAATCGTTTTGTTGAATGCTGACAAGATTTTTATTGCTGATAATATTTTTTTTTACCAAAAATGTATTGCTGGTATTAAAACCTATTTTTATACTTTCATAGTGTTTTGACAACAGTTTGGGGGTTAACTATTTTCCCATAGCTGTGACCCTGATAGGTGCTACCACCCCAGGCCATGGTGGACTTGGGAACACCAGCAATTAAGAGGTGGTTCCATGCTCCTCAAAACCTACTGATCAGAAGCCTTGCTGTTGGACATAGTTTATCATCATACCCAGAACAGTAAATTCATTTGTGGAGTTAAAACAATATTTACTTGGGAGGTAGGGAGTAATTAATTTGTTAAGGATTTTTGAAAGGTAATATACTGGTGTAGGTATTTGTCAAATGATAGGTTTGAGGGGATGATCTTTTTTTTATGGATTTTTACATTTCCATAAAGGTAGCCAGGTTGATAGTCACCTATACTCTTTTGAAGCTGCATTGTTAGCAGTAATAAGTTTGATATGGTTTTTAAGTTGGAAGGTAATGTTATTGCTTAACTTTTTAAATTTATTATGAATGTCCAAAATGGCCTGTAAATTTTGAGTAGTACTCATGTTTGTTTAAAATAAGAAAAGTTAGTTTTATCAGCTCATCGGATAACGATACTGTTATTTTTTAGTTGTGTGACTGCCTTTATTAAAGAAGTGTTTATAATTCCATTTGGATTTTTATGATAATGGTGTTTAATAGATTCAACTTTAAGTAATTCTTTTAAAGCTACCTGTGTAGTAATACAGTTGTCTTGTTCCAATAGAAGTATTTGTTGGTATAAAGCTTCAATTTGCATTTGTTTAAACATTATATTAGGTTTCTGTGTGACATGAAAATTTGGTCCAAGATTAAGGAATTCCATTTCATTTGGAGTGAGTTGGTAATTTGATAGGTTAATGAAGTTGTCATTGATGTTTGGTAAAAGTATTTTTCCTTTATATAATTTGTTTAGCTTTTTTTGGATGATTTGTTTATGAGATTTATTTTCCTTTTGTGTTGTATTATGTAATAAATATTTCCTTGAATTTTTAGTTGTGGGAGAAGATTGTAAGATTCGTTTAATACATACAATTTCAGTGTTGAGCCATTTTAATTCCTGTTTGGCTGTGTTTATTTGTTATTTAATGAGATTCTGTTGAAATTTCTTGGTTTGGGGATTGTTTAAAGCTGCAACATCATGTAACTTGAATTTAGTATATTAGAGCAGTGGATCATTATTTAAACATATATTGTTAAATATAACAGACAAAAATGTCTATTATGTTTGATCATGAGGTGTTCTAAACTCTGTATATTTGCTTTAATTTCAGGTTAAAATAAAGACAAAAATTGTCTAACATTTGGATATTTTTTTTTAAGCTGGTCCTTGATAAAAGTGAACATAGAATTCAACACTTAGAGGTGACAGTCTGTTTCATGCTAGATGCAATCATCAGGCCTGATGATTGTGAAGGATGGATTTAAAAATGTATGGCCAGTATAATAGTATGTGGGGGAATAGTGTTTTGTAAGTAAAAGATTGCTCTATCCAAAGGTGTTATTGTGCTACTGATATCTGTTATAGTTTCTGTTGAGATACTTAGAGGCATTATTTTTGGAGCATCTTTTATATAACACACATGATAGAGGAAGAGTAAGAAAAAGATACCAGAGATAGAAAAATATGTAAAAACAGTTCATTTTGAATATGGTAAATTAAAGAATGAAGTGGTAGCAAACTAAATGCCAAATATTATCTTGTGATATTAACTTCAATTCAAAGCTGATCCACTCTTGAATGCAACTTAGTTTTATTATCTTCAGTGAGATGACAATCATTTTTAACTCAAAACACATTGTTGACCTCATTACTTTAATTACCTGACATTCCATAAAGTTATAACTTGGAGATTATCTAATGAGATACACAAGTGATTCTGCATTCTCCCCAAGTTGACTGCAGATATGAAGTAGATGACTGAAGAAGTTTTGACAATCTTACAACATTTGACATTCAAAGAATCACAAACATTTATTTAAACAAAAAACAAAAGTTATGTTAATTCACAATGAAAACATCAGTTCTTGTCTAATCAACAAAGCAATGTTTAAAGATAATAATAATTGTATAGGTGATCATTTAAGAACTGGTACTGTAAGCAGCTAGTGGCCTTGTGTCATACTGAGTAAAGCTTAGTAAATAAAAAGACATGGAAATCATCATTTCATGTTTGACTACTGATATTAAGCAATGTCAAACTCGTTCAGTATTTAGATGAATGACAATTCAGGCACATTAAGTGGGTAACTGATAGCCTTCGGCTCGGTTCAAAAAAGATTAGTAAATTAATAATTAACATGATTTCAATATTTTTTATTATTTCAAAGATGTACATTTATGGCAATAAGTATTAACCGAAATCTTTATATAAAGAATGTTCTTGGGTACTTCAGTATAAGGTAATGGCTAATGAGCTTGTCTAGCAGACTGTTATTCATGTACAGTGAGTTTGATTCATGACAGCTGCCCCTAACACATATAGCTTGATACGAGACTGAAATAAAGAAAAGATTCCCTGAAAATTCTCAAGAGTATGGGACTAACATTTGGTTCTGTAAACTTTTTAAATGGTAGTTTTGCCGAGACAAAAAAAAAAAAAAATTCCCAAGCAATTTCTTAAAACTACCAGACAGAAATCATACCTATTCTGAAGAGCATATTGACTAAAATAATGTAATGTCATCTCATTGATTTCAGTCAGATATCGTCTTTCTATTTCTAATAAAATCAGGGGTTGCAACTCCTCCTGAAATCATGTGGTTCTCAGCTTGTTAGAGCATGGTTAACTGTCCATTGTCAAATAATTGATCATCTGCACAGGTAGTGCTCATCCAACCATAACACCAGTCTGTTGGTGCATGCTATGAGAACTGCTCTATACACATAAGATATATGAAGGATTTTTAACGAGGTTAGACTCCAATAGATCCGCCACGTTTAGTCTACTGTCCGTGCAATATTAATGCATTACCTCAAGAAGTGTGCAACTCTTCAACATGCATAGATGATCTTCACTATAGATAGATTACAGCAAGAATGCAATTTTAAAATATACATATTTGGCATATCCATAATGCTGGGTGCATAGAGACAAGCCAAGAACACCACAAAAGGCACATCTAGGAGATGTAGTACCCCCTCTGCATGATCCCTTACGTGATATGGTGTTATAAAACAAAAACAAATGACATATGGAATAATGCCAAACTGCCTTAAAATAACAGCTTCTTATTTCTGGTGCATAAATAAAGTTTATGTTATTCTGATAATGCTGAATAAAGTTTGTTTTATTCTTACAAATATTTGGTTGGCAACAGTGGTTTATTTACATTTGGACTAATGTCCTTGTCTTTGTTGTTGATATCATAATATCTCAGCCATTGATTCCTCTGGTAGAAGTAAGCCTGAGGGCACAGGAACTGGAACATTACCAAAACAGACATCGGGATGTCAATCTGAATGTAAATAATGATAATTCCTCATCCATTCAGAAATTCAGATGGAAACATTTGTTTGCCATTATTTTCTGGCTGATTCCTCTTGCTCAGAATGGTTTTAAATTTTAATCATCAAGTACAAAATATTTTCTTTGACAAAAATGAATTTTTATTAAATTAATTATCCAAACAAATATTCTTATCTTTATCTTTATTGTTTTAATCATTTAATTTAGGTTGATGGACTCTCCTGTCACCTTTCTCAGTTGTGTGTTACACTGGTTATCTTTAATTGCTGTGCCAAATAAGAATCATTCTCTGTTGATCAATGTTGACGTGAAGATTGGAGAGAAATAAAAAACTGTCAGATGTGAGATGAGGAAGGCTGGAGATCCCACTAGTTAAAACATAGTGATCAAAACAACAAAGGTACAGGTTTCGGTTAGGACAATCCATTAAATAAGTATAAATTAGTTCTTATTAATTGGTCATTATGAAGCCCACTCGCCAAAAGCTTATGTTCTTATGTATGAAATTACTGGACATAATCTGAAACAATGTTCAGGCACTGTGAGGTAAAGGTTGCACTCTTCTTCAATATACCACCAAATTTCAGGGGTCAGGTCTGAAGCTATGCCTTTTTAGGATCACCTCTATTTAAAAAGAAAAAAAAAAGAAAAAGAAAATATTTCTGTACAGACTTTTGCATAAAAAAATGAAAACTAAACCAGAAAATGCTGAATATCCAGTTACACTATTGACAATGTCTAGTGGAATCAGCAGGAGAAAAATATGTAAGAATTAATTTCTGGTTCTGTAGACACACTGTGACCGAATTCTGGGCAATGCAAAGGTTTCAAATAACATGCATTCTACAAAATAGCCAGCATAGACATTAGTATATTTAGTGTAAATGATTTGGAAGCAGAAGTGAGTTAACTAAAATTTTAAGTAAGTAATTTAGACCCAGTACCACACACTAATTATAAATTGTATTTGAAGGTATATAAAGACTCCTCCCTCAATTTTTCTGCCCAAAAATGGCTAAAAAAAAATATATCTTCAGTCTCAAATGCAAATTCAAAGTTACCAGTATTTGCATTTAGCCTTAAACTCTACGATATTAAAAGTAAACAGTGAGGCTAATATACAGGATGCAATGGATAAATTGTCATCTAAATTATTCAAAATTTAAAATAACACTGAAATCTTATTTTAACAGATATATTTACCAAAATTACACAGAAGTATGAAATAAATACTAAAGAGTAAATTTATTCAATAAAATTGCCATTGGCTTCAACCACAGCCTACAGGTGACTACAGAATCTCCTGCAACTCTTCTGGATGGTCTCCTTGTTTAAATTGGTGAATGCTGCCATAATTCTTGCCTTCAGTTCATCTTTGGTATTACAAGAAGTTTTGTTGGTCTCTCTCAACTGTGCAACACAAATGATAATCAAGGGGATTTTAGTCTCGGGTGTTAGGTGGCCAGATGTAGAGGGTGATGGTATTTACTTGACTCGCACAATGTCAAGATGTGACACAAGGTCGGTTTAACGTGTAGAGGGTGATGTCATCACAGAAATTGTTTGACAGCCATGACTGGGTTCTCCTGCTTGTGTGGCATGGTGCAGGGTCCTATTGCCAGATATAGGGTCTTCCAGCAGCCACCCACTTGACTCAGGGCAGTTCTATCTCCTCAAGAAACTTCATGTAGGCCTCCATGTTGAGCCTGAGACCCTGTGGGATGATGAATGAAGTTTTCTTATCAGAACAGAGTGGGTTTTCTAAGCTGTTGTACCTTTGTAATCAACATTAGACTAATCACACTCTTTCTGTATCCTCTGCACTGTTCACAGATTGACACCCAAACTCTTTGAAATGTTTGTATTAGAGCTTCTGGCATGAATGCCAAGCAGTACAACATACCATTTCCAAATTTCTGGTGGAGTGAATTGTGCCATTGTGCTCTTATAAACACTGCCCAACTGACCCTACTACACCGTGTAGCCAACAAAATC
Organism: Acanthosepion lycidas; assembly: GCA_963932145.1. Classification (NCBI taxonomy): domain Eukaryota; kingdom Metazoa; phylum Mollusca; class Cephalopoda; order Sepiida; family Sepiidae; genus Acanthosepion; species Acanthosepion lycidas. Next base: position 119,235,065 of record OZ010578.1, on the reverse strand, counting down.
AAAAGCAAACAGCATGTATACAATAAAATATAAAATGGCGACAATTTACCTATTGCAACTTGTATATTGTCAAATATAGTAATTTCAAACCAAAACAAATTTCTCATGATTCTTATAAGCAGTCTAATATTTCTACTATTTATATAGAGTTTGTGGGAATTTGAATCATATATTTCGGAGGAAAATACATATGGCTGCAGAATCAAATGTAGCTAAAGAATTAGGTTAATTGGTCTTATTTTGGCATCATAATATAAGAAAATTAATTAATAACTTACTTTCTAATAGATCAAACGATCAGTGTAAAAATCTAGATTTTCTTCATATAAAATAAATTTTTGTCCATTCACTTTTATCATGTTCTTATGTTTATCCAGAGAAAACAAGTGAAACAAAATGGAGGGGAAAAAAATTATTGAATATGAAAAATTCAAAAACTTTATTGAAGGCCTGCCTCACAAATTTTTAGACCAAAACTCTTCTGAAATTCTGCAATTAAATATTTTAATTGTTCCATATACTTTTTTTGATTAATATCTTTATCTTTGTTGTTTCTCTCAACATTTTGGCAGATATGTTCATCATCCTTCTTCAGGTACATCTTGCATTGGATTGTCTTTAGAAAATTTCTCTTTTTACCCTCTTCCTACTCGACGGAACGTAAGTTTCACAAGTTAACAGAATTTTCCATTTTCAAGGTGAAACAACATGTAGTGTTTGTAAAGAAAAACTTTAAAAATATGTATAAATTAAGATTTTATAAAATTAAGCAGACACAAATTATATGAGAACGTATTCTGTTAATTAAACAGATTCACCAAAAGTAAAAATATCTTTTCATTGAAAATTATTAATAATATATCTATTGAGTGGATACCAATTTAAAATAAAATTTAATTCACTATGGAGAAATATAAATGACAGAGCAGTTAAAATGTATATTCAATTATTAATTTTCAAAATTTCAGCTTTTAAGCATGTATAGTTACTTAGTTATTAAAAATTTTATACGCTTCAAGTAACACACTTTAGAATTGAGTCAGACCATTTTCTGTTATTACTATTATGTTTGCATGCTAGATATAAATAAAAAGACAATGTATCAAGTAATCAGTTCAAGAGAGAGTCTGTGTGATAGACTGAGTAGCAACCAGATGTAACAGTGTGAGTTGAAGTCAATTAAAAAAAAAAATCTTCATGCATCTAGTCTATATACTGTGGTGTAAACACTGTATTCATAAGAAAATATCTGGACTAAAAAAAAATTTTCCTTTCCATTTTTTTTCTGTGGACAAGTTGAAAATTGTAAGATTATATAAAACAAAAAATAAATGTTCAGGTAAATCAAATGTATATTAGGGTGCATCAGAAATATTGTTTTTTTTTTTTTATAGACATTTACACCAAAGCTTATTTTCATGTACATATCTAAAGCCCATCTATAACTTCACTAGATTATTATCATCCTAATCATCAATATATCATAATCAACATTATCCAGCCATACCTTTTGTTTCAGATGTTATAATGGAAGATACAAGAATTAAGATACTGACAATTTTTAAATTTTAAATTGGGCCTCAAAGCAACTGAATTTGAAAAGTGGAAGGAAATTAAACAATGTTTCCTTCCTAAAAAGGTTTTGAAGCATTTTAACTACAGTGACTTGAACATTTAAATAAAAGCCAGAAAATGAATGACCATCAGTTTTGGATTATGATACTTTGAAATATAAGAGAATGAAAAATCCCATCACCAGATTTGGGAAGCTTTCAAAAGAGCTACAGGGTGGTGAATCATTTTCTACCCCCCAACCCTTTCTCAAAGATGAAAGGTCATAAGTTCCCCACTACTCTATCACAGTTTTCATGATAAATATTCAGATGAGCATCATTCCTTAGTTCCACCAGTTCAAACCTTCACATCTTGGACATGGCATTCCATCTACACAGGGTTGAATTATCCTCATTCCCTTCATATTCCCCAGAAGTGTTACTTTTTAGAACAGTCTCCCAAGAGGATGTTTTCCCAATCACTAAAATCTTAACCTCTTCAAGTCTAGGGTTAACTGTTATCTTACATATCCCCATAATATGCACTCCTTACTTCCTCCCTTTATGCACTTACAACCTCATTCTGTAGCACCATCTTGAGTGGCTCTTAGGCCTTGCATTGGGTGAATAATAAAAAGTCATTAAAATAGACTATATGTAGAACATTATATAAGGTTCAAAAAACGCATAGGAATACTAAAGAGGCTCTCTTTCTCTCTCTCTCACACACACACACACACACACATATTTTAAGGAAGCTGTAAGACAAAATGGAAGGAGTTTATTTGTGATGCGTTTCAGCAATTAAGACTGCCTTCATTGGACTGGATTTGCTTACATTGTTGTAACTATACATGAACATGAAAAAGATACACTGGTAGTTTCAAAATGTTTTGAAATAATTTTTGCGATCAACTCAAATTCATCTATAATCTTTTTTTTTCTTTCCATCATCTTTGTCTTTAAATATCCCATATTGTGATAACAGAAAATCTGCCAAGAATGGTGAAATGTTGTAACAACCTGAACATAAATTTACTGTGGCCGAACTAGTGATTAAAGCACTTTCTAAACATTTTCATCTTAGTGAATTATTTTCTCTTTTAATCAGTGGCATTTTTTATGCCAAAATCATAGTCAGAACAACCAATCAGTTTTGTGGGGGGGTTTTTTTTTTTTTTTTTTAAATGTCTCTCTTGAGTTTATATAGTCTTTTGTTTAAACTTGTTGAGATTTCCCCAATATATTCTTTCTGGCAATCGTTGCAGTTGATAGAGTAAATTCCTCCTCAAAGTTTTGGCTTGTTGTTTTGTTTTGTATTGGTTAAGTCTTTTATTGTTTTATATTTAGTTGTGACAGATTTTATATTGAGTTTAGATAAATTCTTTTCAATTATAGTTGTGATAGAGTTAGTGCATAGAATAATATATTTTTTGATGATTTGTTGGGTTTGTCAGGAAGGACAGCTTTTCTATTTGGGAATATTTTATGAGCCTTTTGTTTTGCATTAAATATGAAATAGTTAGGGTATTGAAGGGTCTTGAAAGTATCTTCAATATATTTCTCCTCTTCATGTAAATAATAAGGGCTGCAAATTCTGAGTGCTCTTAAATAGAATCCAATGATCATTCTGGATTTTATTTTGTTGTTATGATGGGAATAGAAGTTTATTACATCATTTTTATTAGTTGATTTTCAGTAGACACTAAGTATTAGGCTGCTGTTGACTCAGTGTAATATATATATATATATATATATATAAGTGAACATTGAAGCGACTCAGAGGCGACAAGCTGTTTCATGCTAGATGCAATCGTCAGGCCACGAGTGTTGGGTAGTCCATTCTGGCAGTTATTTTAGCAGGAGTGGCTTGTTTATCCATTTATTTGGGTTAATTTATTTTACTTGTTTTTATTTTATATATTTATTCTTTTCAGTTTTCAATGTTTTATTAACATAGTAAAAAAAAATTTGGTGGGAGATTTGGTTAGGTCGCTTATTTAATAGTTTATTTTGGTCTGGGAAGAAAAAATTAAAAACAAAATACAAATCATACCAAAACTATCATGGAAAATAAGGATAAGATCATCAGCCTACATCCAAAACCTGCAAACTCTGCTTGGAGGAAAAAATAGCTATTATTACTTTCCCAGACCAAAATAAATTACTAAATAAACTATCTGAGATCTCAAAATGCAGACATGAAAACAAATTTTTACTGCATTACTTAAAAATCAAAAACTGAAAAGAATAAATAAAAATAAACAAAATAATATTAAAAAAAACAAGTAAAATAAATTAACCCAAGCAAATAAGAAACAAATTAACAAATCATTCCTGTTGGAACATTTGTAATAGAATAAATAAAAATAAATACATAAAAAAAATTAAAATAATCAATCCAAATAAATAAATTAAATAATAAAACAAATTAACAAACCAATCCCGCCAAAATAACCGTTAGAATAGACAATAATCAATCCAAAAATACCTATAACTGCTATATAACGATAAAATAAATTTACTACATTACTTAAGAATTGAAAACTGAAAAGAGTAAATAAAAATATACAAATTAAAAACGTAACTAAATAAGAAAAAACAAGTAAAATAAATTAATCCAAATAAATAAATGAACAAACCGCTCTCACTAAAATAACCATTAGAACAAATAAAAATAAATAAGCAAAAACAAGTAATCAATCCAAATAAATAAACAAATTAAAAACTGACCCCTACCCCTACCAAAATAACAGAATAGACTACAACAATCAATCCCAAAATTGGATGAATAAATAGCTTTATCTTCCCAGACCAAAACAAACTATTAAATAAGTGATCTAAGCAAATCCCCACAAAATATTTTACTACGTTAATAAAGCATCAAAAACTGAAAAGAACAAATATATAAAATAAAAAATGAGAATAAATAAAAACAAGTAAAATAGATTAACCCAAATAAATAAATAAACAAGCCACTCCCACCAAAATGGACTACCCACAATGCACCACTGACCCATATATATATATATATATATATATATATATATAGTCGAAAAAAAAAAAAACAACACTTGCAGCCTGATGATTATATATATATATATATATATATATATATATTATTGAGTAAGGCACCATGGAGCCAAAGAAGGATAATAATAGTGGCAAAGTGAAAAGCCACAACAAAAAACATTTTTAATTGACAATGCTAAATCTCATTTTAGAAACATTTTAAAATGTAAAGAAAGAATAAATCTCATTGGACAAATTTTTAGTGAGACAGAGTTCCATTGAGTGTCAAACAGAGTTAAGTGGTGTAGATAGAGAGAGAGAGAGAGAGAGAGAGAAGAAAAAATAAAGAAAACCCAGAAAGACAACTACTTGATGTTTTTTATGCAAAAGTAACTCTCCTTTTCAAACAATAATATCTCTCCCCCTTCCTCTAATTCACTACCTTCCACTTATGCCATCAACTCTCTTCCACACGGATACGGTAAATTTAACTTAAATTTTCATCTAAATTTTGTCTAGTATTGTGTTTATCTTTTTGTGTGTTAAACTTAATGATTTTCATTGGCTTTCCCTGATGAAGCCCATACTATGAAATTAGGGAAAGGATCGTTCATATTGATTTGATCATCCCAACTATGGCCGAATCCTTTTATTATGTATGAACTTCTGTACAAAACACTGTTGTAAACATTTAAATAAGCAATCATCTGGAATCCAAGAATGGGTTAATCCATTTTACAATGATTCCTATGGGGTGAAATAGCTTCAGTTTACCAACATTTTGGGACATGAACAGCCTTCAGGAACAAATTTATGAACCAAACATCCACTGTACTTTTAAAAAATAATATGAAGTTAAACACACTTTATTGGGTGTCAGGAACTGAATTATGGAACTGAAAGTAACATTAAAATTTGAATATTTTGAAAAACAGAAATCTAAGTTACTTGTGTAAATCATTAAAATAATTTTGTTGTGATGTCAATTTGCAAGAAATATGATTTCTAAGAGAGATTTTTTTTTAATATTAAATAAATTTACTAACATTGTGTAATTGTAGACAGATTTGTGAAGTATTAAAAAAAAGAAAACAAACAAACCTCATCGTTGGAAATTATCTACAACTGTTTGCTTTTATTAATGATAACTTTTTTTATCTGAATCAAATCAATTTTTGCAGTTTTTTTTCTTTCTTGGATAATTTTTTTTAAAGTTTTACCTAGCAGTTCCAGAAGAAAATTTCTGACATACAATGAGGTACATTTGGGCATCTCAAGGTGGTGTAATGGTTGCAACTTAGTAGTGAGTTCAATCCTCACTGGGTGCCCCTACTTTCGGCCTTGTGCCGCATCCAAACTATGCTTGAAAAATCCCTACGAGGTACATTTAATCATATGAAAATATGCCGTCTTCCAAAATACATCAATATAAAAATTTTCAAGGATTCCATCTTTTCCAATTTTATAAAACCAAACTGTAATGAAACACTAAATCTATAGAGGAAAATTAACCTGAAAGAAACTTGGAAAAGAAAAAAAAAAGCAATGATTAACATGTGATAAAGTATAAAAAAGATTAGTCCCAACTAAATGTCCATAATTTTAAAGTACAGAAGCCTGACAAGAAAAAAAAATACAAATTATATTTTTTCTTCTCAACAAAAAGACCCAAAATACTGCAGCCCTTTCATTAGTCCCTTCCACAATAAACAGAAATACCCTTACCAGGGTAGAGGGAATAAAGAATAAATTTAAAATATCAGTTCTCAGTGATTATGAAAATTTTTGTCTGGTGGGAACATCTGAACAAATCTCTAAAATGCTGTGCCCTATATTACTGTTTTTTTTTTTTTATTATTTCAAACCTTTTATAGCATTAACATCTTTGAAGAAAAAATTAAAAATCTGATAATTTCAGAGATTTCAAAGTCAGCTAAAATAATCACTGTCTGTTCTGGAAAATGAGAATCAAAACATTTCAACTGGAGATTTACTTACTGCTAAAATTGGACTCCAAACCAACACCATGAATTGGGATTTTTAGCTAATGAGAAAAAAAAAATGAAAATGTTTTTTTTTTTTCCTTTTTAGGTTTCCATATTTTAAAATCATGACCATTATTTTTTTTTTTCTTGGGAACTATATAACCCCCACCCCAAAAAAAATCAAGCAAATGAAAATAAGTTTACAACAAAAATCAACTGACTGATCTTAGTGCAATGTGCAAAGCAAGATTCCTACTCATTAAAAAAAACAAAAGGAAAAAATAAAATAAAACCCACACTTATGATATAGTGTACATGTTTTTGATGCTAGATTATTCCAATAAACTCATTAATTTCTAATATTATTTTTACAAAAATTATGCAAGGCTCACAATTTCTATAAGTTTACCTTTTTAATGACATCAACACTGAAAATCTTAGACATCGTTTTCTGCATCCTCTGTTAGAAATTTCAGGAATTAATGTTTCTATAGAAAACACATTTTAGCTAATAAATATTGCAAAAATCAATGGACACTTCAATGGAAAATAATTCAAAATTCTTAAAAAGAAAAGATAATTCAATAAGTCAAAATGCTATATATCACACATCAATATAAATTTGAATGTGCTAACTGTAAAGTTGTTTTGGTGAGACATCTTGTCATTTCCACAAATGTACAATGGAATATCAAGTTGTGGATAGAAAATCCTTAATTTACAATTGTCAAAAAATGATTGGCATGAACAAAAATATAATTTTAATTGTTTCTCTATCATTCACAGGGTGGACACTCCATACAAATTATAACAAGTGTATATTGTGCAAACTCCTTTTTCTTCTCTGCTTTCTAAGGATTTTGAATTATTGATTGTTACAAGTCTGTATCATACATTTGCATTTTGAACTTAAAAATGAAATCAATGTACAATTCTATACAGTATTTTTAAAACTTTTCCAACAAGAATTTTTAATTCACTAAAAGGTATCTTTTCCAAATATATGTTTTCTGTGCTAATAGTTATTAACTGAAAGTTAATTATGCATTTTTATGATTAAAAAAAAAATAAATAAATAAATAAAATGTCATGGTAGAATTTGCTTAAAAAGTAATCTTCAAGTCGAAATCAGTTTACTGATATCATTTTTGCAGTTATTATTGTTGCACTCTATTCTTTCAGAGTCAGTATTTTCACCTCCTAACTTTGTAAAAATCTTAGAGTTATATCCCTTGTAGTGAGGCTGTCAATGCAAGAGAGATTAACTCTAGCACAGCAAAAAGTTGTAGATAAAAATATGAATTATTATATAGTCAAATGAGGTCATATTGGATTGTTCTAAAAGTTCTTAACTCTAAAAGAACAAATTACAAACATCAGTTAATCCACCTCTTAATTATGTTCGGTCTGTAATTGTTAGAGTGTATTGAGCCTCCATAAAATTAAATTTATCATTAAAATACCCCCTCAGGAGGAATCCAAAGTGTGTCAAGTCAAGCAAATGCTGACTCAAGATTCATCCATCTGGAAATGCTTGTAAATAAAATGCTAATGGTGATTTTAACTATTTTCATACATGAAACATTCAATTGGACAGTTAGTGTCACTGTTGACTGGAATTTATAAAATCTTTTTAAAACAGCTATTCAGGAATTTAAACTTCAAGTCCATTGTTCTCGCTCTTCCTAGTCCTGATGGGAATTTCTGCCTAAACCTTTTGTTTTTGATAGGTGTGGAAAGTTAACAGCTCGATATTATTTTCTCTTCTAGCTATGCATTACCCATTTTAGTTGTTACTGATGTTGGAAGTCTTCAAGTAATGTGATTTTTTTTTTATTTGAAGTTCTTCATTTGTGATATTTGCAGTGTCAATCTATAGGATTCGATGAAGGATCGTCTTCTTTAAAATTTAAAGGATTTATTCATATAATATTTTGTTTTCATTTAATCAATACAAGATCTGAAATCACAATGAAAATTAAGAAAATGCTTCATTTTGAAGAATTACGAACATTATTAATTTTTGAAGCATTTGTGCATTACATTTCTGATGGGATACCCTAAACAGATTTTGCAGATTGAAGTTGAACAATCTCTCAGTGCTTGATCAGTGACCTCTGCCAGAAATTTACCTGGGAACATATAACATTTTATTAATTTTATCCTTGTTTATTTTTAACATCAAATATTAACTAGGAGATTTCACAGGAGTTCAAGTGACATCAAGTCTCTACAGTATTTCAGTTAAGATGGCATCTATATAGTTTTCTTCTTTTTATTATTTCATGTATTTACATGTTCACACTAGATGTCTGGGGGCTATTGCTCAAGAGTGACTGACAGCAAGCCTCCTCAAATCTCCAGCACCTTCCTCAGTATGCTTATAGATTACAGTACAATTGTGGCTTGGATATATTTTTTTCCAAGTTCAATACTAGTATCATACGCACACACACACTATATATGTGTGTGTGTGTGTGTGTGTGTGAACACACACACTATGCAAAAAAAAAAAAAAAAAATTACACCAATGAAAAGTGCATATAAAAAAGAAAAATCAAGAAGTACTTGCTAATACCCCCTGACAAGGGGATGGTGTAATTCCTGGAGGGTCCACCTACAAAACACTGGAATTAGGATGCTGAAGGTAACATTAATCAGCTAAGTGAAAAACCTATTACTTATATATGTATGTGTGTGTGTGTGTGTGTGTGTGTGTGTGTGTGTGTGTGTGTGTGTGTGTGTGTGTGTGTGTGTGTGTGTGTGTGTGTGTGTATACACACACACACACACACACAGAGGGTGCGATGGGCAAATTGTTAACATTTCATATTTTTAATTTTGTGCATGCACATTGTTCGTTTTAGATTTTGTCAACTATACAGTACAGTAGGGTCAGTTGGGCACCATCTGTGAGAAAAAGAGCACCATGACACAATTCACTCCACCAGAAATTAGGAAACAGCAATGCTATACTGTTTGGCATTTGCTCCAGATGCTCCAATACAAACATTTCAGAGTGTTTGGGTATCAATCTGAGGACAGCGCAGAGGATTCAGAAAGAGTTGGGTGAGTCTAATAGTGATTACAAAGGTATAGCAGTTAAGAAAACTCACTTTGTTCATTCTGGTAAGAACATTCATCTTCCCACAGGGCCTCAAACTCAACACTGAGGCCTACATCAAGTGCATTGATGGGGTAGTTCTGCCCTGGGTCAAAAGGGTGGCTGCTGGAAAACCATATGTCTGGCAACAGGATTCTGCACCATGCCACACAAGCAGGAGAACTCAGTCATGGTAGTCAGACAATTTCTGCGACCACACCACCACTTACATCTGGCCACCTAACTCCAGACTGCAACCTCCTTGATTATTATGTTTGAGACACAGTTGAGTGAGAGACCAACAAAACTCCTTGTAATACCAATGATGAGCTGAAGGCAAGGATTATGACAACATTCACCAACTTAAACAAGGAGACCATCCAGAAGAGTTGCAGGAGATTCCAAAGTCATCTGGAGGCTGTGGTTGAAGCCAATGGTGATTTTATTGAATAAATTTACTCTTTAGTATTTCAAGATATTTTTGTGTAATTTTGGTAAATATATCTGTTAAAATAAGATTTCAGTGTTATTTTTATTTTTGAATAATTTATCCATCGCACCCTGTGTATATAACTTGAGATATGTACGCCAGAGTTAGTATCAGAAATTTTGGAATCAGTCATATTGACCGGCAAAGAGACAAAAGACATTGGTGAAAAGCATCAACAAATATTCCTGTGTCTATGTCCTGAGATCTTTGCTGTGGCACAATATGTTGACTTGTATGCAGGTCACTGGCAGGACTGAAGTGTCACATGACACAAACATAAAAACTGAATGAAATTGTCAGATCCTCATACATAGAAATCAATGGGAGAGTCCATCATACATACATATATATATATATATATATATATATATATATATATATATATTCAAACATATATTGTTAAATATAACAGATGATGAATATCTATTTTGTTTGATAATGAGCCATTCTAAATTTTGTATAGTTGCTTTAATTTCATGAGAAAAGAAAGACAAAAATTGTACAACATTTGGGTATTTTTTTTATTATACTGTTCTTTGATCTAAGCTTTCGGCTTACGAGCCATCTTCAGAATGGTTATGCGGACATTTAAACAAAGATATTCGCCAAAGATGATATTCTGTTATGTTGACATAAAGATTTCTATGCAATGATAACGATATAGCTCATGATCAAACATAACAGACATTTGTTGTCTGTTATATTTGTCAATATATGTTTGAATAATGATCTACTGCCCTAATATGTGTGTGTGTCAGAGAGAATGTGAAATATCAGTACTTAGTATTTGTGTTATATACTAATTAGTGCTTAGTGTTATTTCCAAATGAGCATAGACATATAGCAGCATACAACACAACCTGTTTTTTGACAATGTGCGATAGGGGTGTCATTTAGCACTGCAGAATATCCCCTCAAAACCAAAATTGCCACAACCATGAGAAATCACCATCAGCAGATTTATAGACATTTATTTCCAGTAGATAGCAATTTAATATTTTTTCAAATAGGTCAGTACAGCCTGACAACAATATTTCACTGAATGTGTTAAAAGAAAAATGTAATCAAAACTATTTAGCAATGATGAGAAAAACATCATTACCTGACCATGGCTAAAAATTAAGAATTTAAAAAAAAATGTATATATTTTTCAATTTGAAAATAATTCTTTAACACAGAGTATATGGTTATAAAAAAAAAGTATATATTTAAGTTCATTGTGGTCAGTTCAGATGTCATGTTAAGTGCAAGTGAGGAGGACTAGGCCTGGTTGATCAGAAGTAGCCGTGCTGAGCAATCATGCATTTGTTAAATTTGTTATTACCCTCTCTATGAGAACCACACAATGGTATACAGGAGAATGTTTGGGCTATGGTATCCAAGTCGGTGGACTTGTGCTGATTCTCTGAAATAAGAGACACGGTTCAAAAACATAGCATTGTGTTAAAAATGAATGCAATATGATATGGTTTTAAATGTCCATATGATCTTTCTTCCCCTACAGGCCACATATTTTAACATCAAAATGTCACTTGCAATGTTTTCGATAACAGAAAAAATTAGATTTAATAAAAAAATTAAAAAAATACTCTCAGTAAATATCAATTAGGTATAGTGTCTGTTTAGCAGAGACAGTAATGTCACTAACTGCTATTTGATTGAACTTGTTTTAGGCATTATATATATATATATATATATATATATATATATATATAATATACAGAGTCAGTTTATTATCCCCAAACACCTAAGCCTGATTGTGGACCTTCGGCACTACCTTATCAACATTTGCTTTTTTTTTTTTTCTACCGACATTTATCTACGTTACAAGTTAAACTAAGCAAAACTATCAAAGGATGAAAAAGGGGCCCTTTTTTTTTTTTTTTTTTTGGCCAAATCCAAGAATTTGTTTTGATCATGCTGTCTTGAAAAAACACTAGATAAAATTCACTATTTTTTATCCATAATGTTGAATATGATAAAATTATTCAACTTTTTAACAAGAAAAATCTCAAGTTGATGTTAAAAAGTGCCAGAAAATATTGTTAAGATGTAATGATCTATTATGACATGTCTCTAATTTGGATTTAGATACTGTGATTATTTTTTTTTTTTTTCAATTTTTCTTGTTGAGTTAATCAACTATATTGCATATGATCCATTATTGTACATAGCTTACTATAAAATTTGTATTTCATATGAATACTACCTTATGAAAATTAAGATGTATTAAAGTGGACCCCCTTATTTTTGATTGGGGTGGTGCACAAGACACCTGCACTGGCCCTGATAATATGTATTGTGTTTTTCTTCATATAATGTACTTACATGGGGGAATCACCTGGGAACAGAAAACTGCGTATTGCAAGTAATCTATAATCTGAAATAACCTATAAATGGTTCTTAAGCCATTAAATAAACAAATCAATCAATCAATCAATGCATACCTCATTCTTCAAAGATTTTGCTTCAAATATTACCTCATTCATTATACTACAGGTAATGGTTTGAAGTCGACCAACAAATAGAGGACATTCATACTCTCATATATCTGTTTACTATAACAATGTCACCTAGACAAATATGGAATGCAAGATATACGTTATATTGTAGAATATATTTTATATATGATATTCAAACATCCTGTTTGTAATAAGTATTCAAGGACTGAAAATGTTTTAAAAGCATTTCGTTATTAAAAAAAAAAAAGGTTAGCCTTAAGATCTCTTTAACCATCATTTTCCAAGGTGTATAATCAAGACATGACTTCAAATTACAAGTGTGGAATATACACGGTCATGTGACCAATTTATCAATTGGTTTTTTCAAGGGAAAAAGACTATTTGAAAACAGCGTACTATTTTTGAACATATCATCAACATCATTGATTTCTCTTCATATTTATCTTTTTGCCTTAAAAAAAATTCTCCATCTAAAGAATATGTAGTATGAAAAATTTTTAAAACCTGTCTCTTGTACCCCACCCTACAGCCCATTCCCCACAGACAAAATGCCACTAGCTTCTTGTTATTCTATCACTATTTTGATGTCAAATGTTCAGACAAGTTAGATTCCTTAGTTTCACCAGTTCAGACCTTCTCAGCTAAGACCCACCATGCCACATACACAGTGTTGAAGCATTCTCATTCCCTTTGTATACTATTGGTAAAGTAGAAGTTCCATTCAGACAGCTTCTTTCCCAAAACGATTATTTTGTGAAACAGACACCCAAGAGGATGCTTCTCCAGTCACTGCAGTCTTAACCGCTTCAAATCTAAAGTCAACCATAATCTATCCTACATATCCTCATAATATACACTTCTTATTTATCCCTCTTTACAACCTTACACCAAACTTAATAACCCTCTACTTTGACTTACTCTTTGGGTGAACAATATTATTAAAAAAATGAGGCTTCTTGCTAATTCCATGAAATCTGGTTCAAAATAAAATGTCATAAAAACATTGGAATTTAACAACTGTGGCTATAATGCAAGAAATATTACATTTGCAGCTAATTTTATTTATCAACCAATTATGCAATCTGCCAAATTCTTTGCTCATATAGCTTTCTGTAGACTCAAGAATATCTCTCTTGAATTCTTAAAAGCTAAATTACAATTTACTTGATTTTATCAATAATTATAAAGGTTAAGAAAAAAAAAACACTGCAACAAAATTGTTGTCAGCATTTCACTGTGAATCAAAAGTTTTTTTTAAAAAACAGCTTGAAATATTTTAAATTGAGATAAAGAAAAAAAAATGTTAATATTTTTGGTTTGATTATCCAGAACTATTCTAGTTTAATTTGTTTTTGATAGAATACAGGCAGTTTCATGCTAGACACAATCATCAGGACATATATATATATATATATATATATATATATATATATATATATATATATATATAAAGAATTCGCCATCCTTGGATCACCAATCACATTTTTTCTTATCAGCATTTGGCCTAATCACCAAAATTTTTAAGCACAAACCTTTTTTAGATAAATAAAATACAAACAAAAAATGAAGACATAACAGTATTTTGAAAATATTAAAAAAATCCATATTGAGATTTTTTTACTACAATTTGTGAGTGAAGTAAAAAAAAAAAAAAAATTCAAATTGTATTGCAACTGAAGGTGATGGGTTACATCAGAAAGCATTCAAATTTTGATTATGTTATTAAATTCTTTGTATATTTTGGATCCATGGATTTTCACCATCTGCATGAGGAAACTAATTGTGAATGCTTCCTGTTTGTGAATAGACAAAAGAAAATGACGAAGTGAAATTGCAATACTGTCAGAATAATGCTGATTTTGACCCGAGTACAATATGTACATGCTAGTTGGTAGTAGATATTCTGATAAAATTTTCTGTCTTCAGCCATCTTGTTATATAGTAACAATCATACCAGTGCACCATTTATGTCCATGCTTTAAACAACAATGCATTCCAGAATGAGGTTTGGTGCAGGGGAGTGGGTAGTGCAAGCAGGTGTCATGCTATATAGATGTCCACATTCTCTTTTTGTTCAATTACTGTCATTTGAGAAGAGTCAGATTGGAGACTTTCAAGAGGATGGATTGTCATTCTGGAGAATTGATATACATGTTGAGCATAATGCATTAGTGGTATTTTTAAATTTGACAACATTAGTGGATTGAACATGCCTACATCCACTGACCAGGTTCTGGATGAAAATGTAGTACAGATGCACAAAATCGATACATTGTAAGTGCCATAGTGCCAGACCCCACACAATGTTCACAGCACAAATCAGAGCAAGTGTAATTCAAGGACTATTGGGAATAATCCCTTTCTGGCAGGACTACATGACCGTGTACCTATAACCAAATTTCTACATACCATAATGGTAATATTAACTGTTTCCTGAGCAGCATGGACTACTGTCAGTTGGAATTTATAAAATCTTTCACTTAAAACAATTTTTCAGGAAAATAGGTTTCTGAAGTCCAGTAATTCTTATTACTCTTTACAAATTCTGATGAGGATTTCCTTCCTAACCTTTTGTCTGAAGTAGTATGGAATGTCAACAATTCGATTATATCATTATTTTCTCTTCAGGTTATATGTCAATCCATTTTGGCTGTTGGTGCTGTTGAAAGTTCTGACGGGATTTGGTTTTTATCTGGTACAGTTCTTTGTTTATGATTCTGTAGTACCAGTTCACAATGTTCAAAGAAGTGGTCTTCACCAAGATCGATAGGCTTCACTCATTCAAAGTGGCTGATCATAGTGCCTGTATGAGAGTTTAAATATTTCTGAATGGGTTCAGCACTATGTATGGCATCCATATGAAAGTCTTGATCTGACAAGGCTATTTAAAAACAATACCATTATGCAGATTTCCAGTGGTGTTGCAAGAAGTTCATTTTGGGATGAGAGCAGGTTCTACCTTCATGCAAGTGATGGTTGTTTGCCACGCAGGTCTGGTGACTGCCATCTTCTAGAGGGTATTTAGCCATGACACACAAGATCAAACACCTGGCATTATGGTGTGGGGTGCTATAAGTTACAACTTGCGCTTGCCTATGGTGTTTTTGAAGGAAACATTGAACAGTATCATGTATATCCAGAACATTGTTCAACCCATCCTGCTACCACTTCTGAAATCAGCAGTTGATGTGATGTCCCAGCAGGATAATACCTGCCAACATGAACCTTGTGTTATTCAACTTGCACTTGATGTTTTCTAATTTTCCCAGCTAGCACAATCATTAGATTTATCGTCCTTTTAACATGTATGTGACATGATGGGATGATGTCTGACTCATTTAGTTAGCCCACCTATAACATTTAAAAGAAGATTGCAATAATGTATCGCAGGATGATGCTTGCCTGACTGTAAGGGTACAGGCTTGTGTTAGCACCCACGGAGGATATAAAGTATATTAATATGGGGTCTGAGTATTGTTGATATACCCCTTACTTTGGAACCCATATATGTGAATCTTTACTGTAATTCATCTTCATTAACTTAAGTAAATTGAAACATACTCAGGATGGATACACAGGAGTGTGTAGCCTAATGATAAAAAACATTTATCTTACATGTATTTATTTTGCAAATTAATTCACTTGTTAATATTAATCACAAAGATCAAACAATTTAAAGTAAAAATCTCAAATGAAAATTTAGCTAATGTCAGATTGTGGAATTATTGATTAAGAAATAAGGACATTGAAAATCTTGTAGGCATCACTAGAGGTAGTTTTATCAAACACCGCAAATCAAAACCTTAATCTAAAGTTATGTTTTTAAATAGCCTCATCAGATTGAGACTTTCTCATATGGAGGTCATACATGACACCAAACACATTCAGAAATAACTAAACTGTCAGCTGAATACAACCACTTTCTAAGATAAATTTTTAAAAAGGACTTCCAGTAAATCAAGCCTGTAGGTCTTAATGAGGACCATTCTTCTTCAAACATTGTGGCCTGGTGCTACAGAATCACAAAGAACTGTATCAGATAACAGCAACCACATCACTTGATGACTTTCAACAACTAAAATGGATAGCACGTGTAATGAAGAGAAAATAAGGCCAATCAAAATGTTTATGTTCAACATTACTTCAAACAAAAAGTTAGGAAAGAAGCCGCCATCAATGTTGGAAAGAACAATAACAGTTAATAGACTTTAAAAATTGTTTTAATCAAAAGATTTTATAAATTGCAGCTGAAAGTAGCACTGGCTGCTTGGTCAATAAATGTTTCCTTATAAGGAAACAGCTAATAGTACCATTACCATTATTGCATCATAAAGAACAATATAAACTTTAGACTTGGATCAAATTCCAGAATAATCTTATTCCTCCTTTTGTAGAACAAATAAAGAATGTCTGTTAAGCCTTATTTTGAGTTCCTCTTAGTGTTGAATAAATCATTTGCTGTCAAGTAGAAACTTGGAACGGATCTTGCCAAAATTGTTTGTAATGAGTACTTTTGACCATTGTAAGTCATTTTCAAGGAAAGATAATAGAGGTTGAAAGATAACAGGTGGAACATTTATATTATTAGTAGTCTGGAATTTGAAGTGAACATGAGTTTATATGGTAGTGGAATAGATTGTAGCATAACGTAACTAAAATGAATTGACTATTCAAAGGTATTTTAACTAGTGTGCACTGAGACTAAAACAAATTTTCTTGATGATGATTATCCCTTGTTTGATGTGAAGAGCCTCTACAATTTATAATTGTTTTTTTTTTGTTTTTTTTTTTGCAGCTAAATTGGTAAATGTGCTGTTGTGTTGTCAGCCATAATCTTATAATGATTACAAGGGGGGGGTACTTTGGATTTGTGTTAAATGTTTATATATGTCAATTTGTTCAGAGAGATGCCAGGTCATTTTTAAATAAAAATATTGTTATCTTATGAACATATGTTGATGATTTAAAAAAATAAACAGAGATGCCATCTCCAAAGAAACAAAAGAATTGGGGGGACAGTGTTCATTTTTTTTTTTTTTTTTTTGCAAAGTGTCTTTTTGTAGAGAAGTGTTGTTAGTAACCAAACGGTTGAGAGTTTTCAATTTTTGGTGATATATGATGAATCTTTGGCAATTTTTACTATTTACAGGAGTTATATATCTGAGAATAATATTTTCTATTCTGTTTTTGTAATTTATATATAATTAGTGTTACAGTAAAATAGTGTTTAAGTTGGATATTATTATGTATGTATGTTGCTCTAATAAGTTGTCCATAAAATTAATTTTATTTGCTCACCAACAATTTAATTCTGAAAACCATTATTACAAAATGGTTGTTTAATATTGGATAATTCTTTATAGAATATTGTTGTTTAGAAAGAGAAGAATTTAACAAGGTTTTTTTTTATGACTGCTATTTTGTATCGGTAAAGACATTTGTTTTTATGGTTACAAACAGTACCTCTCCACAAAAAACACTGCATAACAATTTTCTTGTTCCTTGGAAGTTTGTGTATCTATTAATAATAAAAAAAAGAAACAAACATATATTGGTCACATCACAGCATTGCTCTAAAGACTGACTTGTCACAGCTTTGAGTAAAGTGCCATATACAGATATTGCACAATAAACTATAGTGCCCCTTCTGAATACTATCAGACCATGAGTAACAATACAAGAGTACTCTGCCAATCCAACTATAAAAAATGATTAACAATTTTGGAGGCTCTTCACATCAAAAAACAGAAAACTATGATAAAAAAAATTTAATTTAATCTTGGTGCCTGCATGTTAAACTGCCTTTGAAAAGTAAGGTCATTTTAGTCACATATGATAATCCATTCTATCAGCACCACCACCACCACCACAACTGGCTATCTCTTGATGTCTACCTTCTTTCTTTGAAAATGACTATGATGGTCAAAAGTACTAGGAATATTACACACAATCTTGGCAAGTTTCTTTACAAGTTTGGACCCAACATCAAACTACTTCCTCAGCACCTGGAGAAACTTAGCCAAAAAGCTTAGCAGACATTCTTTGTTTTATTTAATTAAACATGTTTAAACAAAGGATTGCTGACTAAAATATATTTAAAATATATATTTGTGTGTGCATGAACACATGAATGTTGTGGATTAGTGAATATTTAACCCATAGCTGTGGGGTTGAATTCAAAGTTTTCCTTCTCTTTGACCAGTTGCTTCCCAAGTCTATAGGAGCCAATCTGCCCTGCTGTTTACCCATAGTATAGGGGGGAGGTAAGAGATGACTTCATACCTTTACAAAAAGTATTTGCATGTAAGTCAATGTAACAAACACAGCTGGAATTCATACCTTTCAAGAGTATTTCCATGTAAGTGAATGCAAAATCGGATCCACTATCCATTACTCCACCAACATACGCACAATATATATATATATATATATATATATATATATATATATACACAAAAATTTATCAATAGACAGACTGATGTAAATTTATTCAGCTATTTGGATAATAACAATGAGCAAAGAGCCCATCCTTATCCTAATGTTTCAGTTATAACATTCTTTTTGATACTAAATGCATTGAACCAAATTGAAATTTAAAAAAAAAAAAAAAAACCCTAAGATATTTTTTGTTTAAAAATTTTCTTTGCTTTTCAAGAAATTGGATTGTTTTGGAGTGAAATCATCCAAAACAAAAAAATAAATAAATAAATAAAAAAAATAAAAAAATAAACAGCATTTTTTTTTTTTGATAAAAACAAATAAAACAAAATTACATTCTTAACTCAATTTGCCAAATATCGTGTAACAAACAAAAACAGGATATTTAGCCTTAAGGTTCAAATCTAATATATTGGTAGTTGTGTCAGGCTATGTGAGTGGGAGGAAATGACTATTAAAAGTAGTATCCTGCAGTTTGGTAAAGAGTAAAAGGTCAAGACTTAGATCACAGCTGGTTATCATGGACAATAAAAATGATTGCTTAGTTCTGAAACATATGACCACATAAATTCTTATTCCAAACTGAAACAAATGATATCTACATAAAGGTCTATTTTAACACACCTTTCTAAAGATATACACAATAATTTGTAGGTTAAAAGAAAAACAGATTCTGTTTGTTCATGGTAACCTTCTATGAGAATTAAAATGAATTACAATTAAAAGGAAGCAACCCTAGAAAGAACAGGAGTTATGTCCCTTATTTTGAGTGTATAGTATGCAGTATATAACAAGTCTGTTCAGTAGTCATTGGTGACAGCATGGCCTATGTAGAGAATAAAACACAAACAGTTCTTTTTTGTTTAGTTCCAATCTCGATAGAGTCCAAAAGCATTTCTGCGGACTTGTGGGTGATGAATTATTTTCTACACTACAACCTCTTTCCCCACAAATCAGACTTTACAAGTCCCTTGTTATTCTATCACTATTTCTATGGAAAGTATTCAGATGAAACTAGATTCCTTAGTTCCACTTGTTCTCACCTTCATGGCTAAGAATCACCATGCAACACACATAATAGTAAACCAGCCTAATTCCCTTTGTATTCTATTGGCAAGATATAAATTCCACTTGAACAACTTCTTCCCATGAGCCACTATTTTGTGGAATTGACTCTCAAGGGGATGCTTCACTGATCACTTGTACTAGTTTAGGGTTAACCATTATCTTATCTCCATAAACTGTGTCTTAATTCTTTTGCTGTAACCCAATAACTTGAGTGGGTTTTAGGCCTTGTATAAGATGAACATTATTAGAAAAAAAAAAAGTAAAAAAAAAAAAAGAGAGAGGGGGGTTATAGCTGAAATGATAATAGTGCAGGAGGCACGAGATATGACTGAAAAAACAGAAAGTGTAAATTATGACGATAAGAAGAATAAATAACGATTGTCCTTTAACTTGAAGTGGTCAAGATTAAAGTGTTTCGGAAAGTGGCAGTTTTTTGGGAAAAATCAGTTTGAGTGAAACACAGAGGAAATAAAGGTAATTCAATTCCATGGAAGTAGCCAGACCTGTCCTAGCAGAACTGGTGAAACTAGAAAATGGAACTCATCTGAACATTTGCAATGGAAATAGCAATTGAGTAGGGACAGGTTTGCAATGTTGAATCTGTGGGAAAGCAGTTGTAGAGTGGAAAATAAATCATCCCCCTAAAACACATGTAAATGATTTTTACTTGTTGAATATTTTATTCCATGTGTATTAGTATCTATATTTCTGAGATAAGGTATTGTAGCTATCTATGCTTTTATTCACTGGGTCAAGTTGTTTAAAGACACATGGCCCAGTCGATAAAAGCATTGATTAAAGTAATCCAGTGACTTGACCCAAAGAGATGCGAGTTCAATACCTGGCCACAGCAGAACAAAAAGTTGGAGAGTTTACTTACTAAAGGGAAATAACTGAAACAATCTAACCTCGTGGACTAAATAAAGGATTCGATTTGACATTCCAACGTATAGCACCTGAAAAAAGGTTGAGGCGTACAATGGCTGAAACATTGTGAACATGACAATAAAGATGAGGACAACAGTCCAAACAATGTAAATAGTGTAAATCCATGTGTATTGTCATAAATGGATATACTCAACCTTTTGGCAGATTTGAGCTAATAGGCTAAAATAATACATAACTTTCAATATTGTTTCATATCAAGTTCTGATACATTATTTACATTATTCAGACTATTGTCCTCATCTTTGTCACCATATTTATTACAATGTTTCGGCCGTTGTATGCTCCAGCCTTCTTCAGGTGGTTGTAATGTCGAACCACCTGAAGAAGGCTTTTAGCCTAATATTTTAGCCTTCTTCAGGTGGTTCGACATTCCAACCACCTGAAGAAGGCTGGAGCGTACAACAGTTGAAACATTGTAATAAATATGGCAACAAAGATAATAAATAACGTAAACAATGTACATAATGTACATAATACCTCATCTCAGAAATATAGACTAAGTTCTGATCTTGATTATGTAAGGTATCATTGATCTCTCAAAGTTTTGAAGGTAAGAAGTTTAATTTCTAATACAAATTACAGTAGTGATTCTTAGTTAAACACCAAACGACCTGCAGCAAACGAGGTACTCTAAGTTATAATTGAGGAGATGACTGTTGGTTATAATTGAGGAGATGACTGTTGGTTATAATTGAGGAGATGACTGTTGGTTATAATTGAGGAGATGACTGTTGGTCTCCAGTTTGTAATGAAACTTACTCTATTTTATGATTTATAAAAGATATTTCAGGAAACTTACATTCAGTAATCTTAAAGTATCAAATACAAAAATATTTATGATTTAACAAGTTTTATAAAAATTATTTCTAATGAAATATGTATTAAACAATTAAGACAATTAAAATAGAAAAAATTCTTATAATTAATACCATAGGTTTGTGTGTGAATGTGTGAAACATTCCTTGCCTTTCCAGGAAATTCTTATTGCTATAAAAGGTCAACCTTCAACCTTTTGTATTAAAAATTCAACAAGAATCTACAGCATAGATTTCTTTGTGAACTATAAACAATAATCTTTTATTATTGCTAGCAGTAACTGCAGACATCATAGAACGTGTGGTCTCCTTTTAGGCAGGAATCCAAAAGATGAATTTCCAGCATCAAAGTATTAAACCAGTCAACATCCAAAGAGATATTATCAATGGAAGTTGCACACAAAATAGCAGGACATTACAATTGTGTGTGTGTGTGTGTGTGTGTGTGTGTGTGTGTGATTAAGAGTTAACTCAAGAACAGTTGGATGGATTGGGAGAAAAATGAATAATTAGATTCATACAATTATACAGTGATTTACATAGACTAGTGTCCTTGAACTTGGCTGTTATAGCTACACCATTTTAGCCACTATACCACCCAGCCTTCTTCAGGTGTCTGTTGTGGTTGATAAACTTCCAAGCAAGAGTAGATTATACACCTTCCGCTGTTTGTGCCAAGAAAAATCTCATATTATTAGTTATTCTCCCACCTCGAGTCGTTTGTGATGTTGCATGCTTCTTCTAATAGACCAGAATATAAATTACTTTTTGTCCTACCCAAACTAAAGACTGAACTTGTAACTACCAAATAACTAAATCAACTTAACCAATACCACAGGATATACTGTCTAATGAATAAAGCATTGGTTAAACAGATTTAATTACCTGGTGGTTATGAGTACCTAGAGGAAATTAAATTTTAAGATTGGTAGCTTAATGCATGGTTGTTAGAAAAAGGGGACAGCCCAACATGTGAATTACAAATTGGAGATAACAAAATCAAACAAGTACAAAAATTTAAATGTCTGGGGAGTTTTTTAGCAGAGGGCAGAATATGCAACACTGAAATCCAAAGGTGCAATGGGATAGCAAAAGATGTTTTTCAAAAGCTAAGCAAAGCATTAAGAAACAGAAATATTTTGTTAGAAAAAATAAATAAATAAATAAAGAGTACTAAACTGTTATGTAATATCAGTCCTCCTATATGGCAGTGAATACTGGACAATCTCCTTGAAGAAGAGACTTGAAGCAACAGAAATGTAGTTCTACAGAAGGATGCTGAGAATACCATAGACCAAACATGTGAGCAACAACAAAGTTTTAGAGAAAATAGAAACAAAAAGGATACGTATACTTAACATCAGGAAGAGATAGTTGAAATTTCTAGTTCACATGAGGAAAGAGGACTTGGAAAATTTGATATTCACAGGACAGATTGAAGGCAAGAGGGTCAGAAGAAGACAATAAATAACCTACCTAGTGAGCTTTGAGGAAACAGATGGTAGAAAAAATGTTTAAGAGAAACAAAAAGACAAACAGTATTAAGAGCTACAAAGGACAGGAAATTATGGAGAGTCATGATCGCCTACATTCTGAAGGGACACAGCAAATCAAAGAAGAAACTGCTTTCAGGAAAGTTGAAAGTGTCTGCTGTGTATTAAAATGTAAAAAAAATGAAAATTAGTCACATTTTATTATAGAGGGTACGATGTGTTTATCTGATACTTGTAGTTCTTTCTCATGGTCATATGTATATTTTAATCCATCTAGTGGTGGATTGACAAGAGATAAGTGAGAGGTTTAATCCTAAGTTCTATAAGTTCTAGATTAACAAAGCCATGTCATTAAACAAAAGTTAGACTGATTTAAAATAAAAATACAATAAAACAATGATCAACGCATACAATCAAATTCTACTTATAAAATCTGTAATATCAGAAAAAGATATTTTGATAATTAAATTTATAAAAAATCAAGAGAAGCAAAGGCACATCAATAAGTTTGTAGCTTAATGATGAAAGATCATTTATTTTACACAAATATTCATTTTCAGCATACTCTCCTTCCTTGTCAATGCACTTAATTCAGTAGTGAATACTAATCATATAGACAGAACATTATACAGTGAAAATTTCAGATCAAAATTAGACTAATTATTTTCAGTCAATAGACTTATTAATTCATCCTTAAGTCGAAGATAGGTTCAATAAGTTATTAATCGGCTGTAGTTCAATACAAGATGTGATTTATTGAATATTATTCTTTTTAAAATGCCACATTTCTTCAAGCAATCTTGGCTTTCCAGAGAGTCTTTTTTTCTTTATGAATTGCCATTCCTTCTTGTAAAAGATAGTGAAAGTGTTTCACCATTGCCTCCTCCACAGTTTGAATTCAAAACTTCCGCTCTTTAGAACTGGTTACTACTCAAGGCTAGAAAGCTCAATCTAGCCTGCTATGTAACCCATGGATGGGAGTTGAATATTAGTAAACCATAATTGTCAGGAAAAAAAAAACAAAAAACAAACTATGTAATATTGGCATTTTTAATGTCATCCACATGTGGCTTAAAACCCTATAAGGTAATATAGGAAGTTTTCTAAGTAAACAAAACCAGTCTGCCTGCCTTGAAAATCAGCACTGAAGATTCCAGTTTTACAAAAGCATGAACACTCAGCTCTGGCACCATTAGAGAAATACAAAACTATATTATGATCCTAAAAATACATAATAGCATTAATGAAAAGCAACACCAATTTCCAGCAACCAGAATTGAAACTGTTTTATTGGCTCCATTAACAGATATCCAATCCATTAGGCTACTTCACACAATAGAAAAATTGTATTAACGAAGCTATTTACAAGGCATAGCTTAGGCTGGTATAGTGCAACAATAGAGGAGCATCCAAGAAGGAATTAACAATGGAATAGTCTACAAGACCAGCTCATCGCTCAATGGCAGATGCCATTAAACAATTGCATTGCTATATAATTAAAGAATAAAGGTTGATTTTGAAAACTTGGAGCAATGGACTCAAAGAGTAGAAGCACTAGTTTACATCAGACATTAAAGAGGCGTGTTATGACTTCTTGGTCAGCAGAGAATTTTTCAGACTCATATGTAAATGAAAATAAACTTAGTTTGGGTAAAAGACCAAGTCTAACGTTCTTTTATCTTGTGTTAACCTTCAATCACCCCCCCCCCCCCTATTGTCCATTGTAGCAGAAACATAATTTCAATGTTTCTTCTTTGGTTTTTAACCAATAAATCTTACTAAATTGTACTTATAAATAAATAAATGGCAAATTCTGTCTGTGCACCCATGAAACCCCCCTCTAAATTGGGCCACACTTGCTCTACATAAACATATACCTTTTTAGAATCAGGATGATCCCAGGATTGAAAATCTGTTGTTCTTCTAGTGCTTGAACATCTAGCATTGGGACTTATGCTTAGACGAAGAGGGAATAGTTAAAAATTCAAATTTTAAAATAACTGAAAAAAAATTATTGATTTTTAAATTTTTAATTTATATTGAGTTTGAAGTAACAAAACTTTCGTGAATTTAAAAAATTTTGTTTTTAATTCAGTTTAAAATATCTCAAAAACTTTGTGAATTGAGGAAAGTTTTATTTCTTCAAAATGCTAAGGAATCAGAATTAAAATGAGAGATTTCATGACATGAGGTTTTGAAGTTCCATGGAATTTGTGATTTGAAGAACTCAATTTTCAACCTGAGTTGGAATTTCTGCCCAAATCAGTCTTTTGGCCAGAATTTGATTTATAGCCTGAATCAGAGTTAAAGTGAGGTTTTGAAGTTCCATGGAGTGAACTGAGGAAATCAAAGTTATTTCTTCAAAATCATCATTGCCATTTTCCAAACTGAACCAGAGACCCAATTAGCCCTCTGCAGTAGCTAGTTTAAAAGTCCACATGTGGTGCATCTTTTAAGCTAGTTAAATGTTGATATTTCTTATGTTGATTGAATAAAATAAAAAGGTACAAATTTATATAAATGTTTCCTGTGTATAGCACATTAATTATTTAAAACAGCAACAATAGAAGTAAAAAATGATACGGCAATTGTGTAAGGTTCCACAGTTGCCTTGGCATGCACATATTGGACATGAATAGAGGGAAATACATCAGGACTTTTTATCTATCTTTGATTAATTATTCAGATAATTTCTTGTTAATGAGATAGAAAAATATTTGATTCTTATTTGGGTCACAACCATGTGTTTGGGAGGCACTAACTTAGAGATATGTTCCAATTATAAATTTCTACAAAAGATTTAGTTATATATATATATATATATATATATATATATATATATATATATATATAGCTTCCTACCTTCTGTCCTGTGCCTTGTTAATAAAAAATATTAAAAAAAAAAAAACATGTTGAAGGTGGTTTCTTTATTTTTGGGAGTTTGACTCATATCACAATATAGGCTTCGAGTGACATGCTTAGTAGCACAACCACATAACTACGACAGTTTAGCAGTTGCATAATTAATCACCTAATGACATTTGTTTATTTTGGAATGTGTTTTTGTCTGACATAATCAATTAGAATTAATTTTCAACATTACTTTTCACAAAGAATATATTTTATTTGATTCAAAATATTGATTTTCAGATTATTTGTTTTATTGCAATTGATTTCCATGATGTCAATTTTATGGATTTGTCAATCGTTGGATTAATTGTCTGATTAAATCAAATTAACAAAGGAATTACTGATACATACTGCTGTGACGTTGAATCCATCCTGCTTTGATAATGTCTGTCATCTGGAAAGATAAAATTACAAGAAATATATCGATACGAATTACACATTTACATCATTTTTAAACAGATTTTTAATTTACATGATCATCAAATTCTATTGAAAATAGAAGAGGAAATTTGTTGCTTTTAAAGAGAAAGTCATCTTTGTGTAACAGTTGCTTCTGTAGGAATATGGAAGGCAATTATCTCCTTTTTGACAGGACAAATTTACAGATGTCTTAAAAGTTACATGAGGTCTTGAGGGTCACATGGCAGCCTGTTGGTGAGGATAGTTTGGTGCTTAGCTCACAATGGAGAGAGATGCAAGGTTCAATTGCAGTTCAACTAACTATGGTGGATGGTAGATATTCCCATGCATCCTAAACAGGGACTTAAGATATAACATGTGTGCTATACCATTGACACGACTGGGGGGGGACAATTACAAATAAGACCTTTTTTTTTTATTTCATCTTTCATATACTACTTGCCTTTTTTGAATATGTATTTTAATTTATCTGTGTGCAACAATTTGTGAAACACACAGAAACACATATCTATATATATATATATATATCTATATATATATATATATATATATATATAATGTGTGTGTGTGTGTGTGTGTGTTGCATCTTTATATTTATGTACTTTAGTGTTCTATATAAAATGTTTTTATGTTACAATTCATTTCTTTGGTCTATTCTAGTCTTTTCATCTGTCTTGTTATGGCTTAAGTATATGATAGATAGACTAATGTTTTTTATGTTTATACATTCTTTTTATAGATACAAATATTTAATTTGTTTGTTTGTTTGGGTTTTATGGCATATCAACCACTGTGGGTTATTTAATGCCAAATCCAGTTTATATGAATTTTAAATGCCTATTTTGTATGGAATAAAAAACGTATAGCTGGCAACATTGTTTCAAAAACGTACAGCTGGAATAATTTTTTTTTTCCAAAAAACGTATAGCTGACGTTTTTTCCAATAAACGTATAGCTGACGTTTTTTCCAATAAACGTATAGCTGACGTTTTTTCCAATAAACGTATAGCTGACGTTTTTTCCAATAAACGTATAGCTGACGTTTTTTCCAATAAACGTATAGCTGACGTTTTTTTCAAAAAACGTATAGCTGGCAACATTGTTTCAAAAAACGTATAGCTGGCAACATTGTTTCAAAAAACGTATAGCTGGCAACATTGTTTCAAAAAACGTATAGCTGGCAACATTGTTTCAAAAAACGTATAGCTGGCAACATTGTTTCAAAAAAAGTATAGCTGGCAACATTGTTTCAAAAAAAGTATAGCTGGCAACATTGTTTCAAAAAAGTATAGCTGGCAACATTGTTGTTTCAAAAACATATAGCTGGCATCATTATTTTTCCGAAAACATTATCTGAGGCCTTGCTGTTGGATGTAGTTTATTGCCGTAGCCAGGACGCGGATGTAGTTTACCATCATACCCAGGACATACAAATATTTAAGTAAATGCTCTGTTTATAATAAATAGTATTAACAACATTTACTGGCCTGAATGTCCGAGAAAATTTTCATAGAAAATATGCGTCCTCCGGCAGGAATCGAACTTGTATCCTATACAGAACTATCATATAGCCTGATGTGCTTTTACTGATTGAGCAACAGAGGAGCATTTAGTTAGCAAGGTCGATTTTACTTTTTTTAAACCACAATTCTCCATGATGTTGGAGGACACATATTTTCTATGAAAATTTCTCGGACATTCAGGCTGGTAAATGTTATTTAATGTTTATTATAAACAGAACATTTATTTAAATATTTGTATCTATAAAAAGAATGTATAAACATAAAAAATGTCTTAAAATAATTGTCGGACTTTGTCCATTTTATAATATAGACTAATGTCTATA
Source organism: Acanthosepion lycidas (assembly GCA_963932145.1). Lineage (NCBI taxonomy): Eukaryota > Metazoa > Mollusca > Cephalopoda > Sepiida > Sepiidae > Acanthosepion > Acanthosepion lycidas. Next base: position 119,206,522 of record OZ010578.1, on the reverse strand, counting down.
ATGGACTTTGGAGAGTGAAGACAAACATATTTCCTCTCTTTCCAAGCACTCCAATTCTTTATCTGAATTTCTGAGATGACATTTTATAACCATTATACATTGATTCAGTAGAGTCAGTTTTTTTTTTATTTTTGTTTTTTTATTCTGCAACTATACCCACAAGTCTCCAACAGACATCTGTCATATTTGGTAACCTTCTAGAAATATTGGATGTAAGCTTTTATTTACACCTTAACATAAATTTTATAGTACTGGGTGGTATAATAGTTACCAGTAAGAAAAATGGAACTACTACTTTTTCAAATACCAGTTGAGAGTTTATGTTCACTTTGTAAATGTTTTTGAGAAAAGCTCAAATCCATTTCTCCCAACAGTTCAGGTCAAATATTACTTTTTGCTGCCTAAACTCCAGCTATGGACAATAGAAGGGTAATTATAAATCTTCAGTTATGTAAAGCAATCAATCTAAAAGAAGGCTACTCTAACAAACAAAACACACAACTTATTTTTTAATGTGTATATGTGTAAAAGGTGCATAAATTATAAATTTTCTGTTTAATGTTTAGTTTATATAACTGCATCTAAACATGTTGTCATAAAACCCATTTGAAAATTAAAAATCATTTTTATAACATTCTTGACACTGATATTTCATTAAAATAGGATCAACAATTTTTTTTAATTTTAAAAAAGAAGCACTGTTTTTAAAGACACACATTCATACCAATTAGTACTTATTAAAAAATATTTATAGTTTTAGTAGTAGCAATACAAAAACTTTATAGTAATGGTAGTAATATGTATATATATATATATATATATATATATAAAATGTATGTATATGTAAGCCCAAGTATACAATAACCAAAAACATTATCCTTAAAAGAGTGCTCAATACAGAGTAGAGAAAATATTTATTCAAAAATTATAACATACACATGTTATAAAATCACTACAAAAAATAGCCATTTTGTTTCAACACTTCTGATGTCTTCTCAAGTAACGGTGTTGAATGTAGAACCTATATATATATATATATATATATATATATATATATATATATATGTTTAATAGGAGTAGTAGTAATGATGATGACCAGATGCTACAGCAAGTATGGTTCTTGTGGCTCCTCTTAATTGATTGGAGGTGTTGCATATACATGTTTTCTCTTTGTGAATTCAGTTGGGTTACAGTAAATATCCCATTCACTACTATATATCTGCTTGTCAGTTGTCTAACCTTAATCGATTTGGCATGTCTCCTAGAGGTTGACACACTGTACATATCTGCTCATGGAGGAGTATCATGGCTAGGTGTTGAAATAATTTTTTTAATTTGAAATATGAGGCAGCCAAAAGAAACTTGGGAGTTATATTTAGATACTTGGGAACAACCTCAATTGAGGTGGGGGGGGGAAAGCCTGAGTGGACTGGGTTACCTGACCTGATATATTGATTTTATTAAAAGCTGTTACTACATTGTGCACATTTGGCTGTGATGCATTTGCTTTGTATACCCTTATTAGACTGGGTGCCATGATGGATATACTAGAATTCATATATTTGTACCCCAGCCTCACTTTGGTGTTTTGCTCGCTCACTTAATAATAATACTAATAAATAAAAAAAGGACCTTAAAATCAAAATCTCAAAAACGTGGCACATGGGAACATCAACAATCCCTGTTGTAGTTTGAGCCCTCAGATTGATTGGAAAAGATTCCAATAGACTCACTGAAGGGATTCCTGGAAGCCTTAAAGAAATACAAAAAAAATGGTTTTTATGAGTACAGCCCACACCTTATGAAGGGTTTTATCTATGTAAAATATTTATGTTTCTTTTTTTTTTATTTGGTCAGTGGAAAATGTCATAATGCCATTTCTAACTTGGCCCGGAAAGGAATGTGCTCACACCAGAAATCAAAGGAAATAAAATAATAATAATAATAACAGTAGTAGTAAAAAAAAAAAAAAAAAAAAAAAAATTTTGCTGAAAAATCTGAAATGCATAATGAAGAAAAAGGGTTTGGAGAATTTGACACTCACAGGACATACTGAGGAGCAGAGGTAAGCAGCAAGTAACCTACCTAACAAGCTTGTGCAAATGGATTGCAGAACAGAGACTGAGAGATATAGTAAGGGTCACAGGTACAAAGACAGGAAGTTGTGGCAAGCCATGATTGCCCACAGCCTGAAGAGACACAACACCACACAAAAAAAGAAAAGAAAAATAGTTGTCTTTAAGATGACGTTTTTCCACATTTAAACCAAACCTACTAGCAAAAAAATTCATGAATTTGGATTAAAACCTACAACAAAATTTATTATTTTTATTTTCAGGTAAAAAAAATAAAATACAATAAAGTCATATGACTATTGTATTTTATAAAGTGACAAACTATATTAATTACTAACTGGGTAAGTTTCTATGTTTAGTGTTGTACAAATGTACTAATTGATTATTAAACAATATATTTTTGTTTCCCAGCTTGAATATTTTCTTATTATAGAAAATATGTGAACTCCTCCAGGATACAAACCTGCATCCCCTTTCGCAGGAAAAACTGTCATTAGAAATGACTTGTTTTAAACCTCTCAGCCACGATGTGTCTTGATGATCGATCAAAGATGAATAGTGCCATACAATTAATTATTCCATCAAGTTTTTATCTGCTAACCTATTACTTTAATTTATTCTGGATCAAATTTATTATAAATTGGTTTATTTTATTATAAGCATTATGAAGTCCCATTAATTAGTCTTGACAATAAACTACATCCAGCAGCAAGGCCTCCGATTGTGAGATTGGAGATTTTGAGGAGTGTGAAACCAACTCTTAATTGTTGTCCGCAGGTTTACCTTGATCCAGGAGTTTTAGCACCTGTTAGGGTCCCAGCTATGGGGCAAATAGTGAACCACCAAACAAAACACTATGAAAATATAAAAATACATTTTTATAGTAAAAATACCAACAATATATTATGCACAAAAGCTGAGTATCATCTACCATGTAGTCAATTGTGAAAGCAGAACAACAAATATCATATTTTTTATTACTTCAAAACTCCTAAGAAAATTACATTTCAACATTAAATGATCCATAAGAAGTTGATATGCCATTAAAAAAAATGAAAAAAAAAAAAACTTTCCATTAATAAATGATATTTTTGACAGTGCTTCCCCAATAAAAAATTAAAACATCACAAACAAAACAAAACATCACAAACAAAACAAAACATCACAAACAAAACAAAACATCACAAACAAAACAAAACATCACAAACAAAACAAAACATCACAAACAAAACAAAACATCACAAACAAAACAAAACATCACAAACAAAACAAAACATCACAAACAAAACAAAACATCACAAACAAAACAAAACATCACAAACAAAACATCACAAACAAAACAAAACATCACAAACAAAACAAAACATCACAAACAAAACAAAACATCACAAACAAAACATCCATAAATGAAAACATTTTTAAAAATTAAGATAATAAAATTAAAAATTCACATCTTTGAACAGTCATCAGTTTGAGGTTATATTGTGAAAGAACCAACCATTTTCTAACCATAAATCAAAATACTGAAGAATCATTAAAAAAAAAAATTAAAATAAGTTGGCAGCAATACAAACCTTATATAGAATGAAGATGGTAGCAACCAGTATAAAGATTATCAAGACAAAATAATGGGTTCTGCATCATGAAGAGATCAGTTTGTATAAAAACCCAGTGTGGCTGTCACAGACATTAAATTAAATTGAATTAAACTGCTCCACAAGACATTTCTTTCAAGGATATATTGGCCTGTAGCCAGACGAATAAAGTAAGAGTAATAGAAAATGCCAAATTTGGGTTTTAGCTGACCATTTGTGCAGAATCAGATAAGGTCAAGATTTGTTATGATGACCTTAGATTTTGGTGTTTCATTTGTTGATTTTGTTCCACTGCATCAATAACTGCACTGGTGAAATTATATCCTCCATTTTTCAATGGTTTTGTTCTGGGGTGTGAACTACTTAATGAATATTCAACCAGAAAATACATCTGACTAGTCAGTAGGGTGGATGCTGGGTTGTATAAGGATGAACAGAGGTTGGAGTTCTTCCAAGGAATGCAAATTGTAAATAGAAGGCAGAGGAAAGAGAGCAAGAGGAAAAAAAAAAAGTCAAAAAGATTTCTGAAAGTGAGGGAAAGAGTGTAACTATATGAAAAGAAAGAGGGAAAAGCAAATGTGAGAGAGAGAGGGAAGACTATAACGAAATTAAATGGAGGAAGAATAGAGATTTAAAGAAAGAGATGAAGTGACAAGGAAAGAGACTTAAGGAAGAACAGCTAAAAATGGCTGTACATCGTAGTAGTAGTAATAAAGAAAATTATGTAAGAACGTAAGTAGGAAAAATTAGAAAGATAAAATATATATATAAAATATATATTTATATACATATATTTATACATATATTAAAGATCACAAAGAAATGAATGTTTATCGTAATTTTATAAGCTTAACAAATACTTTAAATTGATCTGTAAATATATTTTGCAAGCTGTCATGTGATGACAGATGCTACTCTGTTAAGATTTAATAAGTTTTTTTTCACACTACAGTAAGAATTGTTGAATAACTGTAGGGAAAAAGAAAGGAATGAGAGATGAGAGAAAAAGATGAAAAAAAATAATGATAAGCAAGAGAGAGAGAGAGAGAGTGAGAATAACAGACATGTGAGAGAGAGGAAAAGAAATAGAGGATGAAGGAAATATTTGAATTAAGGAAATAAAATAGGTGAATGAGTGAGAGAGAAAGAAAGGAAAGTGCAACAAAATAGAAAAAGGTAAAACATGTGAATGAGTGAGAAGAGGAAGCAACAAGGAAACAAAAATGGCTGATACAGAAGATTGTACAGAATCAGTGGAAGAAGAAAAAGATTGGATATTTGATTGGGAAAGAAAAAGGGACATATTCAAGAGTAAAAAAGGAATAGAGAGAAAGAAAAAGAAATGGATAAAACAAGAAGAGAGAGAGAGAAAAAACAAAAATACAAAAAGATGTTGGACTGATAAATATCAATAATCTTATAAATAAAAATTTGTGTAATTGTGACACTGGGACTTCAGGGCGTTAATCCAACAAAGAAAGAAAGAAAAAAAAAGGGAAGAGGAAAGTCTACAAACTGGATGATAATTGTTGAAATTTGCAGGAAAATGGATTAAAAAGTTAAGAAAATTATAAACAAAATGCATTGAAAAATCACGTTTCAAAATAATAAATGAACTCCTGAACAGTTCCAAGGAGAAATGAACCCAAATTTAACTAGAAGGAATTCAGTAAGATTTAGCAAAACCAAAACTACCCGTCCTTCCATACTTCCTGTCAATGAGAAAGAAACAATGTATTCTCGAAGATGTCAAATAGAAAAACATATCTTGTTAATAAAGAATCCTGGGTGGTCACTGAAATAACATTTAAAGATCTGCTCTGAATGAAAAATCCAGGAAAATGAAATATTTGGTTTGAATCAGCCACCCAGAGATAGGAGCCAGCCTAACATATTTATTCATTATAATTTCCATGACATTTGTCCAGAAAAATTTTATATCCAAACATTAATTCAGATTTCTTTGGATACAAGTGATAAAGAAAAATTAATTACTATTTTGGAGTGACCATGAAAAAAATGCTGTGTGGCTTTGTTGAGCGTAAAAATGCATAGAAAGAGGAAAGATAAACTTTTGTTTTTATCACTAAGGAGATTGGGAATAATTTTCTTTCCTTTTCCTTCCCACTCATGTCAATTCCCAAGTCGTCTGGTCGATGGAGAAATCACGTCATGGGACAAGCTGATAAAGGAAGATTAGTGACTGAAAATCCCTTTTGTTTTTGCCTACACCATCTGGAAGTTAGATTTGTCATGAAAACAGTGTACCAGTCTTTGGAGTGAACGGAGAAAGTGGAAAAAGAAAAAGAAAGATTAGCACTGCTATATAGAACGATGGTGCAAGACGGGATGTGAAGGAAGTGGCAGTTAAGAGGTGGCTTGACTCCTCTGACCACTCTCAAAAGGAGGCTGGATAACAATAAATTTGGAAAACCCACCATATTTTGAGAATATGGAATTATAGAAAAAGGTTGATGCTAAGGGTGGAAGACAATCAAACCCAGACCCTAGGTAACCCCATGCCTACCAGATGCAGGACTCCATATAAGCTGGAGGTTTGGACAACTTGAAGAGTCCCCACATTACTGCTACTAGAATCCACATCCTTTGGCTGGCCCTGAAGACCAGAAGTTAGACATTTAAATTACTGCTAAAATCAATCTGCAGACTCCAAAGGGAATCCCAATGTCATTTGATTATAACAATAAGGGGGAAGGATTAAAACTCCTGTATACAACAAATCATATATAAACCAAATTGTTGTTATATTTTGTCATATAGGAAGAAAATGAGTAACTACCGACACCGAGGTTCAAGTATGACACACTGGACTTAACGAATATATGTTTTTTGCTAGGTGTATAAATAGCGATGTCAGGCTACTGACTGGAGTGACTATTGAGTGGAAATACCCAGCTGAATTGATTTGGGTTTTGACTTACCAGACATTAAGCCAAGCCACACTACTAACAAGGTATTCACTGAAATGGTTAATTATCTTTTGTTGACTTTTATTTCTTTGTTCTTCTTAAGTATTTATTTGCGGTTGTAATTAAATACTGTTTTATCTTAACATTTAAGTGTTGAGATATACTTAATAATTAACAACCATTGTATGTCACAAAACATTTTTAACCCAATTCTTTATTCCAAAGAAGTCTTTTTTGTGTAGCTCCCAATTGTTAAACCATCTTCACTTCAGTTTACTGCAGCAATCTTCTCAGCCCCTGAGATCAAAAATACAATGTGGCATAGGAGTGAATGGTCGTAAACAGACAAACGCCAGCTAAATCAAGTGTAATCATGCCTACCATCACAATACCAGTGACAAACGAGCTAAGTGCTAACAAGTGAGGAGTCAGCTAGATTGTAATCATAGTGGTCTGATGGAATTTGAAGACCAATGCGAGGCATAGGGCTACATTATTGGCAGCTGTTGACGAGGATTGGCTCATAGGGTGACATTACTGGTTACCATTGACCAGGATCAACCAGTTAAAAAAAATCATGATTTAGTTCGGACTGTTTTTCTTTCCAGATAATTTTTCTTTCACTATATTGTTACTCATAAGCACAATGAAAGAATGTTGAGTAATCTTACTGTATGAGTACAAATTGGGAAAAAGAACCATTTTTGCATCAAGATGAGAAATGAGATACTCTTTGAAAACAGTAGGAGAATAGGCCAGTGGTTAGATGCAAGTGTATCATCAAAACAATACCCAAAACCTCCACTGCACCCTAAAAAATTAATGGTTACTGCATGGTGGTCTTTCAAAGGGGTTATTTATTATTCCTTCTTGCCTCAAGGGAAAACATTAACAGTAACCTCATATTGTGGAGAAATTGAGTGAATGCACAAAAAAATGAAAAAGAAACATCCTTGACTTGGGAATAGGGATGGCCCAATTTTGCTGCATGATAACACGTGGCCATATTTCTCAATCAAATGTCTAAAATCTGCATAGCCTGAATTACTTGTGGTTATGGAGTATGATAAAGGATTGCTTGTATAGCAAAAAAGTTAGAAACATTGAAGAACTCAAAGACAGAATAAAAGCTGTAATATCAAACATTCTCATGAAATGTGTCAAAGCACTAAATTGTACTGTTGATTGCTGGTTTTTGTGCATAAATTGTGCTGGTGGACAGGTGGAGACTGTTCAGTAAACTCTGAATAAATGATCCCTCTCATACTAGTGTTAACAATTTTGACTCACCTTGTATGAAATTTTGCCTCATCCTCCATATTCACCTGATATCTCTCTTACTGATTATCACTTATTTAAGCATTTTGAGCTTTTCATACACAATAAAACATTCTCCAATAAGGAAGAGCTAATCGAAGCATTTGAACTGTTTATCACATCAAAGGACGAAAATTTGTTTAAAGACGGGTCAAGAATTTAGAGGTACGTTGAAGAACAGTCATTCATCAACACAGTGCCTGTTTCAATTAAATAAATTAGTTATTTAACATTTCAGAAGCTTTTTATTCATTTCCTCAATAGTGCATCATTTCATGCGTGACAACCTAATATATAATTTTTCTCCTGTATTTTTTTATGAAAGAACTCAATGTATTCATTCCCTTTCTATACTATCTTTCTCTTTTATAAAAGTTTCTTTTTAGATATTATGTATCCTGTTGACTTCACTATGAATAATTATCAAGCAGTTAATACTTGTAAACCAGTCACAAACACAAAGGCATGTATACAATGGATTATTTATTTGTAGGAAACTACTTGACAAAATAAGGAAAAACACTAACAAGGAAGCTACGGTGATAGACGAGGAATCAATTCATGCAGCAATAGAGGAGACCAAAGAAATAGTGCATCCAACCACCTTCTTAATACAGTTAATAAGAAATCAATTCCACCTATGCTTCTTAAAAGATATCATAAGCAGGATATCCTTATCAATCTATGTAACACAGCATAAATGCACTAATCCATCAATATCTCAAAACGTTTGGAAAGACTAAAAGCCACTTATGAAAGGGATGCATTTAGGTTGCTCAAAGTCAGTTTTACAACACACACAAAAAATTATACATCTCTCTCTATATATATATATATATATATATATATATATATATATATATATATATATAGTGTAATGGGTAAATTGTCACCATTTTATATTTTTAATTTCATGCATGGGGGTTGTTTGGTTTTGATTTCGTTGACTGCACAGTATAGTAAGGCTAGTTGGGCACTGTCTGTGCATTATGATATGATTCATGCTGCCTGAAATTTGGAAACAGTATGCTGTACTGCTTGGCACTCACATCAGCAGCTCCAATATGAACATTTCAGAGTGTTTGGGTGTCAATCTGAGGAGAGTGCAGAAGATTTGGAAAGAGTTGGATGAGTCTAATGGTGATTATGAAGGTACAGCAGCTCGGAAAACTCGCTCTGATAGGAAAAGAACTCACTAATTTGTTGGTGAGAGCCTCAGACTCAACAAGTAGGCCTACATCAAGTACCTTGAGGCAGTAGTGCTGACCTGGGTCAAGAGGGTGGCTACTGGAAGGCACTATGTCTGGCAACAGGACTCTGCCTAATGCCACACAAACAGGAGAACCTAGTCTTGGCCGTCAGACAATTTCTGCAACCACATCACCCCTTACATCTGCCCACCTAAGACCATGGAAGCCAATGCTGATTTTATTGAATAAATTTACCCTTTAGTATTTCAAGATATTTTTATGAAATTTTGGTAAATATAGATGTTAAAATGAGATGTCAGTGTTATTTTCATCTTTGCCTAATTTAGACAACAATTTATCCATCACACCCTATAAGGCCTAGCCACTCGAATCTGAGGATGCTAGTAGGGTGGCTAGCTAATCTCCATTTCAGATGCCTGCTCAGGAACATTTGTGTTTGTTCAACACCCACAAAGCCCACCTGTGGTTTATACTGCAACTATGATGAGTGGACCGTAGTTACAGTTTCTGGGAGAGAGCACATTATCAACAGTTTGAACAATGCTAGCACACTCAAACCCTCAGTCACGATGGCTTGTGACTTCATGCTAGCACAACCACTGACAGCTCCCAAGGGTTCCATCTACCCCATTTCACTCACAAGGCTTGGGTCAATCTATAATATGGTTTTCAGGTACTTTCCAAAGTGCTGGGAATGCCTCCTCCATACCAATAACATCAAGAAGTCATCATCCTGACAAATCAACCCTGTTGAGATTCAAATCCAGGTCTCATGGTCAGAATGCGAATATTCTAACCACATGCCCATGTTGCTACATATACATACATACACACACACACACACACACATATATATATATATATATATACATACATACATACATACATACATACACACACAAGAATACAAGGTTGTTATAGATGGAATAAACTTACAGTAACCAAAAGCGCTATTTTTTAAAAAGTGCTCGATACAGAGTAGAGCAAATATTTATTTAAGAATTATAACATGAGTATGTTATAACATGACTACAAAATAGCCATTTAATTTCAATACTTCTGCTATCTTGTCAAGTGATGGTGTTGCAAGTGGAATAAAAAGTTTTTAAAGAGTTCAAAAATGACCACTACCTCCACTAGGGGGATTATTTTTACGTAAGATAAAAATGGCCAATCAAATTACAAGTATATGATAATACAAATAACGCGAGAAGGGACCCTAGATACAATTTATTAATGCTTTAAAAATTAATATTAGATTTTATAGAAAATCAGGATAACTAATTAATCTCCAGTTTATTATGTAATTAAAAAATACTATTTTATTTTAAAAAACAAAAAAACTATCAATTACACTAATTTTCATCTTAGCAATTCACCTCTTAAGATCATCTTGGATCAGATTGAAAATACTTGGGTAGAGAAATAAAAGAAATAACCAAAACTACAGTGTCTTTCTTACTCAGATTTGTAAAAGCACTAAGAAATTGATCCTTGAATTTGAGAGCGCACACACACACTATATATTATATATATATATATATATATATATATATATATATATATATATATATATATACACACACACACACACTTTATTTTAGGATATTACATCAAAAACATGTCAAAATTGCTACACAATTGCAGTTGTGTTTCATTGCATATATAACATATCTCATCAGGTGATTCTGATGAGATGCATTGTATACGCATCGAAACACATCTGCAATTATGTAGTAATTTTGACATTTTCAATGTAAAATCTGTAAGAGTTCTTGGATTCCAAAGATTCTGCTGCAGATTATTTCCACAACGAAGAATACAAATTGCAAGTTCAAATTCGAATATCACTGGCAGAAAGAAATGTCGAAATCTCGATTAGCAAATCACAATGCATGTAACCATTCAGAAAAATGACTCGGTCACCAACAAACATCCTAGCAAAATACACAAATTTTGTCTTTGATCCCTGATTTGAGAACACCAACTGCTTTTATTGACCAAGCATTTTTTTTTTCATTCATTGACAACTGGAAGACGACGCACTATATTAGCATATCCAAAATACATTTATGGTGACTCCTGCAACTAAGTGGTTTCTAATTTGAATATTCCGTCTTCAGCATATCATTGAGAATGCGTGCCCTTTTTCGGCAAGTAACTTTCTTTTACGACACTTTTTCAGTCATAGGATACATGTAATATGCTGTCACTTGGTTTGACAAGGTAATTTGCAGTTTTCTTCACTGCAATATCCTAAAATAAAGAACTCTACTTTGTATTGAGCCCTCTTTTAAATTAAATGGTACCAACGTTGGAATTGTACTCTATTCATTCTCAACTTTATATATATAAAAATGATGAAAATATAGTTTAAGTTATGCTATATTTACAGTGTAAAAGTGCTCATTAGTCTTCATTTATCCCTTCCCTCAATATGAATATTTACAAGGTAGTGACATTACTACATGAATGTCATTATTAATGGCCAATCCTCTGAAGCCCAGGAGATCAATGTAGATATTCCGCAAGGCTTTCTACTCAGTCCTACCCTCTTTTTGCTTTATATTATCAGTCTGACTAAGAACATTTGCAGATTATTATATATGCAGGCAATATGGGTGCATCTCCAAAAATCCAGATGGCCAGAGCCTAGTAGCTAATCTCTCCTCTGACCTAGCCTTTGATGGGAGAAAGACTGGCTTGTATTATTCAATACGTCCAATACAAAGCTAGTAATGTTTCATCATCACAGAGCAGACACAAAATTCCTTCAAGTCCTGATGAACAGTTGTCCTCTTAAAAGAAACTCCTTGCCTTGAGCCTCTATTGGAACTCAAGTTCAACCCAAACATCAAGTAGAGCTAATATATACAGACCATCAGTAAAGATGCTGGAGAAATGATCAGTTCCTTATCTTGCTTCAGAAAGTACCTGACTCTTCCTGACATGCTCTATCTTTACTAAGACTAAAAATGGAGTATTGTTGCCATATCTGGGCTGGAGCTGCCCAATCCTCACTATCCAGCCTGGAGTTTCAAAGAGTTTACATGGCATTGTGGATAATGAATTGTTTTCCGCCCAACAACCTTTTTCTCACAGATGAAATATTACAAGTCTCCAAGTCTCTCACTACTCTATTGTTATCTTAATGACAAATGTTCAGATGTGCTACATTCCTTAGCTTTGTCAATTCCCACCTTCACAGCTAGAACCCACTGTACCATGTACACAGTTGACTCATCCTTATTTCCTTCATATTCCTTTGGTAAGGAAGAAGTTCCACTGAAGAAACTTCTTTTCTAGAACTGGTACTTTGCAGTACAGACTCCCAAGAGAGTGCTTCCCCAACAGCTATGATCTTAACTTCTTCAAGTCTAGCATCAGTTGCTATCTGTCCTACATATCCTCATAACATGCTCTTTTTACTTCCTCCTTTTAAACCCATACAACAACTTTATTCAGAAATTATCTACCTTGAACGGCTCTTAGGCCTTGTATTGCGTGAACAATAATATAAAGATAAATTTATTATCTATATTTACATGGTTCACTACAGAGATATTGCTATTTCTTCACAACTGACTTATCTGTCCTATATAGAGTAAAATTGTGTGGACGTAGTATAAAGTAGAGTAATTTAAGATTAAAGATAGGGAAATAAAATATCACCTAATATTAACACGGGCTGTTGAAAATATATTGTATTTCTGAAATAGGATATATTTGACAAAGCCAGTGGATGGTTACAGGTCCTGTAAGTAAAAAAAAGTAAAAAAAAAAACAAAACAAAAAAACAGATATGGTAGTCTTTTCGTTGGTCTTTGACCGAGTAAGAAAACAATTTCCTTCCTCCAACTTTTATTAGTGAGGTTTTTATTTTAGCAGAAAGTGGATGGCAAAAAAATAAAATAAAAGAGCGAGAAATTGATTTAGTTGTTGTAGCATACCTACGGACGATAATACACCCATTCCCATAAATACATTAGTGAATATTGTATGTGTCAGTCTGCTGGTTTGCAGTTAGAGATTCATTGTGGAATTCACTTGACTCACTTCTAGCAGTTGAATACTACTTCTATGCATCGCTGGTGAATCTTATACGTGTTGTTCTTGTCCTAAGTATTATCATTCATAACCAACTGTCGTGTGATTATTCAATAACCTTCCCTAGGTTACAACAAAATTTAGGTGATGCAGACCTCATGCCATGTACCAAACAAACCTTTCACTTAGTGAAAATCAAGACGGTACAACTTTAGGGGTAATAGCCTAAAAACAACTGAGGCAGCCCATTGTAAAGCAACGACCATAGTTTGTTCAAACACTAGTTCCAAAATGTTGCTACTTCAGTCCCATAATAGTTGTTACATTTTGTACATGAAATGTATATGCAAACATGTAACAAATGTTATGAGAGAAGTAACCATTTTTCTTTCATTTTGCAAAAGAATTCATCAATGAAAGAGTTTTCTCATTAGAAATTTACAATTCTTTTCTGTTTCTTATAAATTAAATTTTATAGAAAAAATATGCATGATTAATAATAAAGTTACAATTAGGGTACATCTGGGTGGGGTAACAATTAATGAACTTTATCCTCAAACTAAGCTAAACTTTGCGTAAATAACAGCAATGTTGTTAGTAACCAGATAATACCACACCCAAAAAGGACTTATAATTTTTTACCTTTTAATCATCAAATATTTTAAAAATACTTCCAAAAGAAGTTACTATTTCTTCCCAAACTCCAATATAAATATGATGTCATTGATAAAAGCAAAAAATTTTCTGACACTAAAATTAATTTTATTCAATTTATATGTAAACCCTCTGCACTTTATTGTCCTCCTCATCTTCTAAGCTTGATAATCATTCTATCAATCCAATTGGATTACCTTACCAGTTGGATTATCTTACTCATCAATGCCTTTTTTGTCCATCTGTCAATCATTGCAAAACTGAAGGATGGCTAGAACTAAATAAGAACTAAGCGCAATTAAGAATATGCCTCTTCCAACAAATGTTACTAGATTACAAGCATTTCTTGGACGAGCAAACTATTATCAAATCTATATAACTAATATACAGAATTTGAGAGCTCCACTGAACAATTTGCTTAAAAAAGCCATAAAGTGGAACTGGACTGATAAGTGTCAGAAGGCATTTAAAGAAATCAAGAAAATACTAACATTAGCACACTATGATCCAAAAGCAGAAATCATATTGGCTTCAGATGCTAGTGATTATGGTATAGGAGTAGTAATTTTACATAAATATGATGACAGTAACATGAAAGCGGTCACATGTTCCATGTTCACTACTAACAGCAGAAAAAAAACTAAAGCCAAATTGAAAAAGAGTCATTAGCAATAATATTTGCAGTGAAAAAAATTTCACAAATTTATACACAGAAGGAGTTTTCATTTACAGATGGGCCACTGACCTCTATTATCAATTTTTTGTTTGAAAAAAGGAATTCCTATACATACAGCGAATAGATTACAACACTGCAGTACCATGTTATTAAATTACAAATTCAGGATGGAACATCAACCATCAAAAAAAGGGACATGCTGATGTTATATCAAGATTGATACCAAAAATACTGAACTGTTTGAGGACACGATTATTGCAGCATTAAAAAGTGAAATAGAAATTAAAATATATTATGCCATCTACCAGTTACGCTAGAAGAAATAAAAGTAAAAGCAGAACAAGATGTGCTTATTTTGAAAATAAAAAAAAAAAAACGACTAAAAAAGTAAGAAAGACAATTTTTAGAACACAATACATCCAGACTGGAACACTTACTCACTATATGAGGGAGTATCAATGTTTGTACAAAGTGTAGTAACATCTATCAAATTACAAAAGTGGATATTAAATGAATTTCATTGTGGACATCTGAGAATTTCAAGTATGAAATCTCTATGGACGAAAATGGATCAAGACATTGAAAATTTTGTAAAATGTTCTAGATACAACATATTAATACCTCGCCATATCACCCAAGGGCAAACGGACAAGCTGAACAGTTTGTGGATACTTTTAAGAGAGTTTTGAAAAAACAAGTAATGAAAAATGAGGGAAGAAGCACTCCAAAAATTCTTGAGAGTATACCAAATAATGCCGATTCCCAACAAGCAGAATTGATGTTCACAAGAAAAATTAAATTGGTATTTGACAAATTGTTACCAGCCAAAAAAGTATAAGAATGGATAACAAAAAGGACACAAAATTTTTCAAAATTGGCAAAAAAGTGTTTTTCAAAGTAATATAAAAATGGAAAAGAAATGTGGGAAAACAACATAAGGTTACAAATTGGAAAAATGATATATTTGGTCAAAGTAAAAAAAAAATGGGAAACACAAAAGGTATTGGAATCAGTTAAAGAAAAGGTTTACTGAAGAAAGGCCTGCAAGAAAGGAAGAACCTATACAAGTATTGTATGAAATTTTTGACATAACAACATCCCGAGAATTTGCTGAACATACAAATATGATTACCCGAAAAATGAAACATGCAAAAAAATTAGAGGTTGACTCAAAACAAAAGAAATACAAAGTTCAATAAATGGCGAACTCGCCTGAAAAGGAGGGGGGGTGAATACTAAGAAATAAAATATTTACTAGTGGAAAAAAAAAAAAAAAAAAATCTCAAAAAGAGATATATTGTGGAGTAAATTAGATACCCCAAGTAACACACCGTCCTGGGTAAGACGATAAACTACATCTGCGTCCTGGGTAAGACGATAAACTGTCCAACAGCAGGGCCTCTGGTCAGGAGGTTTTGAGGACCTCTTGATTGCTTATGTTCCCAGGTCCACCCTGTTAGGGCCCCAGCTATGGGCAAATAGTTAACCCTCAAACTCAGATCAAAACACTATGAAAGTGTAAAAATAGGTTTTAATACCAGAAATACATTTTTGAAAAAAATATACATTTTTAAAGAAAAAATATTATCAGAAATAGATTTTTGAAGGGAAAAAATTTTACCAGCAATACACTTGATAAAAAATATTACCATCAATAAAAAATCTTGTTGGCATTAAATAGCCCATTGAGGTTGATATGCAGTAAAACAAACCAAACCAAACCAAACAACACAATATGAACTAGATAAGACGCCTTAAATAAAGAACTCAAAGTGAGTCAATAAAAGTCTGTTGAAGTCAGTCGAGGAAAATTCTAATGACATCACATTGAGTAGTCTAAGCAAGACATAATATAACTAGTGATGGGACAATACCAATATTTTTATCGATTTCAATAGATTTCCTGATACTGTACTAAATTTCCAATTCTGATAAGATTCCGGATTCAAATACTTACAATGATTAAAATTCATTATTTTCAAGCCCTACAGTTAGTTTGGGAATCTTAATGAACAAGGTACCTTTATTAATAAAACATTTAATAGAAAAACGAATACAAAAGCTTATGAAGTAACGTTAAATATCCCTTTTATTTAAAAAAAAATTGGAAAAGAGCTTAAACAATAAAGAGACAAATTACTTAAGTTTCTAGCTACAGTCGACATATTGCTTTACTTTAGATATCAACAGAAAAATTCCAAACTATACTTTTCTGCTTGGTATTGGATACACTTGCTGTATTGGGGTCTGAAAATAATAAATATCAGTTAAAATTTAAAGTTTTCACTGTTAAATAAAAATGTTTCTAGTTTTCTAATGTGTATAATTTTTTTTTGGCGGGGGGTCCAATTCAATTTCAACATACATTTAAAAAATAAGAGACACCCCCTATATATTATATATATATATATATATATATATATATATAGTACTGCAACAATAATACTCTAAGCAGAAAGGCACCATCCTATATAGTGTGGTTTTAACTCATGCATATATTTTGATAAAGTACAAGGAGTACCTAATCCTGCAGGATGGTGAATATAAAATAAATGCAAATTTTAAATTTGCTTACAGGTGTTTAATAAGAATTAAATATGAATTATCATGGCAACTTAATAAATAACAAAGGCTCTTTAATCTTATCTAAAAAATTTAATCACTAATAAGATTTTACTGTCTAAAATAAATTTCTCACAACTAAAAAATTTAATAATTTCTAAAAAGAATCAAAAAGTGTTTTATTTTTGTTAAAAGAAAAAAAAAAAAAAAAAAAGTAAAAACATATCGCTTGATTTTTTTTTTTTTTTTTTTTTTTAGATATATAACAAGCAATTTTAACAAACTTTACAATAAATTTTTAAAAAATATTAGGAAGTTGAAAGTTAAATAATGTTGATATCCAACTTGATCATTTTATAAGCTATGAGATTCATCTGTTACAAAACATTAAAATAAAAATAGGATTAAAAATGATTAAAATTTTCATATGGATGAGATCAACTGTAAATGTGTTTTTTTTTGCATGGTATCATTTTTTTTTATTTATTTATTAGATTAGAAGATAAAATTTTACTAGTTTTATTTTTAAAATATTAAAACAAATGTTAAAAGTGGAAAATCTATGGATTAATAATCACACCAGATAAAAATGGGATAAAATACTTATTTTTAACTGTTTTTTTATACACATCTACTTGCATGGCTCCAGGGAGGAATAAATGAGAAAAAAGCTCAAAATATTTTAAATGCCATAATAATTTAACACAAGAAAGTTCAATAAAATTAAATACAATTTTTGATGGAAATTAAATTTCAGGTCTTTTAATACAAACTTTTGTGTGAAAAAGCTTTTCGTTTATTTAAGTAAATAAAGATTGAAAGCTATAAAAATTTTAAGAAATACATGAATTTTGTAGAAACAAATTTAAGTTTCATAAAAATAGAATGTTTACTTTTTTTAAGTCTCAGTTATTGAAAGATTTATTTTTGTTTACATTATATACTACATAAATATAAATAAACCTTTTCAGTAACAGAGATTTCAATAACAAATGACTTTATGGATTTAAAATGATTATAAAAACAAATTGTTGTAATTTAACTACCTTACCACCAGGACAATTTGTGACACAAGGTCAATTTTTATGTGAAGAAAGCAAATGTGACATTGACAGGAATTCCCTACATGCATTTTTTTTTAAATTAAAAAAAAAAAAAAAAAAAAAAAAAAAAAATATATATAAATTTGTGTTTACATAATTTTGATTATAATTATTAAATTAATAATTTACTTGGGTGAATTAACAATGTTTAAAAAAAATTAAAAATAAAAATTTTATTTTGAACTGAAATAGACTTTAAAGTAGTGAACTTTATGGAAAGTTCGAAAACTGAGCAGAAACATGCATTTTTTTAGCACAAAGAAAATAAATTTATATCATCTTTATTTTACATGTTTTTATGATAGTTTAAAATCAATAAATATTTATATCTTTTTATCATTAGTACCAGGAATGGAAAATCAAGTTTTAAACAAAAGAAAAAAAAAAAATCCAAAGAATATAAAATAGACAGCTAGCTGAAAATTCCAAAACATTTAAACTTTTTTAGACAGGGGCTTTAATTTACAATGTAAGTATGTTAAACTGGACCCTTACTTGGTTCGGTTTGTTTTACGGCATATCAACCTCAACAGGTATTTAATGCCAAGATTTTTAGGATCGGTTGAATAGTATGAATTGAAGATGTATTCTTTGTAAGAAATCAGTTTGTAGATCAGGTTTCAATTTCATTGACATATTTTTACAAAGAGAGTTTTTGTTGAGAGTCAAATGTATTGATAGTAGCCCCCACCCAAAAGAAGCATTGCAGATATTTTTACTATAAAAATCTAATTTAATACTTTCATAGTGTTTTGTTTTTGTTTGGGGTTTCACTTTTTTCCCCATAGTTGGGACCCTAACAGGTGCTACCACCCCAGGTCAAGGTGGACCTGGGAACAACAACAATAGGTGGTTCCACACTCCTCAAAACTTCCTGATCAGAGGCCTTGATACTGAATGTAGTTTATCATCATACCTCAGATGCCCTTACTTTGTGTCCATCAAGTTACCTTAATCAATTTTTTATCTTTAACTGAATAAAGAAAAGGGTGTATGGGGTGTATCATCAGTGTTAGTACATTTGCAGCAAAGCAGCCAACCCTATTTTACTCAGGGGAATTGAGGTGCAGAACTGTACTGTACACAGCCTACATTCAAATCTCAAACACGGCTCTAGAAGTTGAATGGGCACTATGACAACTATACCCTGGTCAATGGCATCAACCTGCCAGCTAAATTGTGTGAGGGTAGTCAGAAGGGGAACTCCTCTCCACAAAACAATGTTGACCCACCAAAATCCCGCCGGTGACTCCCCCCCACCTCAAAATGACATCCACGCTGGTCTGTGACAGGTACCACTGTCCGAAGCAGACAACAACCAAATCAAGTTTGGGCCATATTCAGCAGCATCAGGCTGAACCACCTCCCCACCCCCTTCATGAACACGGTGAGTGTTCCCAGCTGTTTACCCTTGGGCAGTTTCGTACTCTCTTGATTTCTCTCTCCCAAGTTCTTTTCAACTTACCCTTATGGTACTTATTGACTATCAGACTCGTCCTGGTATTTAGACTTGGATGGAGCTAACCACCCAATTTGGGCTGTGTTCACAAGCAACCCAACTCTTGGATGAAAGGCCAGTGCTTGCCATCCACATGGAATGGACCTAGCGCCCAACACAAACAGCCCTGATTGAGGGAACTCCTAACCAAGTGAGACAAAAACGAACAGCTGCCTTCAACCAATGCACCACATGCCCTGAAGCTGTTTACTTGTGTGTGTGGGTGGGGGGGGATTCTACATTGGGGTTCACCCAGTTCACTTGCTGTTGTTCTTTTTGTTTTCTTGCAATCATGGTGGTTATGGAACAGCTAAAAGAAACAACATTTTGAAACAACAACAACAACAGGTTCACTTACAGAAACCTTGTTACAAATTTTACTTTAAACAAATCGGGCTTAGTTGTCTCCAGTTATCAAATGCCTCAGAAGTCAATGGCTTGTCTTTGCCAGTGGGTGGAGGAACTTCTGAGAGGACAGGGTAGCCTAAACATCTCCAGTGCATAAGGAACTGGCAAACTATTGCACTATTTTGCCTTGAATGTCATCTTTAACCACAATTACGAGGAGTAGTGACCACAGCAGTGCGAAATGTGCTAACTGAATATGTATAAAGAAAACATTGGGCTGGCACAAGATTAAAAGTACTGAGCACTCAGTAAGGCAAAATAACAGCAGAGATCCCAATTAAAATAAATGCTGCATAGACAGAAATAGTAAACCTGTAATATTAGCCTCAATAAAATATTTAAAGTTTATCTATTTTTTTTTTTTTTAATGCTGTGTCCCTTCAAGGAATAGGTGACAATGGCTCTCCACAGATTCCTTTATCTTCATTATCTGCCATGCATTCTTGGGAAAGATAGTGGAGTGGTTTCCTCCATGAATTTTCCTTTGCCTGAACTAGCTGCCACCTATAGCTAGAGAGCCCAGTCTATCCTGCTATTTAACCCATAGCTCAGGGGAATTTGAAAAACTCCTACTATGCACACCGGACACTATTAATCAAAAAAAAAAAAAAAAAACATTCATACAGCAACAAAATTTGTGATTACACCAGATGAAAGTGCAAAATCACAAAAATTTTAATTCACTACATTATGTCTATACAGAACACATTTCTCCGGTGTGGCAAATAGAATTTTTTTCTACAACACGTGGAAAACACAGAAGCTCGAATTGGCACTACAGCTACTATGACATGAGCCATACAACACTCTTTCTCCCCACTGGTCTATTTGCTTGACCTTTTCTTTCTTCCGGTGACGTTTGACCCAATTTCACCCAGCAGACATGCGTAAACATATATTCTACACCACGTGAGACATTTCACACCACTGCTTATCATCATCGCTTACCATACCGTTTAATGTACAAAAGTTTTCTATGCTGAAGAGATTAAGTGTGAAACATTCTTCTGATAACTCACTATCCTAAAAATACATTCTGCGCAATGCAATTTTCGGATGACCCATTGTCACTGAATAAATTCTGCAGGGCACAATCTTCGGACAACCCACTGCCCGAAATATATACTCTGATGCAACTTTCACATAAAAATTTGCTGACGATATTCACTAAATATTACTTAGTTATCACTAATAAGCAAAATTTTCAACTTCACCATGACATTCTCACTCCAACATAAATCTGCATGCATTCTACAGTACACTACTCAAGTAGGCATTTTGACTCACTAAACTACGCAGAGCATTGGAATTGAAACAAGCATTAGCGTCGGCTAACAGCAATTCACCCTAAAGACACATGTACACTTCGTCAACACATATTCACTCAGACTGTGCTATACATTCATTCCGTATATAATTTCAGGACCTCGACAACGCACATACTTTCGGCAATTTTTCATCTGATAACATTTCAGAAATCACGTTCAACTTCAACATACATCAACAATTTTGGACACTTTCTCTATTCAGTTTATAACTTTTTACATATTAAAAGTTTTCGTTCTTGCAACTTTCAACCTGAAGGGGGTATTGTCGGAGTTACCTCCTCCTTAATTCCCTAATTGTCACTAGGGCACACTCTCCCTACACTATGAATACTGGGTGAGTTCTTGCCACATTCTCTTTTCACTTTGCATTTCAGTGGACACATTTAAAAATATGATCCCTCACACAGATCAGCGTTTTCACCCACTTATGGGGAAAATGTCATGAAACACGCACTCACATACACATATGTAAGAACATTCACACACAAACACAAATATTAATGTCTTTGTCACTTGTAAATTTTGTCATTTAATACATCGGTCTTTGTTTGTTTTCTTTACCTCTTTGGTTGGACTCAACTTGAGTCCGCCATGCTCTTGTAGTTGGACCTTCTTCTAGCAGGAATAAACAGCACGTGTTTCTAATTCAAAAACACTCAACTCCACACAGTTCTCTACAATACCATAGTAGTAATTGAAATTTAGTTACAGACAAGAAAAGGGCCCGGCCATAAATAAACTTCAACCCTAGACTACTTCCCCACCCATAATGAGATACCTCAGGAGAGAGAACAATAAAGGACCATAAATTAAGACAGAAGATAACAATTGACATTGCATTTAATTTTTTGAAGATCAAAGTTGACTGGAAAGCAAGAAGCTGGGAGAGAGTTTCACAAGTGAGAAGTTTGAGAAAAGAAACTGTTAGGATAGAACTTGTGGTTACATCTTGTATCCTTAAAGAGACAAAGGTGGTACTTGAGTGAAAGAAACAGCAACATAGGCGTAGATGAAAGAAAGGTTTATTGTAAAAGAGAATACACTACTGAAAGACAGGGAATCGGTTAGCAGGCTAGCACTTCCTGAAGCCAGTCTCGGGTATGTCCTGTGCACACAATATATATTTACTGATATAGTCAGTCCACAATAGGCAATAGGGAAAGTGGAACATTCCATTACAACACATCTAGTCATTTCAGCAGTAAAATGATGAGACCTACCTGACAATCTAGTACTGCACTAAAATTCATAAAGTCACAGTATCAAAGAGGATAACTCATCAGAAGAATTACCATGAAAATATTTATAGAAAAGGCACAGAGACATGAAAGTGATCGAGAAGAGTTATTGGTTGGCGGTTCTTTAGGTTCTCCTGGCTTTTAGAAGGATCAACATCAACCCATCATTTATAATTTTTTGTGACTAAGTCTGATAGAAATGACTTCAGTTGTTTTGCTTATTATTTTAGTAATCCTGACATGACAACAATATTATCTCATTGCCTATGACTTATATTAAACAGTGTTTTTTTTCATTTTTGTGATTGCCACCAAAGTATCTGTAATAAGAAATTGTGTACAGAGCATTTGATAATCATGATCTATTATTAATATGTGCTGGTAACATATATGTGTACAAAAGGAGAGAAAGGGGTTCTTGTTTTAGCTTCAAGGATATTTTTATTACTTCAAAAGTCATTATACTGAATACATGTATTTGATATATATATATATATATATATATATATAAATAAATAAAATTAAAGTAATTCATCAAGTCTAGAAAAATACTCAATAGAATGCAGAAAGCACTGGACGGCTGTTTCTATCACTTGTATATCCTTGCTTGAGCCGGATTCTAATGCTCTGGAGTGAGCACCTTGTGGAATGAAGACATGGCTCTTGGGGACACAATCCGTTGGGTCAAGTATACTTGGAGGAGTTACGCCACGGAACTTACTGTGAGTGGTGCTATATCAAGTCTACTTACCTCTTCATCACTGAGGGCCGCTGGTCAAGTGGGTATGATGCTTGCATCATATCATAACAGTCCAGGTTTGATTCTCGGTAGTGGATGTGCACTGCTGATGAATCCCAGAATAGGACAAAATGGTCATCCAGTGCTTTCTGCATCCTGTTGAGAATTCTTCTAGACTCGATAAATTACTTCAATTTGATTATTCAAATACTCCTAAAAATTTCTATCATATATATATATATATATATATATATATATATATATGGGAGAACAATATATAAATTTTTATATATCAAGAACAGTTTTGGAGGAAAGATGTCTGACAAAGTGTGACATGTCTCATCTCTTAGGACTTTACTGGACTCAATTTGTTTACATTGGTGCAGCTATATGAATGAGAGACATGTGTATATATATATATATATATATATATATATAGATATATATATATATATATATATACACATATACATATATACACACACACACACACACAGAGAGAGGACTTCCCTGTTATTTTTCAACGTATGAGGGTCAGGCACCTCAGTTCCTAGAAACCAACAGCCAAACACCAGCACATATGATTTGATTATAGTGGCAAAGGCTTTGTGCAGAACCAACCACACTTTTGAAGGGCTGAATACAGAGACCTGGTACACCATGTGGCGCAAGTTGCCCAAACGATTCTCTACAGGTTTTGAACTTAGAGTTGTCCTTTGCCTAGACCAGTTGCCATCCTAGGCGATAGAACCCAGTCTGTCCTGCAATTTACCCATAGCCAGGGGGAGAAGAATAGTATTCATACTTTTACCAAGGGTATTAGCACATAAGTAAATGTAATGGATCTAACTGGAATTTCTCTCCAAATGCTCTCCAATTCCTCAATCCAAGTCACTATCCATTACTCCACATTTTATATATATATATATATATATATATATTATATATATATATATATATACACACAAAAAACAAACACTAGTACAGTATGCATCAAAAATGATAAAATTATTTATGTATGTGTTGGTACTTCTGACTAGGTTCAAAGTAGTGTTTCCTGGCAGATGTATGTATGTTTGAATGATCTACAATATACCAACAAATAAATGTTAGACATATCCATTACTGTTGGCCTTCTACTGTTGTGTCTCAGTAGTGCAAACAAGGCCTAAAGTGTCAAGGATATCAGAGATCACCTTTCAGGTGTTATTTCAATGACACCACTTATTCATGACCACATATTTGGCTTGGTCAATTAATGGCTTGATTTAAAAGATCAAAAGAAACTGCTTCTTTTCTTGCAAGTAATTTACAATTTCTATCAATCAATCAATCCTAACAAATAAACAAAAAGGTTATAATAATCAAGACTCAAATATTATGGTCAATATTTCTATCAAACTATTCAAGCCACTGCTTAGACCCCCCCACTCCCCAC
This sequence comes from Acanthosepion lycidas, assembly GCA_963932145.1. Lineage (NCBI taxonomy): Eukaryota > Metazoa > Mollusca > Cephalopoda > Sepiida > Sepiidae > Acanthosepion > Acanthosepion lycidas. The sequence continues at coordinate 119,181,703 of OZ010578.1, read as the reverse complement.
AACATTGTTTACAGGTACAGGCATATCATATTGAAGTTAAGCAACGTTAAACCTGGTCAGTACTCAGATGGGACCACTGGGGAATACCATATAAAAGAACTAGCAAGTGAGTGATTGATACAATCAAGCAACTTATACTAACAGAAGACTTCAATAAGTGAAGGTACTTCTGGACTGACAGGTCACAAGACCTAACTGGAATTGGGTATTTACCTTAATATCTGTAGAATCTTTCCTAGCTCAGTGTAACATTCCAAAAATATAGCACTTGCTATCACTTATATTTATTAAGTTTGGCCTAAATCTAGTAAAGGAGATAAGGAAATTGAACCTAGAAAAGGCTGCAGCAGAGGTAGTTTCACCCAACACAAAACCAAAACATTAACCTGAAAACTGGAGTTATGTTCTTAAACAGGTTCATCAAATTGAGACTTTCATACGGATGTCATGCATGGCATCAAAACTGTTCAGAAAAATCTAAACTTTAAGCTGTACAGACAAATATCTCATAATTACACTAATAGGGGGTACAGGTGGTCCATTGAAGCTGAGTGTCCTTAGATGGGAAGTGATTATTTTTGAGTTATAAAACCACTATAGTAACTATCAGTAGTTATGATCATAACGTAAATACTATAAACATGTATATATGGCATAAATAAATATATACTTGATATAGATATATTAATCAAAATAACATAGATAAGATTTCTCACACACACAGTAATGTATTGTACACCTTTGTTTACAAATGAAAGGCCTGCCACCAAGTGATCACTTTAAGAACTAATACAACTTGTTTCAATAAGCCTGCAAATTTTTAAATATTTCACTGATGATTTTGAAGTTTTTTTTTCCTGTAGATTTTTTAAAAATTTTGTCTGTTTCATCTCAAGTCCATTGATGGAGAATCCATAGATGAGAGGTTTTGTCTGTATATAACTGCTTTCTAGGATTAATGGTTAAAATGGCTTTGAGTGAATGAATCCTGTGAAGATCATCGTTCTTTGGACATTGTGTATTTGGGCTACAGAATCACAAACTGTGCCAGATAATAGAAACCACATCACTTGAGGACTTTTAACAGCAGCTACAGCTAAAACAGATCTCACATGTAACTCAAAAAGAAAATAATGACAAGATTATGACATTCCACACTACTTCAAATAAAAGGTTAGGAACGAAACCCCTAGCAATATTGGAAAGAGCAATTACAGCTACTGGACTTAAGAAACCTATTTTATAAATTTTAACTGTCAGCAGCACTGGATACTCAGTCAATGAATGTAAAATGTTTCCTTATAATGAAAAGGCCAATATTACCATGTGTCCCAAATACAAGGTCTGTTTGGAACAGACATGGCAGGGAGAATCTTTCAACTTAAAAAAAAAATAAGCTTGCTAGTTCAAATAAAACTTTCAGCAGGAATTTTTATAGAAGCTTAATATATGTGGAACAAAATAATCTAGCCCCATGTCCAACCATTTTTTTTTTTTTTTTTTAATTCAGAGTTGTCCTCCTCCTAGACTGGTTACCAATCAAGCCTAGCTTGTCTTACAAAATAAGCATACAGCAGAGAAAATTACTAAAAATGCCATACCAAATAAACACTATAGCAGTGGAGAAAAAAATGAAGGAAATGTCTCTAGTTGTATATATATGACTAAGAAGAGATGGTGCGAAATAGAAAAATTATGTTCCACTAGACTTCCAAAAAGGGTCTGCTCACCTAGAAAATCAGCATTCAAGCAACTGTCATTGAATACCATATACATTGGTAAGCAAATGAATAATCAGATGTTTTTTTTTTAATTTAAATTATTACGTTTTTACATTTACAATTTTTTAACATTTAAAACAATATCCTGGAAACTAAAAAAAAAAAAAAAAAATTAAAAATACAAGAACTGAACATAAACTAACGGTTTTATTGTTTGTTTATAGAAGAAGGAAATAAAATCGGTTTTAAAACTTGTATGTATAAAAATACCAAACGAATCAAGTATAAATGCCAACCGTCGAACACAATCTGGTTACCAAACACTAGGTATGTGAAATTTAAGTCCCTCCGTCTTAATAAATGCTCTTTCTTTCCATTAACACATTTTTCACTTTTATTAAAGCTTCATCAGAGAATGAGATAAGGAGAAAAAAACCATCATTCTCTGATGAAGCTAAAGTGAAACTATTTATTATTCTTTATTATTTTATCGGATTTCGATCTAGATTTGTTTTGATCTCAACTCATTTTTTAACAATAAAAATAAAAAACGTTTTTCTTTTTTTAAGTATCTAATTGTTCTTTCTCACTTTTTTGTTTGATTATTTTTATTTTTTAATTTAACAACGGTAATAAACACTTGACTCCATGTTGTTGTATTTTTATTAGACTTGGATTTTAATTGAAATGAGAAATAATATTGCAAATGTTGTTTGTTACTGAAATTAAATTTTGAATAGGTGTGTGAACAGTGGTGGACAGTAAACAGAAAAAATTGGTAGAAATTTTTTTTTAATCAATAAAAGATTTAGAGATGTAAAGTTGTTTTTAATAAAATATTTGTTTTTTATTCACTGAGAAGACTAAGAGGGTCAGTGATAATTTTTATAAATCAAGTGTTATCAGTTGGTTATTGAAAAAACTGAAAAGTGGATGTGGCTGAGGAATTTTCAGCCCCTCTTCGTTTAAGTCACCGTAGTTGTTGATAGAACATATTTGAAAAGAAATGAATAATCTCTAAAGTACTAAACTAAAATAAATTGACTGTTCCGTTGACTTACTAGAAAAAATGTGTTCAGTTAAAAAAAAAATTAAAAAAGAAAGAGGAAATGCTGTGTAGTGTGTAAGTAAATCTTAAATTTCGACTCATGTCAAAAGTTTTTTTGATAAATTTTATTTTATTTTCTCACCCGATGATTCCATATACGACTAACAACATTTTTTTCTAGTTTAATTAAGAAAAAAAAAAAAAAAAAAAAAAATGATGCAATAAAAAAAGTCTCCTTAAAGTTCAATAAGTTTTTACTAAAATCAGGAATTTACAATACATTTTTTTTAGTTTGTTTCCTAGTTCCAAAATCTATATTTTAATTTAAAAAAAGCATTACATAAGAAAAATTTCTCACTCGGAAAGATAAAACAAAAATTAGAGTCTCTGACTTCATCAGAAGTTTAAAAAAAACAAACACATGACGTAAAAAAAAAAATCATTTGATTTCATCATATTTATTTAATAATTTAACAAAGAAAACGGATAAAAATATAAAAATTATTTTTTGGCCAAATTAAAAAAAAATAGAATAGACTATTAATTATTTTTTATGGTAACACAATTGGGTTTAAGAAATCTTTTTTAGACAGATTTTTTTTTGCATTTTTTCTGTATTTATCAGAGAAAATTGATAACGTAAAAAAAAAATTCAAATTTTGAAACTCGAGACTCCTACAGTTTTATTTTTATCTTTGAACACAACAGAAACAAATGAATAGCTTTTATTTTTATTATTAATTTAACCAACGATTGTCGTGAAAGTGAAAGTAGAAATGTTTTGTTTTTTTAGTTATTTTTTTTTTACCCACTCCATGTCAATTTTTTATTTTTTTTAGATTTCTCTAACAAGCAAAACGTGGATCAATTTAATGTCAATATACGATCCGAACTGGAATTATATTGTTTAAAGTTTTACAATTGGTTGAATTAACTTTTAATACGTCAGAAATTTTTTTTTAAAAATGACAAAAATAAAATTAAAATAAACTTGTTTTTTTTTTTAACATTTGATTTAACTGTTTAATTTTTAGTTTCTGTTTAGTGTTTACTAAGTTGAGCAGAAACCACAAATAAGTTTAGGTACTTCGTAAGGAGGGAGAATCGAACTTTTAAAGGGTCAGCTAAAAATAGCTCGTTAACCATTACCACAATTTAAGGCGCCCAAAGGAATCCGTCCGTTACTATCAGTTTTTTTTGTTTTTTGTTTTTTGTTTTCTTTTTTTATCCATTTGAATCCAAGGGGTTTTACAACAACGGACTGACGATTGTGAGGCCTGAAGGTTTCACTCACCTAAATTTAAAACTAGGACCTAGGTAAACAAAACATGTTATTGTTAATTGTTAAGTTGTTTTAACTAATTAACATATGAAATTAGAGAGGAAATTTAACTAGACATATGTCCAATTAAATTTCTCTCTATAATTCCACGACATTCAGGATTTAAAACGAATCAGTCATTAAAAAATTGTTGAAAAGTGGTCAAGTTGGCAGTGTAGTCAAATTTGTTTATTTTTGTTTTTTTTTTTTAAATATTTATCATCATTCTTTTTCTACTTTTTGAGAATATTGAACAGTGATTAAATTTTCCCTTTTTTTTAAAATAAAATATCCGAAATACATACACACACACACACATATATCACGGTCTCACCTCACCCTTGAGTGGTCTGTTCGCTTTGCTATTGATGGGCTTTTTAGAGAAATTAAACTTCAAGTGACTTCATCGTTTCCGGAAACTTTACAAAAAAAAAGGATCGTCATTTATTAAAAAAATAAATAAAATTAAAAATAATGACCTAATTTCTATATAATTAATATCTTCTTTTTTTTTTTTCTAGGAGTGTACAATTTTACGACAAATCCGTGATTAAATGCTATTAACACAAATTGTGGGAAAAGAAATGATGATAGCAATATGGTATCAGCAAGTATTGGTTTATTTTTTACACATATATAACGAAGAAATGATGACGCATGGTGATACAATTATTTCTGTCAGGTTGGGTAGAAATCTATTATTAACTTCAAATTCCAAAGGTTTTTCTTTTTTTTTTTTCACCAACAAGAGGGAAGGGCTTTCAATGTTGTTAACCTAATTTTCCAAATAATTTTCCTCTTTTTTTGGTGGGTAATATGGCTCATCGATGCAGCATTGGCTATAAGAGAACCTCAGACGTCAATAATTGTGACTGGTAACAAAATAAAAGTCATTATTTCATACTAGTAACAGAATAAACTCGCTGTTGTGATGTGTTAAAAAGTTAGACTTTAAAGACGAGTAGTCACAATAAAAACTGTACCTGGAGTTTTCTAGAAACAGCTGATATTTAAAAAAAAAAATATCCTTATACTTTGAAGATATTATTTTTTAAGTTTTCTAATGTATATTGATCAATATTATTTTTAAATAAATATGAAAAGACACAAACACAAACCGATATAACTTTAATGAATGTCGTTTTAAAATTAAGAAGACACATGATTCAATTTCACCCATCGTTGTTGGTTTCGTTTTTTTGTAACTCAACTTTCGTTGTCAACTATAATGATTAATTAAATTAATTAAAATATTATCAATTCTAGTTTCATCTCTTTTTCTTGTTTTGCTTTTTAAAAAAATATTAACACTAAAAAACTGTAACTGTAAGTAAAGTCTATTTGCAATACAAGGCATGATCAAAAATAATTTTAAATTAGTACAATTTTAATTTGCTAAGGTTAAAAAAAGTTAAAGGCTTTTTGTTTTTAACTTAAAGCT